>CM060595.1:42775691-43375691 GCA_030578255.1 Tiaroga cobitis
AAAGGTAGAGACAAACCAGGTTGACAGGCAAAGGGCCGAGGCAGGCAGCAAGAATCAGAGTCCAATAAACAATCCAGATCGGGGCAGGCAGAAAGTAGTCAGCAACGGTAAACAATCGGTCAAATACAGAAATCGAACATGGGAAATGATGGCCGGGCAAATTCCATGTAAGTGGCTATTGTCGTTCACGATCATAGGCCCTGTCCCAAATGGCACACTATGAATTTTCAGTCTTGTGCTTATTTCATGTGTCCGTTAAATCCTTGATTTAGGGTAGGGTGTCTCATTTTTCATTTTAGGTTTCAGAAGTTTGATCACACATACTTTGTAGTTGATATGTGCCCTCGATGTGCACTTTTGCAGAGCCCACACTGATGCAAGCTCTACAGCACACTTCTTTTCGACAGTCAAAGCAGGGTTACGTTTTTGCATGACGTGCACAATAACCATAAAGGCACCAGGGTTGTGTATATATATATATATATATAATATAGCTGCGAGCAGCGATGAAGGGCCGAAGCCGGCGGTACCGCCACCCTGGTGCACCAGGGTTGCGGTGCCACCGGCTTGGGCCCGTAATCGCTGCTCGCAGCTATATTTATTTTTGCTTTCCATTTTCATTTTTTATGTACATTGTATTTACACTACCAGTCAAAAGTTTAGACCCACTGGACTGATTGTACTGTATGTTATCTTAAAACCTTTTAATCTATTCCAAAGTATTTTGCTTTAAAGAGTTAGTTCACCCAAAAATGAAAATTAAGTCATTAATTACTCACCCCCATGCTGTACCAACCCCGTAAGACCTTCGTTCGTCTTCGGAACACAAATGAAGATATTTATGATTAAATCTGAGAGGTTTATGACTGCTACATAGGCCCCCTAAGGGAATGACACCGGACGGCCCAGAAAGTCATTAAAGAAAATGTTTAAATATTCTATGTCGCAACAGTGGCTCAACTATAAGTTTATCAAGCGACGAGAATAATTTTTGTGCGAAAAAACAAACAAAAATAACGACTTTATTCGACTATTCCTTTTCTTCCTTGTAGGCCTGAAACGAGACTTCAAGAGATTTCCACGACGCACGCGTGAGAACTTAACTGAAGTAGTTGGAGATCGCAATTCTCGCGCATGCGTCGTGGAAATCTCTTGAAGTCTCGTTTCAGGCCTACAAGGAAGAAAAGGAATAGTCGAATAAAGTCGTTATTTTTGTTTGTTTTTTCGCACAAAAATTATTCTCGTCGCTTGATAAACTTATAGTTGAGCCACTGTTGCGACATAGAATATTAAAATATTTTCTTTAATGACTTTCTGGGCCGTCCGGTGTCATTCCCTTAGGGGGCCTATGTAGCAGTCATAAACCTCTCAGATTTAATCATAAATATCTTCATTTGTGTTCCGAAGACGAACGAAGGTCTTACGGGGTTGGTACAGCATGGGGCTTGCAATTAATGACCTAGCCTTTTTTTTTTTTTTTTTTTTTTTTTTTTTTTGCCTATACTATTATTCTGAAACTGTTAAACTCTAATCGTGAAGATTGAGTAGGTGTTTCCAAAACTTTAACTGGTAATGTATGTGTACATATATGACCTTAGATTAAAATGCAAGATACTATACAAGATTTTGAAGAATTCTGACAAGCCTGTTAAAGGTTAGAAGTCACACCAAGCCCTGTCCAGCACAGCACTGTTATACTGCTATTAATCCTGCACTGTGACGTGTGTTTGTCTAAGAAATCTCAGAATGGCTTTTTTTCCAGTGCGTTATGGAAGGACAGAGCCATATTCAAAACTGTCTGGAGAGTTGAGATAAATGTACATTGCCAGCTGTCATCACCATATTACAGATGACAGTCGTGTTGACCCATGAACAGAACTGCTGAACCAAATGAGGTCACCATGACTGTGAAATTACATTTACCCATGTTCATTGCTTCACTGATTCATGTTTCGCATCACTAAATATATTAGTGATGACAAATTAATGCTTGAACATCACTTGAAGAAACTTTCCATTTCTATACAATTGTTAAGCATTTGACAAATGATTTGGACTGTCTTTTAACTTACTCAACATTGCAATTTTAGGGAACATGTCATACTGATGGCTCGTAACCACCTCTTTCATCTCTTTTTTTTTTTTCAGGTATCTGGGTATTTGTGTCAAAGAGGACAAGCTGTACCCAATTCTGGAGGTGAGATCTCCATCTTAGCCTCAAAATGAAATGTTTTTGCAGTTTGAATTTATTATATGCATTTTATTGTGCTAAGAAATGTCCCAAATATATGATGCTTTGTAATTCCACATTTACATTACATTTAGATTTGCATTATCAGGGCCCAACAATATGGATTTGTTTTCTGCTTTCTCTGCCACTAATATATACATTTCAGAAAATATTTATATTTTACATTTCTCTATTTACTACCAAAAATTAATCCCATATTAGATAAAGACAATTAAATGTTAGATATAGAACAATAATTAATAAATAATAAAATAAATAAATAATAAAATAATTCATATAAGGCATAATGCAACATTTAATTATTAAATATGAATCAGCTTTCATTATATGCAAAATCAAACAGGACATTTCTACAGATAAAACAAATAGAGCTATGGAGTGGAAAATATTTTGTTTTATATAAACTTTACCTTTTTTGTTTTTATAATTTTGTTTTATTTTATAATTTGTATTACATTACATTACACTGTCCCTAGAGACTTCCTTATTGTTGAGACCTGCACATAAATATAAGAATAAAAGTGAAACTGTGTTTCTCTTGACAGTACGTCAGTGGAGGATGTTTAGAGGAGCTGTTGGCCAGGAAAGACATGCCTCTGTGCTGGAGAGAGAAAGTTGACCTGGCCTCTGACATCACCAGAGGGATGATTTACCTCCACTACAAGAACATCTATCACAGAGATCTGAACTCTAAGGTATAGCAGGACTCTTAATCGCACTCATCTGAACAGACAGTACATATAAAATGAGAATGGAAAGCATAGATGATATAACCGAACAGCAATCATCAGATCTCAGAGAATGGTTGTCTAGTCTTTACATGGAATTCTCCCCCGAGAAACACAGTAGACATAGATGTTTGCGTCAGAGTGTCATTGGTTGCCAGGATTCACAGAAGTGCTCACCAAACCTGGGGTGAAGGGCGAGGCAACAAGGGCAGTCCATTGTGATGGTAATAAACTCTCCCACTCAGTCTTTCTCTGTCACATACACACTCTCTCCCCAACCCTTCCCATCTCATTTGAAAATGCAAAATGCACAAACAGTGTATAGGCTCGCAGAAACACCCTACCACCCCTCCACCCCCTTTTTTTTTTTTTTTTAAACCCTCGTCTCTGTGCCACTGCCTATTTGTCAGCTATTCAGATATGAACAATGAGCAAATAAAAATGCCAGCCACACGGTTTACACAACCGTGACATCTAGCACGTCGGTTAGAGGGATCATTGATTGGTTTCCACTGCTATGCAGTTGGCATTTGACTGTGGGAAGATGTCAGAAAATAGAAGCTATTAAAGTTGACTGCTTCCCTAAAGCTGGTGTTTTTAAAGGGATACTTCACCTCTGGAAAGATGAATGTGTATTTAAAATGTGTATGTGTATGTGAAATTATTTTTGAATTTGGAGCTTTCTAGACTGAGAAAAGCCATAAAATGTATTTTTGGCTTATGTAGATGAAAGACAGCAACTCCCAGAATGCACTTGCTTCGCTGCCCTAGGAGGCCACGCCTACCGGTAACGGAGCGCAGTAGTTAAACAACAAGTCTAGGCTACTAGTGAGTCTCCGTGATGAGTCTGCCCGGGATTTTGAGATCGCCCAAAATGTCCGGGATTCGGCTTTTGCGTTTTACAGTCGCCATTCATTATGTTTACTGTGGCGGGCAGGACGAGGCTGAGGGCCGCTGGAGAATGGCGCGAGGCCGGTGGCGTGATTACCGATGAGCGACACCTGTGCGACACCTTTTTCCCGGACATGTCCGGGAAAAAGAGGATGAATGGTAATCCTTACTCAGCTTTCTCCTACTAAGTTACTCAGCTTTCTCCACAGAACAAGAGCCTGCTAGCTTAGCTTAGCTTCCAAAAAAGATGTCTGACACTATGTGTACATACTGTGAGTGAGATCCCACTCTCTATGAGCGGGTTGAGAACATGCGGGACAGCTCCTTCTACTGACTGTAGTCTTTAGCCTCTGGCCAAAAATTCCTCCGATGACGCAAAATGACGATTTTTGCGTCATCGGAGGATTTTTTCCAGACAAAAAATACATAAATCTCTCGTCTCAGGGGGATATGAGGGTGAAAAGCATGGTAATTTGAAAATACTACAGGTTTTCTACTAATACAAAGCTTAATGCTAAATCCTGAAGTATCCCTTTAAGAGCTTGTGGAACATTAAGGAGGTGAAAGGGTTCATCAAGCTGAATGGCAAGTGTTACAGAACTACAGGATTTAAATATGGGATCAAACATTTGCAAAGAGATTCATATGCATATTTGCTAGAGATACTCACATACATGTAAGATAATAAAAAATGTTTACACAAGTCTGTGTACAGTGCTTAACAAATGTATTAGTTTATTTATTATAAAATGTAGTATTTATCATTTTTATTATTTATATATAAATAAAACTTCTGTCTTTTTTTTTTTTTTTTTTTTTCATATCGAGTCAAACAACCTCAGTACTTTTCTCTTAAACCCACCCATTAGCTGCACAGCCAAAGGGTGTTGCAACACTTGGCATATGCATGAGCTACTGTTCTAAATGTGGAGGCTTCTAGGTTCAGGGCTGTGCTTGGAGTTTTCTTAGTCCTGTAATCATAGGTCAGTTTTTGGGATGGAGGCCTGGCTGAGGTTTCTAATTCAATCCAGATGCAGAACTTACCGTTTTATCCATCAGTACTTTCTTCTCCAAGATTCCCACTGGTCTTATATAACATCTCGATTGTACCTGGAGTCCCCTTACTCTGGTCAGCTTCAGTGTCTCCTCATTTCCCTTTCCTCTAAAATAACAGCCCATTTTTATTATACCCACAATAATTTTGTTTTAAACTGATATTCAGACTAAATGGTATGCTTGTAGCCATGACACATCATCGCTAGAGACCATTCAAACTGAAAGCGAGGTATAACATTGCATATTGGTACCCCAGGGGTGTTAGAGAGATGGAGGAGAGGAGTTGAAGTTGGTCCAGACCCTTTGGCGAAGTACAGGGTCAGCTGAATAATTCATGAAATGGAGACGGTGATGATGAGGAACGTCTATCATTTGAGCCTGGGAGTTTTGCTTCTGCCGCTAAGCACATTGTCTCCAAAGGCACATTACATGCTACAGATGATAAAGAACAAAATGGCTGTCATGTATCCCATTTATGTTTGTATGCATTTATCTTGTAAATATAAAAAAGCTCTGCAAGTGAACGCCGTCTTGTGGTGCCATCTCATAGAGGCACAAAATCTCTTTCTCAGACCTTTTTCTGGTCTGTTCCATGCTGGAGGAATGACCTGCCCAACTCAACCAGAGCTGCTGAGTCCGTGGCCATTTTCAAGAAACACCTGAAGACACATCTTTTTTTGGCAACACTTGATCCATTAATACGAACACTTTATCTTCTATTCTATATCTATTATCTTTAAAAAAAGAAGAGAACAAAAAAGTACACGTACTGCGTTAGATAAACTGGGAAGGGTCATAGCATTTACATATTGTTGACCTATTGTTAGTTTAACTGCTTCTATTGTTCTCAATTGTAAGTCGCTTTGGATAAAAGCGTCTGCTAAATCAATAAATGTAAATCTGTTACCTTAAATTATATGTTTATCTCTGTAAAGCTGTTTTGAAACAATCCATTGTTAAAAGCGCTATATAAATGAAGATGACTTGACTTGACTAAATGCATTTGATCTGCATTTAGATGCCATTTACCTTTTGTATTTAGTTTATGCTGAAACTAAAAGTCCACAGTCAAGTCAGTCTGCACAGGTTCAAGCCTTTAGTTTGTTTATTTAGAAACTGTGTTTTAAATGTCTGCCATATAAATGTTATTTTAACATGCATTTAGATTTTGGAAATGCTGTGTAAGAGTTTTTGGAGAAGATTGAGAATGAGTCATGAAACTTTATGCTTGTTTTTGCTGCCCTCTTTTGGCAGTGAAGAAAAACACTCACTTAAAAGTATTCTGTAACCCAAGTGTAAACATTTTGTTTTTCCTTGCTATAGCTGGTATATTTGATTTAAAATAATTTAATGACATATGACCTCATTATTTAAAAGGAAAGTTAATATTAATTCATAACATGCAGTTATTTATTAGCAAATCTAATGCCATATACTCTATTGTTTTAAAGTTTGATGTCTTTAAAGAAATAAATACTTTTATTCTGCAAGAAAGCATTAAATTGATCAAAAGTGAATTTAAATATATTTGTAATGTTACAAAAGATTTCTATTTCAAATAAATGCTGTTCTTTTGATCTTTGTCCTGAAACAAAATATGTAAAAAAAAAATAATAATAAAAATAAACAATGTGAAGCAGCACAATTATTTGACTAATGATTTCTGAAGAATCATGTGACACTGGTGGCAAGGCTGTATTTTCAGCATCATTACTTCAGTCTTCAGAGGAATAAATTGCATTTTAAAATATATTAAAATAGAATAGTTATTTTAAATTGTAATAATATTTGACAATATTACTGTTTTTACTGTATTATATTTTTACTGTAGTAAATCTGAACAAATGCTACTGTATTTACAATCCTAAAAGTGAAAATAAATGAATAGTAATAGACTAAAAATAGACAGAAAACTGAAAAATACTAAGTGTGTATGTTTGTCTCCCAAAGAATTGTCTAATAAGGGTGACCACGAGGGGCAGAGAAGCGCTGGTGACTGATTTTGGTCTGGCTCGAGAGGTGGTAGAACTTCCTGCAAAGGACAGGAAGCTTTCACTCGTGGGCTCCGCCTTCTGGATGGCCCCTGAGATGCTGCGCGGGGAGCCCTACGACCGCAAGGTGATGACTCGAAAATGCCTGAACAAGATGTGAAATTGTGCTCCTGTGAACACAGTGTTCTAAAGCATTGGTTGTTCTCGCTTGATGATTTTGCTTTATGTAATGTTAGGTGGATGTGTTCTCTTTTGGAATTGTTCTGTGTGAAATTCTGGCTAGGATCCCAGCAGACCCAGAAATCCTTCCAAGAACACGGGTGAATATAAATAGCATTGACACGATTGAATGCCACATCCAGTCTCAGAAGCACATACATTTTTTTCATAAAATCTACCGTGTGTGTGTGGCAGGATTACGGCCTGGATGTGTCAGCATTCAGGAAAATGGTCAGTGGGTGTCCTCAGCATCTTTTGGAGCTGGCAGCCAGCTGCTGTCTGGTTAGTGACCTTTTGTGTATATAAAAATGGACACTCATTTCCTCTATCAGTTATGCTTAAAAGCTAGCAAACCCTGTTCCCTGTAAAAGGATGTTAGGCATTACCATCTGAAAGTCTGTTCTGTCTCATGCAGATAGAGGCTTTCCGGAGACCCTCTTTCACAGAGCTTCAAGACGAGTTGGGTGAAATTGCTGAGACTTTGGAGACTGCTGGCACTGATCTCACCACAGGCTGATCTGCGGCACAGCCTCGGGTATCCCATCAGCCCTGCAAATGGACTTAGACTTAAGCACAATGACAAATGCAGCAGAACTGCAGATTTCTCTCTGGGCTGTTTGCATTGAAAGAGCAAAAGGTCATTATTTATTATGAACGTTCTGCAAGTAACACATGGCCTACACTTCAACTTTAGCACAGCTGTCCATGGTATACTATTACTATATATTGCACAGTATATACTAAAAGAAATGTTGTATCAGGTTCCAGCTAAAGTCTTTAGCTGTTTGCAGTGTCATTTACAAAGCTACAGATTTTCAAACAAATTGCTATTTTTGTTTTGCATATCTGTTAGATTTAAAAACAACCCTAAATTAGGTTCTGAGGCTTAAGATAATCAATAATAAAAGGACTAATTTGAGGGTCACGAGTTTTAAATAACCAAATAATATTTTCATAGGTTTTAGTAAATCTATACATGATCAGTATAAATTAAACTGTACATGAAAAAGTAATTTTATAAGTATTTTGGTACCAGTTGCCTGAAAAGGAAATAAGTTCATTTGTATTGCTGACTTATTTAAGTGATATATTTCAAGAAGTGAAGTGTGTACCTTTCTTTATTTGTAAGCAATTTGTACAGAATGAAGCACTCATCACTTGTGGGTTTGCCTCCACTGTGAGCTGAGCTACTGATCTTTGGAAATTCTCCAGAACTCACCAGCCACCACAGGATGAGGCCCATTTCCCGCCTTAAAGGGCTTCGGTGTTGCTGTTCTCTATTGTAGTGCTCTCATTTGGGCTGAGTGTTTGAGGAACCTTATCTTTTTTTCCCATTTGCAACACCCAAACAATACTTAAGTGCTCATTCTTATTTGCCATGTGTTGTGAATTTCAGTACTTGTACCAGAAGTGTGAGATGGTATTAAGCCAACTCCAATTGACGGTGACATCAAACACTTGACATTTCTCTTAAAACAAGTCTTGACATAATATGGTGGTCGGATGGGCTGTAACTAAATGAATGTGTGATTTGTGCACAAATCAGAAAAGAAAAGAACACTCACATTTTGAACTAGGCAATGTTGGATTGTTTTCGTTTTTTTTTTTTTTTTTTTTTTTTGGTATTTGAATTTTTTATATTGGTAATGCTTTACAATAAGGTCTTATTTGTTAACATTATTTAATGTATTAACTAACTTGAACTAACAATGAGCAATGCATTTGTTACAGTATTTATTCATATTTGTTAATGTTAGTTAATAAAAATCCAGCTGTTCATTGTTTCTTCATGTTAGTTCACAGTGTAAGTTCACATGTTAACAAATATACAACTTTTTATTTTAATAACGTGTTAGTAAATTTTGAAATCAACAACTTTTACAGCATTTATTAATCTTACATGGTTATTGTTCATTGTTAGTTAATGTTAACTAATAAAAAGCTATTGTAAAGAGTTACCTTAATATTTATACACGTTGTGCTCAGCTGTTATTTCAGTTTTTACTCATACTTCAGATGCCTGTCATTTGCCTCTTGAACATTGGTTCAATGAACTTTTAACAAGATCTACATTCTGTGCCTCATTGAGGAAGCTTGACTTCTTGAGAATCTTGTGCAATGTCATGCTAGCCTCGTATCTCTGGTGTCTGTATAGCCTGAATCTTTCTGCAGTTTGTATTGTTTTTGTAATGAAGTACAAAGAGGAAAGGAAGCATATGTGAATGGTGTGTAATTTTCAAATAAATCCATTGAATATCTACTGGTCTTAAGATAAATTTAGTCAAGTTCTTTGCACAGCAAATGCAAGAAAAAGTTAGCATCAGAATTTCATAAGAGCTAATGAAAAGACAGTATAAGTTGGACTGACGCTCTCTGCCTGATTGAAGTTGACGTATGATAAGAAACATTTGTGTAAGTATTATTATCGGATAAAAATACACTTTGCTTGTGTCTGGTTCCCTGGCAACGTTGTCGACTGTGTGGTCTTAAGATACCCAATGCTAATCAGGCTTCTTTGTGGCCCCTGCTATCAAACGACTCAATGCAAACTATTTGAATAATCATGAATGACAATCAGCGTATTAAAGGATTCATCTTTTTTATGTGATGCTGGGGGCTATTGAATTAATAACGCAGGTGACAGTATTAAGACCGCCATGGACTTTATCTAGGCCTTCATTAAATTAAACAGACCTGAGAGTTTGAACCATAGACTAAAAAAAGAACCAAGGGTGTGCGATATCGTGATTTTTTTTTTTTATCGTGGAGGATTAAAATGTGTCCACAATATGCTTTTCGAAGAAATCTCGTAGTATCGTTTTACAGTGTCCTATTCTATTTGCAGTTCTGGGGCCTCCATCCCAACACTGTACAACGCGACGTACATTCACATCAAATGTCAACGCAGAGGTCGAGTTACACTCACGGGATACTGCAAAGTTTATACGGTTTACATAAACACAGTTGGTTATGTCTAAAGTGAAAGCAAACATTTGAGAGAAAATCGGGTGCGTGTCATATGCCTGTAGCCTATATTAGATGCGTGCCGGTCTGTGACAGTAGCTTAATAGTACATATCACTCACTGCTCTGAGAACGTTAATAGTTGCTTTAATAAGAATCAATGTATAATTTATACATTTAAACATCCGTGCCGGGTTTCCATGCCGGTGTCCGTGCCAATGTCCGTGTCGGTGTTCTTGCCGGTGTCCGTGTCCGTGCCAGTGTCCATGTCGGGTTTCCGTGCCGGTGTACGTGCCTGTGTCCGTGTCCATTCCGATGTTTCCGTGCCATTGCCCGTGTCGGTGTCTGTATCCGTGCCGGTGTCCGTGCTGGGTTTCCGTGACGGTGACCGTGTCGGGTTTCCGTCCTGGTGTCCGTGCCGGTGTTCGTGCCGGGTTTCCGTGCCGGTGTCCGTGCCGGTGTCCGTGCCAGGTTTCCATGCCGGGTTTCCGTGCCAGGTTTCCGTGCCGGTGTCCGTGTCAGGTTTCCATGCCGGTGTCCGTGCCGTTGCCAGTGTCCGTGCCGTGCCAATGCCGGTGTCCGTGTCGGGTGTCCGTGCCGGGTTTCCTTGCCGGTGTCCATGCCAATGCCGGTGTCCGTGCAATTCCGGTGTCCATGCCAGTGCCGGTGTCCGTGCCAGTGTCCGTGCTAGTGTCCGTGCCGGTGTCCATGCCGGTGTCCGTGTCATTACCGGTGTCCGCAGGGCCGGCTCTGTAAATCTGGGGGCCCTAAGCAGGATAATGTTGGGGCCCTGCCTTGCAGTAAATAATGGAGTATTGCTACCGCAAACCGGAAACTGTATACAATCTAACCCCAATCTAACAAATCTTCAATAAAGTTGTTGCATATACTACAGGTGTTGCTGGAGTCTCGATCTTTGAACTTCTTTTCCCTTTTCCACACTTTAAAAAGAGGGAGAAGTTGGACCGGTAATTTCTTTGCTTCCTTCTAAAGGGATTTAAACATATTCTTCTTTTTTCTTTTTTCTGCACCCGATGGATAGACTCGTTTCATTTTTTCGGTCAAATTTCCAAGTCCAGGGAAGACAACGATCTGACACGGTTGGTTGACTTAACGCAGTGGTTCTCACTTTGGACAAGGGGGAATTTTCAAGCCCCACTGCCCCCATCACCCCAACACAATGCTAATGAAATACGCAACAAGCTTAAAATGTTCCAATTTATTGAAGTAACAAGTACTATCTAAATACAAACTAACTATCTACATCAAATAACATTCCAGCGAGTAAAAAAATAAAGAAAATAAAAGTGCAGCTGTGTCATAACTTGCATGGAATTCAAAAATAGACAAAATAAAAGTGCAGCTGTGTCAAAATGTTAAAAAAAGAAAAGAAGAGAAATCCATTTGGCAAGACAGGTCTATTTAAAAAAAAATAGACATAACATAGGCTACTGTGTTTGATATGGGATTAAAATGATGGGCAGAGTATGAGATATAAACTAATGATTAATTATTTCAATATTCCTTGAGCGGAGAGCGCATTTCTGAATATTCCTCGGCTCGCTCATTCCGCTCAGGGTCGCGCGCTCAACCCTGCTGGCTCGAAAATATGTGGAATAAGGGCTGCCTCCGACTAAAGTTTTTTTCTAGTCAACTAGTAGTTGTTTATTTAAGCCATTAGTGGATAAATCGCCCCTTTATATTGATTTAATAACTGAAATAGGCTATACAGGATAACGAGTGTTATAAAGCCGCACTCAAGCGCACCGGCAAAAGTAGGCTAATGATTTTGAATGTGTAAAAAATAGCAAGGAGACATTGACTTGTTTATTAATAAACTGGTGTTTTCTGCGTTGCTGCAAAGATGAAGTTGACGACGCGGACTCGCCATGAACGAATAAAGATATAGAGGCATAAAAAGGAAAATTTCCTCCCGTTGGCGCGCTCCACCTGTCACGTGGGCGCGCCCCACACTTTGAGCGGCGACGCGGGCGACTACCATCTGTAGTTAGGGGGCCCCCTAGTGGCGGCGGGGCCCTAAGCAGCCGCTTAGTTCGCTTATAGGGAGAGCCGGCTCTGGGTGTCCGTGCCGTGTTTCCATGCCGATGTCCGTGCCAATGCCGGTGGCCGTGTCCGTGCCATTGTTGGTGCCAGTGTCTTGGTTTCCATGCCAATGCCGGTGTCCGTTCCAGTGTCCGTGCCGAGGTCCATGCCAGTGTCCTTGCTAATGCTGGTGTCCATGCGGGTTGTCCGTGCTGGTGTCCATGCCACCATCGATGTCCGTGCCGGTGTGGGGACATTAGTTTGGCTGTATTGCTCTGTATTGCTGTACCCCTAGTGTCATATTCTTATTGTTTGATTGATTGTTCACAGGTGTTTCTTGTTAGTCATTAGTCTTGGTGTATAAATAGCCCTCATGTTTCCATCGTATCTTGTCTAGTTTTATTTGTGTAACCGCTGTTGGTGAGTCTCATGTAACCAGGTAAAATTCACGTTTTTTGTGACATGCCGGTGCCCATGTTGGTGCTGGGTTTCTGTGCTGGTGTCTCTCTTCGTGCCGGTTTCCGTGCCGGGTTTCCATGCTAGTGCTGGTGGCGTTGTCCGTGCCGCTGTCGGTGTCCGTGCCGGTGTCGTTGTGCCATGCCGGTGTCGGTGTCCTTGCCTGTGCCGGTGTCCGTGTATAATTTATACAGTGAAGTCAATGTAGTGTTTTATTTTTATAGTTGTTCATTTAAGTTATTTCTTGAATGCTTCTGTTAAATACACCTACTGTAGCTGAAAAAAAATAAAGCACTGTTTATTTCATTTGTAAATTATATGTTGTGTATATGTAATGTGTATCTTTGTTCTTATCTTTTAATAGCAAAGAAGATAATGACAAATATTTTTATCTTCGCCACTTTGGCCTAAATGTTTGGCATTCTTTTTTATTTTATATGATGGTACCTTGTAAGGCTTTGTTTTTAAAATAGGGACATTAGTTTGGCTGTAATGCTCAGTCACTTGCAAAATAGTAAAACCAACATCAAAAAGAATAGTGATAAAATCATGAATCATGATTTTCCTGAAAAAAATCATGATATGATATTTTTCCATGTCATCTACCCCTAGTTTGAACAGACTATGTCTTAATGGACATGTCTTGAGTGCTTTTCAGAGTTCTCCGCAGTTGTGATTCTTATGTTTCTTTAGAAATAAAGAGTCACAGAATCTCTGTTTGAATGTCATATCATGCCTCTTTTCTCGCAGACATTAATTTTATGCACTCTTCATTTTGTCTTCACTTGACCTGAAAACAAAATTGAACTATGTTACTGGTGCCTTTGGTGTTTAGACAACGGCCTGTGTTTGTTTCCAGCTGTACCAAAACACTAAACAGATGTGAATGAATAAATAAACACTGACTTTTCTTTAGGTTTCTGTTGGTGGGCACTGGGCTTTAAGGCAGAGCATGTCTCTTTCCCTTGTTTTATCAATCAGTGATTTATAACTAGAAAACAAATTTACACAATTTAAATATATTGTACGGTCACAGGGTGATTAGAATGTTAAAATGAACAGTATAAAATCAGATTTGGAATATTAGAAAGTTATTTTCTGTTTTCTGGATGTCAATCCTGTGTTTATGTAACTCCCAGGGTGCCTGTTTTTTCTACCAAGCCCATGATCATTTATGTCAGTTTCTCTTGGCTGAATCTACTGTGAGACTATTACACATAATCATCCTGAACAGACAACATCAGATACAGAGATACATGCTGTTTCTTCTGTACAGACCACACAACAATCCCACAATGCACTGCAACAAGCTAAGCGAAAGAATACAACATGATCCAAGCTTTTTAAAGCGCTATTTGTAGTGCATCGAGTTGATGTAGATAATTTCATATCAGACATGATTAAGGTATGACAGTTTTAAGGAGTGACCTAAACACAACTAGCATAAATGAGTACTTCTAAAGTAAATGATCAAGTAGGCCTAGCCTATTCTCTACAAATTAGTTTTAAGTTACGGAACTCTCTTGTAAGTGTACACTAGTAGACATGCACTTGTTAGTCCTACATATTATTCCTATTTCACTTTACTCGCTTTTTTTAAGTAAGGTGTGCTAATTGTTTTTTACAGTGGCAGCAGGCAGTGAGATATAGCTCATCGGTTTTGGGAACAGAGCTTGAATCTAAATGAAGTCTCTCAAAAGATATATTGTTTACATATTTGTTCAGTTTGTCCAAAGAAAGGTATTAATAACAATCATAAATCGTTCAAAACTAGAAAATCTTATTTACGAAATCTGTCACCATTTTACCAAGAACAGTAGTGACACAATCTGTCCGTTAGATGGCAGTGTCTTGTCTGATTCACACTTACCTGCCACTGTCACTGCAGGCGTTTAGGTTTCTACAAAAATATTTATCAGTACAGCTGTTTCTAACATTGATACTAATATTTCTCCCGAAGGATCATGTGACACTGAAGATGGCTGTTGAAAATTCAGCTTTGTTATTATCACAAATAAATTAGGCCTACAAAATGTTCAAATAGAAAACAGTTATTTTAAATTGTAATATTTCACAACACATTTTACTGTATTATTATAATTTTTTTCATCAAATAAATGCAGCCTTGGTGAGCATGAGACTTTCAGAAACATTTTACAAATCGCACCTCAAACTTTTGAAACTAACCACACTATTTTCTTACAGTTAAAATATGTTTCCCCTCTTAACTTTTGGAAAACACCTGGTCTATCAGATACTTTTCATCCAAAGTTACAGTACATTCATTTCAGGGAGCATCTTTGGGCTGAATGCCTTAGTCGATCAGTGTGATGCTTTGTTTACTGGGTCACTTTTACCTGACAGAAAACCCATAAAGAACTGTGTTAACAGCCCAGTAAAACGTCTCAGGTTACGTATGTAACCCTGGTTCCCTGATAGGGAATGAGACGCTGCGTTTGAGCAGTGGTGCCTCCAGAAATTTTTCATAGGGGTGGCCAGATGGGGCGACTTAAAATCTTGGGGTGGCACACCAAAACTATAAACCATAATTTCAGAATTGTATGTAGTAAACCGGCCTGTAGAAAACTATCAGAAAGACTTTAAAGGTATTGTAGGTAGGAAATTTATAAAAACTTTTTTTCCAAATTTGTTTAAACTTTCTGTATATATCAATGCATAATTAAAATGTAAGTACTCTGATAAAAAGAGTATAAAAATCGAGTGACTCTAGACCGTTTAATCTGCACTAAACACAGCTCATTATTTACATTCGGGACGAAACAAAGGATTGGCTTAGGCGACTGTCACTCTCTCGCAACCATGGCAACCACCCTTTTGCCACACTTGCGCGCGCATCCGTTTGATTTGAGGAATTCAAGAGGCATGGAACCTAGGAATAGCAAAACAATGGCAGAGATTAGAAAGACCAATCAAAATTCACATATGCAGTTCGCCAAGGCAAACCAGGCAAAAAAAGGAAGACAGTAACGTTACTAGAAAAGGTAATGAACAAAAAGTCTTTGGATAAACAACAAAATAAAACGCATGCCAATATCGGCGTGGCTTTCCAGCGATGGCGAGAACTGAGAGACCTCAAGGGGCTGAAAAGTGACGCCTGGATGGCTATATTTCTGCTGGACAGGTAAATCTTTCTTTTTGTATTTTGATCATACATATTTTTTTCTTTATGTTTTCATGAAGCATGTGTCATTAGCACACGTAGCTGCCTAATATAGCTAACATAACATTACTTAGCGAGCCGTAGTAGAGATGATAACTAATATATATGCCTAGCTCAAGATGATAGCTATAGTGTTGAATTGTGCATAATTTTGCTTTAGATAACTAAATACATGTTTAACAGATAGTAGGCCGATCCGCATCCAGGAACTTTTCTTAGAATTATATTTACCCTCTGTCTAACTCTTTTACCATGTTCACCTGGAAGTTTACCTGCACGGTTTTTTCGCCTTTGTTTTGTTTTTAAACAAAAAATCCCTCGACCCCGGATCTGTCCTCGACCTGACGATGCGGTACTTGTCTCCGGAGTGTAGTCCTCATCAGAGTCAACAATGCTTTCATTATGGAAACTCTTACAGAACACATATGTTATGAATGTTACACGAAATTCATCTTCATCACAGTGTAAATGATGGCAATGGAAAAACGTGTATCATGCAACCTGTTTTTAGCTTTGCCTTATAGATAACTAGCTCGTTAGCGAATCAATAAATATATATTTTAATCTTTACCAATATCAATATGCTACTTGATAGTGAGTACTAAAATACATCTTATTTGTTTATCTTCATAATGATAAAGTTAGATTTTTTTATTACATGTGATTCTGACATGATGTCACTACATGCACTGCGCTCCTTCCTCTCCACTCGTCTCAGGTAAATAATGCGTCTTCCTCTTCAGCTCAGCGTCGCGCGTTCATGTGTTTTGGAGGCGTGGCTTTGGAAGGAGCCCAGAAGGGAGGGGGTAGAGTGAATGGAAATAATGAGCTGTCTTTAAAACAGTTGTGAGAGGTCTACAGACACTCGATTTTTATACTTTCTTTTTCAGAGTACTTACATTTTAATTATGCATTGATAAATACAGAAAGTTTAAACAAATTTGGAAAAAAGTTTTTTTTTATATAATTCCTACCTACAATACCTTTAAAGGTATTTGTTTCACAGTTTTGAATTCCAGTTATTGTGCGTTTGATGCCGATTCATAGTCCTTGTGATGTGTGTGATCTAAGCACACGGTAGTGAGTAGTTTAAAAACAGCAACAAACTCCAACAAAATAAAGTAATTTTATGCAAATCTACAGCCTTTTATCTACAGATAATGCATTATAATGTGAATATATCATATTGGAGAGAGTTTTACCGTGCATCCAAGAGGCGCGCGCGCTGTTTGAATATGAATGGAGAATGATTGACAGCCGCAGAGGAGGGAAAACGAGTTTCCGTATACTTTAATGATGTAAACTTCTGTCCCTCACATTAAGCTATGGAATGACTTCAGATGACTTTGTCACCCAAACTGAAGTGAAAAAATCGGGAGGCGCCGAAAAGCGCGCTGTTTGCATCCCTGCTTGTCAAAACGTGGCAAAGACACATCAAAAAGCTGCTGAAACAGTATACTGTAACCGTTTGGCACTTAAAAAGCACGTCACGACACATAATTCCCCGTCTTCTTTTACTAAAGAAAATTTTTTACTTATTTATGAAATGCATAACTGATGCTACTAAAATTTGTACTGGCCATTGGGGTGGCCAGTGGGGTGGCAAGTGGGTTGGCCAGTGGGGTGGCCAGGAGTCGGCCAGGGGTGGCCACGGCCACCCCTGGCCACCCCCTGGTGGCGCCATTGCGTTTGAGACGCGGTGGGAACGCTCTGCGTGATTGCGTCATGAAGCACGTGTAAAATCAGTCCAATGGAAGCCCGATACGTCATAGGTGACGTCATAGACCAGGAAACTATAAAGCACCCTTGCAAACAGACCGCGCCAGCTTCTGAAAAGTCTGAAGCAAGTCGATCAGGTTATGCAGGAAGTATGGCAGGCAAACGCAGCGTCTCGTTCCCTATCAGGGAAGCAGGGTTACATACGTAACCTGAGACGTTCCCTTTCAAGGGAACTCGAGCTGCGTTTGAGACGCGGTGGGAACCCCATACCCACTATGCCATAGTGACAAATGCCCGTTCTGTATGAAGTCCAGCGCACACTAAGAAGCAAGCAACCTCGCCCCTGGAGTGGAGAGGTCAAGGTCATAAAACCTGACAAATGTATGCGGAGAAGACCATCCTGCCGCATTACAAATATCAGGAAGGGAAACCCCCGAAATTAAGGCCGTAGAGGCCGCCATACTCCTAGTAGAATGGGCCCGTACAGCCATAGGTGAAGGCTGACCGGCCGCTTCATAAGCTAATGAAATAGCCTCGACTATCCATTTGCTCATAACCTGTTTAGATGCAGGGCACCCTCTTCTGAGTTACCCAAAACATACAAATAATTGCTCTGACTTACGCCACAGGGCAGCTCTGTGAACGTAGGCATCCAATGCCCGAACTGGACATAACAGGTTCAGTTGTTCCTGATCTGGGGTATTAAAAAGTGGAGGATAAAAGGCCTGCGGCACTATTGGGCCCCCAACATTAACTGGGACCTTAGGAATATAACCCGGTCTAGGGTATAGAAATGCTTTCACCATACCAGGTGCAAATTCCAGACATGAAGGAGCAACCGACAGGGCATGCAAATCTCCAATTCTCTTGATAGATGAAATAGCAAGGAGAAATAACGCTTTCAAAGTGAGGAATTTTTCTGAAACCTCTTCAATAGGCTCGAAGGGAGCCAGAGCCAGACCTTCAAGTACAATGGCTAAATCCCAAGCCGGTGCTCTAGAGTGCAGTGCAGGTCTCAACCTCAATGTACCACGGAGAAAACGAGTAATCAGAGGATCTCTCCCAATAGAAGTACCCCCCAGAGGGGTATGGTAGGCCGATATAGCCGCCACATAAACTTTTAAGGTGGAAGGAGATAATCCAGCAGAGAAACGGTCTTGCAGAAAATCGAGAACTGAACCAACAGGGCAGTTAACAGGATCTAACTGATGCTCACCACACCAGGTGGAGAATAATTTCCATTTCAGCGCATACAGTCTTCTCGTGGAAGGGGCTCTGGAATGGAGAATGGTCTCAACGACCTCAGTCGAGAGACCGGATTCTATGAGCCTGGCCCCCTCAGAGGCCAGGCCCACAGTTTCCACAACTCCAGCCGAGGGTGAAAAATCGTGCCCTCTGCCTGGGATAGCAGGTCCCTCCTGATTGGAATCTCCATGGGAGAGCCGTTCAGAAGAGACACCAAGTCCGAGAACCAAACTCGAGTCGGCCAGTAATGGGCTATTAGTAGCAGACGGCCCCCTTCCCGGCGAACCCTCTCCAGAACCCCCCGGGAGCAACGATATCGGGGGAAATGCATACAGGTGCAGCCTCGGCCACACCTGCACCATCGCATCCAGTCCGAGAGGAGCTGGGTGCGTGAGAGAGAACCACATGGGACAATGGGTTGTATCTGAGGATGCGAAAAGGTCTATCTGAGCACGACCAAATTTCTCCCACAGGAGCTCCACCACCTCGGGGTGAAGTCTCCACTCCCCGGGCCTCAGCCCCTGCCTTGACAGTATATCTGCTCCCACATTCTGACGCCCCGGAATGTAAACTGCTCTGAGAGATAGCAACTTCCCCTGGGCCCATAGGAGGATCTGATGGGCCTGCTTGCAAAGGTGACGTGACCTCAGACCCCCCTGATGGTTGATATATGAAACCACCGACGTGTTGTCCGTATGAACCAACACATGATGGCCACTCAGGTCTGGCAGGAAATATTTGAGAGCTCGAAATACCGGCATCATCTCCAAACGATTTATGTGCCATGACAGTTGATGGTCCTGCCAAAGACCTTGCGCCGAGCGGCCACTCATGACCGCCCCCCATCCCGTGAGGGAAGCATCCGTCGAAACCGTGACGCGTCGACAAGAAGCCCCCAGCACTGGGCCCTGGGCGAGGAACCAAGGTTTCTTCCACATGACCAAGGCACGAAGGCATAGCCGTGTGACCTTGATCTTGCGGAACGGATTTCCCCTCGGAGAAAACCCCTTGGTTCTGAGCCACCACTGCAGGGGTCTCATGTACAGCAGGCCAAAAGTAATCACGTTGGACGCTGCTGCCATGAGCCCCAACAGTCTCTGAAACCGTTTCACAGTGAGTGACTGGCCTAGTTTTACATATTTTACGGCTGTGAGAATCGCAGAAATCCGAGCAGGAGATAGACGTGCCTGCATTGTGGTCGAATCCCAAATTACACCTAAAAAAGTGGTCCTCTGAGCAGGGAGGAGAAAACTCTTCTTGATGTTGAGCCGCAACCCCAACTCCTTTATGTGAGACAGAACGACATCTCGATGCCGAACTGCCAACTGCTCTGACTGAGCTAAAATCAACCAATCGTCGATATAATTTAATACGCGAATGCCCTGGAGTCTCAAGGGAGCCAGAGCTGCATCCACGCATTTTGTAAAGGTGCGGGGTGATAAACCTAGGCCAAACGGTAGAACCCGATACTGGTAAGCTTCGCCCCCGAAAGCGAACCTCAGGAACTTCCTGTGATGAGGATGGATAGATACATGGAAGTAAGCGTCTTTCAGGTCTATTGTGACAAACCAGTCCTCGGACTGAATCTGTGATACAATTTGCTTGAGTGTGAGCATTCTGAACTTGAGTTTCTGAACTCTGCTGTTTAACTGGCGCAGATCTAGAATAGGACGCAACCCTCCATCCTTTTTCGGAACAATGAAGTAACAGCTGTAAAACCCAGACTCTCTGCTGGGAGGAGGCACCCCCTCTATCGCTCCTTTTTGAAGAAGTGTCAGAACTTCCTGCTCCATAACCAGAGCCTGCTGTGAGTCCACCACTGTGGGAAGGACCCCTTGTAATCTGGGCGGACGAGAACCGAACTGAATTCTGTAACCCTTTTCTATTATGTGCAGGACCCATAAAGAAATATTTGGCAGAAGTTTCCACGGTGCCAGAAATTCTGATAAGGGAACCAGTCTCTCGAGACTGGCCTCTGGATTTGATTGAACAATCATTTCGGCGCCCTGAAGCGGCGAACCGGCAGGGAACAACCGAACTGACCGTTCTACAACCCTCCTCAGAGGATTGCACGGGGACGCTGACACATCGGTGCCCTGAAACGGCGAACCGGCAGGGAACAACCGATGTGGCAACGCTGCGACTCTCCTCGGAGAATCGCCCCCCGGAGGGCGCCAAAGAGAAACGGTTCCTCGGAATCGTTCCTCCCTGGAGGGGACCACCCTCAGAAGCCTGGCACATTTGGCGTCAGGACTTCTTCTTAGTCCAGGCTCTCTTGGAGATGACAGTCCTCAGATCCTGTCTGCCCCCAACAGGCCTGGACTGCGAACGCCACTCGGGAACCCCGGATTGTGGAGGAGCCCGAGCAGCGATGCTCTGTTTCTGCTGGAATCTATGTGCGGAGCTCATAGACGGACGAGGCTGCTCAATCTTTATATTACGTGCAGCCTCGGGGACACTGGACCGGCGAGGAAGAAACCTCTGAAACGCAGCCGCTTGTTTTTTATTGTCTTGAATTGTCTTAAATGACGTTCCGTGGCCACCAGGGCTGCCACAAAACGGCCCACAGATTTGGCCGTCTCCTTGGTGGCCCGGAGAGATAAATCTGTTGCGCGACGTAATTCTCGAATTGTATCCGCACTAACTTCCTCACATTCATCCATGTCCCTCAGCAGGTCAGCCTGATAAGCTTGTAATATCGACATTGTATGTAAGCATGCCGCAGCCTGACCTGCTGCCGAATACGCTTTACCCACCAGCACTGATGTATTTTTTAATGGTCTGGTGGGTAACGTCGGGGCTTTCAGTGATGACGCTGACTCGGGGGAGAGATAGCTCGCAAGCGTCTCTTCCGCACGAGGCATCGTCAAATAACCATAATTATCAATACCTCTTACTTAACTGTAATTGCTAGTTTGAGGATTATGAACTCTGCAAGACGCCGGTTTATTCCATGATCTGGACACCTCAGTGTGGAGATCAGGAAAAAACGGGAGTTCCCGACGAGGAGGTCGTGATCTAGATGGTAAATAACGTTCATCCAGAAGACTCTTTCTTGATTCAACATCAATATCATCAGCTGGCCACTCAATATTTAATTTAGTAACAGCACGAGATAAAACCTCCATAAGCTCCTCATCAGCAGGGGTATGAGCTGGCGAAAACTCAAATTCCCCCATATCAACGACATCCAGTTCCTCAGAACTGGATAGCCGCAACATTGGTGCCTCAACCTGGGGAGGAGAAACCGCAGAGCGGGCTCCTACCTGGGCTGGGACACCGGAACCAGCAGGTAAGGGCTGAGAAAGGGCTGGGCCCGTCTCAAACCCCGCTACTAGATCCATCTGTGAACCCCAAGATGCACGCCGCACCTCGGGAAACACGAACCGAACCATCCTCCTCAAAGAATGCCCGGCGAGAGCGGAGAGTTTTCATGGACAAACTCAAGCAATGCTCACAGTCAGCCCCCTCGAGGACCGACTGGGCATGCTCTACTCCCAAACAAGCAACACACATCTGATGTGTGTCCCCACCCGTAATGAAACGAGGGCAGGGAACAACACAACGTTTGAAATCTTGCTTGCTCGCCATCATGAGATATATATAGATAATATGATCGGACAGACAACAATAAATAGACAAGGACAGAATCACAGAGAGCGCTTGCTGAAGACAACAGAAGCTTGCGCGGTCTGTTTGCAAGGGTGCTTTATAGTTTCCTGGTCTATGACGTCACCTTTGACGTATCGGGCTTCCAGTGGACTGATTTTACACGTGCTTCATGACGCAATCACTCAGAGCGTTCCCACCGCGTCTCAAACGCAGCTCGAGTTCCCTTGAAAGGGAACTACTATTATTAACACTTTAATCATTCTGAATTGTCATCATCCTCAAGACACTTTCTATATATTAATTTGTTCTGTTATTGATAATTGATTTTTTTTATTAGGCCTAATATTTAGTAACAGTTTACCATTATACATTGCAAGTAGAAGGTTCAATGAATTTCACCACTTAGGCAACATGTGCAAGTACACATCTTTCATATGGGGCTGCTCATACTTTCCCAGAAATGTTGTAAGACCTTGAGGAACAGAAGGCAACAATCAAGCATCTTCTCCCTTCAGCACCATCAAGTCTGGTTGCTCATCATCCATGGGTTTAATGTTGTGTGTCCACCATGGAGCAATAGCAGCCTAACATTCATTCTGCCCTGCTGTCTCTGACCTTCATACAACACCCCCACCCGAACAAACATGTCTCAGAACATTGGATCCTCTGTGGGGTTCATGCGCTTCCCAAGGCCTGTTATGAGAGTCCTGATCGATTGAAAACATTCAAATGTCAGAGCTCCTGCCATAAGGAGCATAATGCAACATAACATAACACACACTGGTGTGCAAACAAAATGGATTATTATTATTTTTAATGTAGCACAGAAAATAGTTTGTGGGATATAAGTAATGTACACTTTAATGTCCTACTGTTAAAGGGTCTATTGTGCTTGGTTTCATGTACCGTACTGCTTCGGGAAGGTGCAGCTAACATATTCTGAGCAGAATAAAATGAATTTATATGGCTAATGGAGTGTGAAATGTAGAACAGGGGAGTGACTAAAGGACAGGTCACAACCCACTGATATACTAGCCACATATAGTGTATGGGTCAACGGTATACTGGAAGTCACCTTTACGGTGTATTTTTGAAAAAGGATATACAAATCCAATAAGTATAATCCATTAGGGTAATAGGAGAGTGAAATAAAAAAGGACATAAATAATTTTTATCACTATGAGACATGTTTACAAGGACTATAAAGAGTGGTAAATTTCATATAATCAATCAGCTTGAGTGTTCACTGCATATTATAATGCATATTTCACACACAAAAAAAAGAGAATCTGACAAGCTATAAACTGATTGGCTGCGTCATTATGTCACACAACTTTTTTTTTGTTCATTCTTGGAAACCAGGTCGAACTTAAAAGGTACTTGGTTGATACAATACGCACAAACACGTATAAAACACACTGTGGATGGTTGCTTTACATGTCAAATATTGGCCAGAATAAGCTTCAAATGGATCAGATCTAATTCTGTAGTCAAAAGCCTGGCGAGCGAGACTAGCATCAGTGTAACCCAGTTTTCATTTCCATTAGGAATACATTCAGCTTTTCAATGGTCTTCTGTTCAGAAAGCATCATCCTTACTTAACAAATTGTGAAATTTGTATTCTCAAGCCCATGGGAAAAGATTAATTGGTTCACTTAAAGCTGACCTCTAATTTGCTGACCACATAAAGTGGAGGTCTCTCGTTGTATCACTGGACCTCAGTGAACAGTAATTTGTTTTCAGGGAAGGGTAGGCACTTTATGTGGGTGTAAATGGGGCTGTGCATTACTGTTGTTTTCTGTAATTGAAGTGCAGAGGATTTACAGATTTGCCAATAGCAGGTGTTGGGAGATAGATAGGAGCTGGCAAACCACAGCATCATATTCTGGTCTCAATGACAGGGTCATTTGTTATCTCTTGACAACAGGTATCTGGTCTCAAACGGGTTTGAAATGAAACGTGAACAAAGTGGATTAGTACTTCGGAATGATTTAGGGAGAAACTATTGTTAGATCTTAAAAAAAATTGATAAATAAAAAAAGAAGAATCCGATTCATATACACATGACATATTTTTCATGACTTTACAGCAAGCATAAACACTACACAAGCACTGCAACGTTGACCCGGAAAAGCCGTGAACAAGTTACGGGCAGTTATTTGTAGCCCTGTGATCAATACTAATCTAACAGTATGAGGAGAAAGAGAGCAGGAATCTGGGTCAATGATAAGGTAAATGGACAGAGATGCAGGACGGTAAAGGAACTGAGCACTTATGCAAGAAAAACCTGTCAGGTCAAGAAGAAGGAGGGTCGGGGGAAGGACTCAGAAATAGATCGGCACAGAATCATGACTCTTAGTCTGAATGCTCTTGTTTATAGGGTGAGGATGCAGCAGGCAAGGCTGGTGCTAAAATAACCAGTGGCCTCCAGAGAGTGTGCTAAAAGAGTGGGACGGTAAACTGTCCTAAACCTCACGCATGGGCTGCTGATAAGACTAACATTGTTGCAGCCATGCTAATAACACCAAAACCTATTGAAATAAGTACATACATACATGTATGATTACCTTTACCTAACTGTATGTCGCCTACCAGTAGAGTATTACAGTTTTTCTGAATTGCTAAAACACTGAACCCCATTCTCTGAACCAAATTCTCAATAGTCTAAACCAATTTGTAGAATAAATCACTAGCGCTTTTTACAATACAGATTGTATCAAAGCAGCTTCACAGTGATAATATGAAAATAATACAAGTTTGTTTCTAGAACAAAATTGCGTCATCGTCCACCTAAAGTAAGGCAGATCAATATAATAGTGTTGAATATTCAATGTCTTCAACTAAGCAAGCCAAAATCCAAGGCAACAGTGGCAAGGAACCAAAGCTCTTTCAAGTGACGGAATGGAGAACAAAACCTTGGGAGAAACCAGGCACAGTCGGGGGCCAGTTCTCCTCTGGCCAACGAACAAACAGTGTATGATTATGATTTAGGCAACATTACAGGTCAGAAGTCAGATTGGATCAGAACATTCACAATAGTTATCCAGTTCCATCTGGTTGGAAGTCGTCACGCCGGTATGGAAGCGAGTTTGTTGAGGTGTCCATGAGGCCTTCTGTAAAAACAAACCTATAGAATCTACCCAATAAAATTGAGGTAACAATTTGCACTCACTTAGTTTGGGTAGATTTCATCCCATATTTTTGAATAAAGAGTACCTACATTTAATGGCTCTGACATACTAAACAAAATTAGGTAACGTCTACCTAATATGTCTCAATACCATACACAGCTAATTAATGAGTAATAATTGCTCTCTTTAGTAGGCAAAAGTCAATTTACTTAATTTTTTTAAATAATAATAATAATAAGTCAACAGAAATAATAAAAAATTACTTATTCAGAGATGGTTAAATTTACCTAAAAATGGCCAGACACAGGATATCTCATCTTTTTATTGACCAATAAACAAACATTTCAAACTAACAAAGGAACTACAAAAGAGCCCTCTTACATTCATATGACTCAAGTTACATACAACACTGTCCATTAAAAATAATGGGAAGTCAGAATATACATTAAAAGCAACAGTCTAAAATCTCTCACACATTTTCTTATGTCAAACATAAAGAAATACACAATTTGACGTATAGTGTGTGACGACAATGGTTTCAACACTGGATCTGAAATAAGAGCAGAGGCTGATCTCATTTACCTCAAAGGACTGACATGCTACCGGTATATGGATACAAACAAACATTTAATTTATTTATAAACTTAACACAAATTAATGTAGGTAAAAAATAACCATTATTCAACATTCAATTTTAAGCGACATACAACTTCATATCACTTACGTAATAACACTTTACAATAAGGTTTCATTAGTTAAACGGTTAGTTCACCCCAAAATTTAAATTGTCATCTTGCTACTCACCCTCATGTCATTCCAAACCCGTATTAATTTCATTCACAAATAAAGAGCTGAGATATTTCTGTCCCTCCATTTGCAGTCTACACAACTACTGTATCACATTGAAGCTTCAAAACGTTCATAAAGAGATCATAAAACTAATCCTTTTGAATTAGGTGGTTTAGTGCAAATGTTCTGAAGACAATCACTTTATGTGATGAACATATTAAATTTAGGCTTTTATTCACATATAAACATTCATCAACTCACACTTATGGTAAACGGAAGCTCAAACATGTTCCCTTGATGTGCGAGAACCAGGTTCATTCTCGAGTTACGCAGCAAGTTTGAGCTTCAGCAAGAACCAATGAGCTTCTGTTTGTTCGCTGACCAATGTTTATGTGAATAAAGGCCTAAATTTAATTTGTCATATAAAGTGATCGTCTCTCTTCAGAAAATTTTAACTAAACCGCTTGATGCATATGAATTAGTTTTACAATCTCTTCTTGAACTTTTTGAAGAGTCAATGGGGTAGTTGTAGTCTGTCAATGGAGGGAGAGAAATCTCTCAGATTTCATTAAAAATATCTTTATTTGTGTTCTGAAGATAAAAGAAGGTCTCACAGGTTTGAAACGACATGAGGGTGAGTAATTAATTACAACTTTCATTTTTGGGTGAACTATCCCTTTAGTTAACATGAACGAAGAATGAACAACACTTCTACAGCATTTATTAATCTTGTAAATGTTCATTTCAGCATTTACCAATAAATTATTACAATAAAAAGTTAACATTAATAATAATGTTAATAAATTAATAATTTGTTAACATTAGTTAATGCACTGTGAACTAATATTACTAAAATTATTAATCTATACTAATAGATTAGTAAAGATTAATAAATACTGTATTGCTCATTAATAGTCCATCTTAATTAATACATTAACTAATGTTAACAAATGAAACCTTATTGTAAAGTTTTACCACTTACGTTATAAAACTTCTTCAAACACATCCCATTCAAAATAAACGCCTTCATGGGATGAAACATGGCTGAACTTATAATATTCTTCTTGCACGGTCTTCAAATGTTTTCATAAAGATCTTTCTGTGGAAGAAAATAAGTAAGACATTTTTTAATTATACATTTTTGATTATAGAATTAATCAAGACATAAATTAACTGCATTTAGGCTTAAATCACTGTAAGCTGCATCTTGCTTAAAAAAACAACAACACTGCTATTGCATGATGCAGAATTACATCTGCATGATGCAAAATCAAAAGAGGAGAGCAGCAGTTAAAGCTAGGTGATATGCTAGCATAACATTTGAACAATTTTGTGTACGTTAAATATTTGTAAAGGAGGATATGGAATGGATCACGATTTAATCAAATTTGACATACATGAAAGAATGAACATTTGACATATATGAAAGAACCCAACAGAAAGGCACACAATTATCATATATATCCGTAAATAATAAAAGTACTTTATGATTTGATCCCTTCTAACACAGATATCATCGTATAAATGCAAGGAAACCTTAAAATTATTTATCCAGCAAACCACATTAACGTTAAAGGGTAACTAAACACTAAAACAACTTTTTTTAGTTAATTATCAGTAAGAATTTCGCCGCTCAAACGCGAGTTACTGAATCAAGATGGCGCCAGTATGTTGTTCGGCAGGCCGTCGCTCTGTATGTGTGCAGTGTGTTCCGCTATTTCTGTTTGTAGCTCTGTTGTTTGTGTGCCTATCAGCACATAAAGCTGCATCTTTAATTGTATACGATCGCCAATTTCTACTTGACATTCGTGCTCTGGCTGTGGACTATCGCCGCGATGGTTATGATGAACGAGAACGCGGATCTTTTAATCCACCGTTCTTAACCCGGCTTCCATCGGAGATGTGCCGAGTCCCGGGCTGTTCCTTGCACAGAAGGAGGCGGGCGAGAAGACGCGGGAAGCACGGCGGCACTATGGTGAGATTAAAGAAGGCTCGTCACAATCGTGTTGGACCATTGGGGCCTTTCTCTGCTGCTTCTCTCGTTCACGTCTCCAGCGATGGATTGCTCTTTTACTTTGGTGCATCTGGGTCAAGACCTTCGTGCCTCGTGCCTCTTTGGCCACGGCGTGTGGATTTGGCGTGCAGGTGGTTGCCGGATCGAGCATTCCTAGGATCAAGCCCGCAGGCTGGTGTAAACTTCGGCAACCTCAGAACTTTCGATCGCGCTCCTTCGCAGACGTTGAGTGGCGGCACAGAAGCATCACTGACTCAATCTACGGAACCAATGACTGTAAAGATGGCTCTGCTGAACGTAAGATCGATTTCAAATAAGACATATTTAATTAATGATTTATTTTTATCACGTGATATGGATTTTTTGTTTATAACTGAAACCTGGCTAAACCGTGATGAACTTGGCCCTCTTGCCGAAGCGGCACCAGATGACTGTAACTTTGTTAGTTCTCCTAGGACATCGGGTCGTAGTGGCGGGGGAGTAGCTACAATTTTTAAGAATACTTTTAAGTGTCATTTATTATCAGTGGACACTTTTAGTAGTTTTGAAGTTCAAGTACTTAAGATAAGTACAGAGAATGCCCTTCTCTGTGCCTTGATTTATCGACCTCCCTATTATAATAAGATATTTCTGCAGGAATTTTCTGATTTTTTATCCTCTAGGGTACTGTATTTTGACAAACTATTAATTTTAAGCGATTTTAACATACATGTGTGTTGTCCCTCTCATCCCTTGGTTAAGGAATTTCTTCAAATTATTGACTCGTTTAATCTCACTTTGTCCATCACAGAAGCTACTCATAAACAAGGCCATACTCTTGATTTGGTGATTTCAAAAGGTCTTTCTGTCAGTAATATAGAGGTTGATGAAATCTATGTATCAGATCATAAGCCAGTATTGTTTAACACTGTACTCAATGCTCCAAAGCTTAATGTTAAGTCCTGTGATCGTCAGATCCGGTCTGTTAATTCTGCTACATCGAAACACTTTGAAGATGTATTTTTTATGGATGCTTGTCTTACTGTGTCCTCATTTTCAGAGATGTCTATTGATGACCAACTTAATTATTTTAACACTCTGTGTGGTAATGTTCTGGACGTGGTTGCTCCTTTTAAAATTAAGAAATTGAAGTTAAGGGTCGCAACCTTGGCTTAACAAGGATACTCGTGCCTCTAGACAGGAATGGAGGAAGGCTGAAAGAAAGTGGAAGAAAGATAAGCTCCAAGTATCATATGAAATTATGAAACATTGCATGGTGAGTTACCAGCACTCTGTTAAGGCTGCTAGGGAAAAATATTTTTCCAACCTGATAGCAGAGCATGCTCATAGTCCAAAGATCCTGTTTAGTACAATACATAATGTACTGAACCCAAATTCACTTTCATATCATGATGCTACACCTGAAATCTGCGATGCATTTTTTAAAATTTTTGTGGATAAAATTAGTACTATTCGCTCTTGCATCCCCAAATTTGATTTGAATACACCTGTTGATGACCCATGTGCGGCCTGTTTAACTGAGTTTGAGCCTATTTCTTCTGCTTTTCTTGTTGAGCTTATCAATAAAATGAAGCTTTCCTCTTGCTCCTTGGATGTGATGCCTCCTCGTCTTTTTAGGGAAGTGTTATGTGTAGTAGAACCTTTTGTTTTAGCTATTATAAACAGCAGCCTCTCTCAAGGTACTGTCCCAGCAACCATGAAACATGCAGTAGTGAATCCTCTCCGCAAAAGAGCCAGTTTAGATCCTTTTATTTTGGATAACTATCGTCCAATTTCAAAATTACCATTTTTGTCAAAAGTAATGGAAAAGGTTGTTTTCCATCAATTGACGGTATTTTTATGTGAGAATAATTTATTAGACAAATTTCAGTCTGGTTTTAGACAATATCACAGTACAGAGTCAGCCTTGCTGAAGGTGTTGAATGATCTACTGCTGGCTGTGGATTCGGGTAACTGCGCAATTGTGTTCCTTTTGGATCTCAGTGCTGCATTTGATACCATTGACCATGCTATCTTGCTGGAACGTTTGAGTAACTGTGTAGGAATTCAAGGTACCGCATTGAACTGGTTTAAATCGTATCTTTCTGATAGAACATTTTCTGTGGAGGTTGAAAATTTTTCTTCCTCCTCTGTACCATTAACTTGTGGTGTACCTCAGGGGTCTATTTTAGGCCCGCTGTTGTTTTCATTGTATTTGCTCCCTTTAGGCTCGATTTTTCGAAAACACAATATTCCACATCACTTTTATGCAGATGATACACAGGTCTATCTCCCTTTGAAAAATGGGGATAATTATGACCTAAAGTCTTTGCTGAATTGTCTTGACGAGGTAAGAGGCTGGCTGGCAGCAAATTTTTTAACACTGAATGATTCTAAAACTGAAATTGTAGTTTTTGGTTCACCAGCTTCTAACATACAGATTGAAAAGCAACTGGGTCCTTTAAGAGGGAACTCTCGTGCTCATACTAAAAACTTGGGGGTGATTTTTGACAACGGCCTTAAATTTGACAAACAAATTAACTCAGTGGTGAAGAGTAGCTTTTATCATTTGAGATCTATTGCGAAATTGAAAGCATTTTTAACAGTAAAAGATTTGGAGATAGTTATCCATGCCTTTATTTCATCAAGGCTGGATTATTGTAACTCGCTGTACCTTGGGGTGGCTAAGTCATCCTTATTCCGCCTACAAATGGTACAAAACGCTGCCGCCAGGCTTCTTACTGGTACTCGAAAGAGGGAACATATTTCGCCTGTTCTTGCTTCGCTTCACTGGTTGCCGGTCGAATACCGTGTCAAGTTCAAGGTTTTATTATACGTTTTTAAGGGGTTGAATGGTCAGGCGCCTCCGTACATTACGGATCTTCTCCACAGAAAATGTTCTAGACCATTAAGGTCCTCGAACAAGTTGATGCTTACTATGCCACGATCTAGACTGAAATTAAAAGGGGATCGTGCATTTTCTGTCGCTGCTCCACGTCTATGGAATGATTTGCCGGATCATATAAGGCTATCTCCCACTGTTGATAGTTTTAAATCTTTATTAAAGACTTATTTCTTCTCTTTGGCGTTTGGTCAAATGTAATTTTATGATGTGCTTTATGATGGGCGTATGTTGTGTTCATGTTGGTTGGTGTATTTGTGTATTTTATATTGTTTGAACCGACTGTACAGCACTTTGGTCAGCAGTGGCTGTTTTAAACGTGCTTTATAAATAAAAGTGCCTTGCCTTCATAAATGCTGTTCATTGATTCGAGTACAGTTTTTGACATTTGGGTATAAAGTGTTTTAATTTTCAAATATATGGTGTAAAAACGTCTGAGTGCTGCCCTCTTCAGGTTAAACGGAAAGCTCCTGCAGTAGGGGTACTCTCTGACGTAGGGTACTCTCTGACGCTACTCTGTCACGCCCTTGGTGCAAGCTCACCACGCCCTTGGCACCCCTGGTATAAAAGCATCTGGTTCCGTCAAAACTACTGTAGCGAGTCAGGAGTTGGAATTACGAGTATTAAAATACTATATAGATAGATATATATTAGCATCTAGTTAGCATAGCATTTATATAGTTATTTAGATTATTTCGTCTAGCCTAGGTAGTTAATTCTCGCCTATCGCTCGAGTGTGCAACCTGCATTTTACAAGGGATTGCTTCTCCAACGCAATGGAGGTGGAAATGGGCTTCTCCACACGCCAAACGCTGCTCTTCCTGCATGTACTCCACCACCGCAGCGGCGTCATGATGTGAGTGAGCATATATTTTTAATCACAATTTACTTTCCTTCCTATTAGGCTAAAGTTAATCCTTTGGTGTCGACAAACGCGCCGGCGCGATTTGCTGGATATTTTTTCACATAGCAGCAAAATTTACTGCACGTAATAGTAATAATAATCCTGGAAAAAATTACCTCAAAATGACTGAATATAAGAATAATCGGATGCCGATCGCGATGCGGGAGTTAAGTTTGAGCCAGCGGCTCGACTTGATATGGCTCTGGCCCTGTGTCCACAGACAATTCACCCTCCTCCACTTCAGGTGAAGGTGAGGGAGAAAAGTTCTCGACTTCAAACGACCGCTCTGTTGCAAAGCTACTTGCGTCACTCCATTTTAGCGAGTCTGACAGCAGCTGTCACTGCGGGTCTCAGGTGCACGCCCCCACTCAGCCCGACTTTCGGTTCGTCCCCTCTATCTCCGCTGGGCTCTGCCCACTTTTCCAGCATTTTTCAAATATTGCCAGTGGGTGGAGTCAGGCTCTGACCAGGGGTTTAGTTACCCTTTAACAGCTTTACTGCTGTTATAATTTTCTCTGTCGTTATGGCCTCCTCAGGATGTGTCTCTCTGTCAAACACACAGACGCGCGCTGCTCTCTGTTCACTAATTTCAGCCATGTACATAACACTAATGGTAATGGCACATGGCAGCTAATATTTTACTCATGAATGTAGATTTTTACTCGCATTTGTAGGTGTATAAGACCCTGTAACGTTAACTTCGCTATCAACGCAAAATCGACCAACCTCAGACTATCAGCTAACGTTAGGGTGTGGCGCCGACAAGATAACAGAAGCAAGAAAATTACAAATGGTAAATATTACTATTAAATAAGTTAACATTTGCGTTATATTATATCAAAACGATAATAAACAACAAACAAACAAAATAAACTTAGGCTACCTGGAGCTAAACACTTCGTGGTCCCGCTGGAAGACGTTGAATTTGAATTCCGTGATTCCCGCATGGACGCTGAAGTTGGCGCATGCGCAATTTGTGACCACTGAACTAATATATTGGGGCATGTTTTACTCATTCTTTTAATGTTGCAAATAATACTTTTAATAAACAGGTAGAATTTACTCATTTTTATATATTTTACTTGCTAACTAATATAGCCTACTTAAGTAAAATATAACTGATTTGCACAGGTTGTATTTAACACCCCCCTGCATAATTTTTTACAGGGATGATGAGGCTGGCACTTTAGGGGTGAATTGTGGTACCGGCTGACTTCAGTAAACCTTGTTTACACACAACGACTCAAAATTGTTCACACTTATTTCTAATGATGTGACCAAACCAACGGTCCATAATACAAGTCAGTTCAGAGTCCCAAAATGTACTCAAAATGTTGCACTGAATGTTGATACCAACAATGGATTAAAATAATATAAGAGGGAGAGAAGGAAGAGGATGAGTAAGAGGAGGCGAACAAGCAGGAAGAGGAAGAGCAAGGTGTGGAGAATGTTGTCAAGGCTGGATCTGCTTTAGGGGTTTTCCCTTTGCCTGCAGAGATGACATTGTCTCGCACGCGCGAGAACTTAACTGAAGTAGTTGAAGGAGATCGCAATTCTCGCGCATGCGTCGTGGAAATCTCTTGAAGTCTCGTTTCAGGCCTACAAGGAAGAAAAGGAATAGTCGAATAAAGTCGTTATTTTTGTTTGTTTTTTCACAAAAAAAGTATTCTCGTCGCTTGATAAACTTATAGTTGAGCCACTGTTGTGACATGGAATATTTAAACATTTTCTTTAATGACTTTCTGGGCCGTCCGGTGTCATTCCCTTAGGGGGCCTATGTAGCAGTCATAAACCTCTCAGATTTAATCATAAATATCTTCATTTGTGTTCCGAAGACGAACGAAGGCCTTACGGGGTTGGTACAGCATGGGGGTGAGTAATTAATGACTTAATTTTCATTTTTGGGTGAACTAACCCTTTAAGCACCGGGCTTGCGTTTCCACTGCCGGGCCAGTAGCCCCGCAGCGCTGCCCTAAACCCCGCCCCTAACACGCCTTTCTGGATCAAACGTCATACCCAACCCATTTCAGCGGATATTATAAATTTTTTTATTTTAGGAAGATAGCATGTATATTAACTCACCGGCCGTGGCTGCAATAGTGTCCCGACAGTTGTCACTAACAGAGGGACGGTGACCCAGCACATGACACGTCCATCTTTGTCCGTTGTGCGTTTTAATCGCCTTGAACAATTCTGCGCCCGCAACTTTTTTATTTTTTCCTGAACTTGAAGTGTTGCCGTTGATCGCTTCATGGTTAGCTTAGAAAGTTCAGCATCGATGTATTTTATAACGTCCTCGTTTCTTCACACGCCGTCAAATTGACGTTGTACCCTTTCTTCTGCCCAAATGCTCAGAAGAGCTTTGCAGCGATTATTTTGCGCGATATAAAAAAGTGAAATGTGCATCTTGCTTCAGATCATATAACGTTCCATAACAGCTATACACTCCGCCTTTTACCTTGAGCACGCCTCTAGCCCGAGCTAGCCCGCTTTGACCCAAGGTATTCGACGGGCCAGAAATCCTGGCCATTGGCCCCGAGTAAGCCCTGATCAAGCCCCGGAAGTGACAGTGGAAACGCGACTGGCCCTGGCACGCACTAGCACGGCTCGGCCCTGGCCCGGCAGTGGAAACGCGGCTATATTGACCTTGATTTTGCAGCTGCACAACTCTTCTGAGTGTACTTTACTGTAACATGATTTTCATTTAGAGTTTTTTTTACTGTAAGCTTTTTGGCTTTTGCAGTTGGGTCACTGTATTTTCACAGTATGCAAGTGGTGAATATATACAGGCATTCGATAGGCCTACTATTCAATATTCAGTACAATACTATACTTGCAGTGAATACAGTATACAATTTATTCACCTTACTACTGTAAGTTGTCATTACTATACTTTTTTACGTAATTGCAAAATTTGTTTACTGTGTTACAATATACTTTTTTTCTGTAACTGCATGCTTTGGATTCTGTGTTCTCTATTTTTTTTGATGTAGTGTCTAATGAATGATCTGTAGTGTTTACAAATTTTGACTCGATGTGTGTATGATCTGAGAGCATTGTTGGATTTTGAGCACAGATAAAATGGTTTTGAGGCAATTGTTTGATTTTGCCAGAAGAGTCAGAGGTTCTGTGAATGTGTTTTGAAAATGTGGTTTTGTGTTTAAGGTTTTGAGAAAGTGAGTGATGGTTTCAAGAAATGTGTTTTAGCAATTCAGAAAAACAGTAAAATGCAGTCTGTTTAATATCTGCTTAAACTGCTTATTTTATGGCCCCCAACAGACATTTTACTAAGTAACTTTGCAAAAACATGGCAACTTATTCTACTAACCCGAACCTGAACCCTAACCTAACAGTCTTGCTCTAACTAGAGTTAGTTGACATGCAGTTGCAAAGATACTTAGACTATAGTTAGTAGAATGTCTAAAGTGGACTATCGAAATAAAGAGTAACCCAAAAACGTACAAAGTTTAAGTGAGTATTCTTTTTCTAGTTTAATATATTTAAAAATGCAATTTATTGATATGACAGCAAAGCTGAATACTCAGCAGCTACCAGTCTTCAGTTTCACACGATCCTTCAGAAATCATTCTAATATGAAGTAGTGATACATTCTTTTTCAGGATTCTTTGATGAATAGAAATTTCAACAGCATTATTTGAAATAGATTTTTTTTGTAACAATGTTAAAGTCTTTACTGACACTTTTGATTAATTTAATGCATCCTTGCTGTATTCATTTTTTAATAAATATGAATTAACATTTAATTAATTAATATGAATGAATGAATGAGTGAATGAATGAATGAATGAGTGAATGAATGAATGAACGAATGAATGAATGAATGAATGAATAAATGAATGAATGAATGAATGAATGAATAAATGAATGAATGAATGAATGAGTGAATGAGTGAGTGAAGAGTAAATGAGTGAATGAGCAAATGAGGGAATGAATAAGTGAATGAGCAAACAAAACGAGTGAACGAATGAACGAACGAACGAATGAATGAATGAATAAATGCCCCAAACATTTAAATAGGAGTGTATAGTAACATTTTGCAATAGGGTTACATTTTTTAACAATACTGCATTAGGTATCCTGAAGCTCATTTTATTGGTTTAACATTTATTTAGGCTGTTATTTTATAAATAAACTATTGTTTATTGATAAATCATAATAGGCTTTATGCACAGCTTCACTACTTCCTGAACTTTAGCCAGCCCTTTGTTTCCTGTCTGCCATTATTGGACAAACTGATTAATCCAGGTGTGCCTGATTACAGTTTTTACCAACTGCTTACACACAAAATCTTTTCATGTCACACAATTTTTGAAACCTCTCACTCAAAGTGCAAAACTACATGCCAAATCTTCAAAACCATAAGCTATTTCTCAGCCTTTGGAGGAGGAGGAGGAGGAGGAGGAAGAAGAAGAAGAAGAAGAGGAGGAAGAAGAAGAAGAAGAAGAAGAAGAAGAAGAAGAAGAAGAAGAAGAAGAAGAAGAAGAAGAAGAAGAAGAAGAAGAAGAAGAAGAAGAAGAAGAAGAAGAAGAAGAAGAAGAAGAAGAAGAAGAAGAAGAGGCAGGGGACAACGAGGAGGAGGAGAAGGAAGAGGCAGGGAACAACGAGGAGGAGGGGGAAGAGGAAGAGGAGGAAGAGGACGAGGGCAAATAAGAGAAGGAAGGAGAGCCATCTCTGATGAGATTAGGGCAACACTTGTTGATCATGTAATCAACCATGGTTTGACCATGAGAGAGGCTGGACTGAGAGTCCAGCCCAACTTGAGTCGATTTACAGTGGCGTTCACAATTCGAACCTTCAGAAATGAAAACAGGTATGCAACTATCTAATGACTATTTTAGCATTATAGTAATGTACTTTAAAATACGTATGACTGCATAGTATTGCATAAACATGTGTAACTCTAAGCCATCCATTTACTGCACTGCATTGAATGAATGAGGTTGGTTATCATGCTGTACTACTTTTTTTTGTAAATGGTTTACAGTTCCTATGCTGAACACATACTGTGTTTGAATTCTGTACAGAGTGGAAAGGCAAAGACATCATGGAGGACGAGGACGCTTGTTTACAGATGTACAAGAGACTGCAATTATAAATATGGTTTTGGCCAACAATGCAATTAGGATTCGAGAGATAAGAGAGCATATCTTGAATGACACCATATTCAACAACATCAATGCTGTAAGCCTGTCGACCATACAACGCATCCTCCAACGGCACCAAGTGACGATGAAACAACTTTACAAGGTGCCATTTGAGAGAAACTCTGACAGAGTCAAGAATCTGCGACATGACTTTGTAGAGGTATGTATGCAACACTACTTCCAGTACTTCAGACATACCATATTTACTCATCTGTATATAATTTTGTCTGTTACAGAGAGTATTGGAGATGGATGCCCATGTAATTCGCCACGAATTTATTTATGTGGATGAGGTTGGCTTCAACCTCACCAAAACCAGGAGCCGTGGACGAAATGTAATAGGACAGAGGGCAATTACCAATGTCCCTGGACAGCGTGGGGGTAATATAACCATGTGTGCTGCCATTACTCATAACGGGGTCCTCCATCACAATGCCACACTGGGTCCATACAACACCGGCCATATACTCACTTTTCTGGATGCAATTCACACAATGCTTGTCCCTGATTCAGATCAGGAGGCTGCTAGATTTGTGGTTGTGTGGGACAATGTTAGTTTTCACCGGGCTGTTCTGGTCCAAAACTGGTTTGCCATCCATCCACAATTTGTAGTTTTGTACCTACCCCCATATTCACCTTTTCTAAATCCCATAGAGGAATTCTTCTCAGCCTGGTGCTGGAAAGTGTATGATCGCAAACCCTATGCCCGCATGCCGCTTCTCCAGGCAATGGAGGACGCATGTGGGGACATAGAGGTTGCCTCTGTCCAAGGTTGGATACGCCATGCTAGGAGATACTTCCCTCGATGTTTGGCAAGAGAAAACGTATCTTGTGATGTGGACGAAGTATTGTGGCCAGACCCAGCTCGGAGAAGAGATGAAGCTTAGCACTGGGTGGGGACTGCACCCCCCTCCCCCCTGGCAATTCCTGGACCGGGACCCCACACACAATTTACTGTATTCTACTGTAAAGAATATACTTTGGGTTTACGTAAATGTTTATAGTTTTGTTGTATGCTAATGTATACAACAGTAATGTTTGGCCTAATAAATATTTTCTCTTTCTACATTGCATTGGCGTTTCCGGTGTACTTGTTACCACTCTCAGCAGATTACTTTCACTGTAGAACATTATATTAAAATGTAGATATAAGCCTATGAAAGACCAAAGAACTTTAGATTTAGAACAGCAGTGTTTACATGGTATATCCAAAAAAAACAATTATTATGAAAGAAGTGTTTGCCATTTAATGCAAATGCTTCATTCTGACGTGTTTATGGCATTTTGAATGCAGTGTTGCATTTTGAAGGAGATGTGAGGCATTTTGCATTTTGTGTGTGCAGTTTTGAGAATTGTGTGTAGAGTTTTGAAAAAAGGAGACTTGGTTTTGAAAACGTGTGTAAGCAGTTGGTAAAAACTGTATTGTTACTGAGGCCAGGCACACCTGGATTAATCAGTTTGTCCAATAATGGCAGACAGGAAACAAAGGGCTGGCTGAAGTTCATGAAGTAGTGAAGCTGTGCATAAAGCCAATTTACACAATGTGAAATGTTAAAAACGTATGTAGAGGTTAATATTAACGAACATTAACAAATGCAGTAAAAAATATTGTTCATTGTTAGTTGATTAATGCATTGATTAATGTTAATTTTAAAAGAGAGAGCGAGAAAAAAGAATAAGAGTGATAAAAAGGGGAGAAAATTAAAACATCTTGAAGAATTCTCTTTCTATTTATTGTGATTCATCAGTATATTGGGTAAGACAATATAAATGAATCACTAAGTGGTCAACTCTGCTATAAAAGGAAATGATGGTGCCATTTTTATTAACACATTTAATGTTTAATGTTCTGTTTTATGTATAAGTATGCATTCAGTTAATTATGTGTTATCCCATAATGATCTGTTCTATATGCTACATCAAATTTTTAATGTTCACCATTGGGTGAATGAAAAGTGAAGTGTTTTTGATGATTTAGTTACAGCAGTTTTACACAGTTTTACACTTTCCCATAATATATATTGGTAAAACTAAATTGTACAGTGTCTCTATTACACATCTTACATGTACTTCCTAAAGTAAATAGGAAGCATAATTAAAAAGCAACTACTCCTAAACCAAACCCTAACCCTTAACATACAGAAGAATTAATCAGAACATGTTTTAATAATTACACTGTAACAAAGGCACCTTAAAATAAAGTGAAACCTATATATTGTTAAAATATTTCTATTGTATTTTTAAATGGACAACAGGAAATGGAAACTAATAGGGAATAGAATAAAGAATAACAGCCCCAGCCCCATGATGAAGAATGCTGTACTTCTAATATGGCAGTGTCTGCTTTATACAGAGTATTTATATACTGTGTGCCTGTAAATGATTGTGTTGCTTCGAGGTGAGTAAAAAGTATAAGCAAGGTGGGAGGATGGATAATGAAAATAGAAGGGAGTGGTGTAAATGACAAAAGCGATGATGAAGAAACTCAACCTCAGGGCAGAAGATGATGATCAGAGCAGAAGGGTGAGATGAAGTTAAATATGGCCGAGGGAGTGAATGTGAGAAGATGATAACGAAGCAAAGAGGATAAATTAAAGACAAGATTGAGGTGACGTGAACTATAGGCTATAGGTTTGGCTCACGTGCACACAGACTGAAGAGAAATGGGGTGTATAGAGAGAGGGAGGTGGAATTAATAGTGGCCGTATTTGCTGGTGTGTGTGTGTGTGTGTGTGTAGATAAATGAGCTGTGGAGCAGAAAAGATATTAGAGCCTTTCATCATCCAGGAGATTTAAGCATAACACATAAGTAAATACAGAACAAGAGGGCAAGAGAAACAAAGACGGTGGATATATGGACGGAAGTGTCTGCCTCAAATAAAAAAAAAAGGGTAAGCGTGACTATGCCACAAAATTGCAATGTAATTTATTTCTCACAATTTTGACTTTATTTATTATGTTGAGCTTTATCTCACTTTTTTTTTACTCAGAGACACAGGCTCATACATAAAAAATACTGAGCAAGATCAAAACCATATTGAAAGGTCAAGATGGAGTATATCAGCTGACACATAACCATGAAGAATGCAAGAGCTCCAATAAACAGCTTCAGTGAACAATGTAACAATGTTGTCAAAGTAACTCTGAAATCAATGAGAGGATTACCCAGAGTTCCATTACACTTCAAATGAAATGTCTAAAATAAAATAACTGCTGCCTGCCACCGAAACCTCAGTCCTCCAAGGAATGAAACAATGTGTCACCACCCGAATGACTCATGAAGCTCAGTCAGCCAGTCAAGTGCAGACATCCTTTTCATAATGTCTTTACGATACTGTGCTGTGACCTTTCGGCAGAAAACCAGGAGAGTTTTTGTCCTGGGGTACCATTACCGTTAACTTTAAAATAACTGTCGTGTTTTATTAGCGTCCCTATAAGAAGAAGAAGAAAAAGAAGAAGAAGAAAAAAAAAAAAAAAAAAACTACAGACACGCAGGACCCAATAGATTTTGTGACACCACCAAATAACTAGGTTTGTTCCTATCTTCTAATTAAAGCGCCAAGTTTGACAGTCCAACTCGTTGCAGTCACTTGTGGCAAGAAATTAAATCTGCTGGGACAGATGTGAGCATGCACTGTCTTCTCTCGCCTGATGGCTTCGCCCATGGGGATTTATCTTAGGTTCCTTGAGCTAGCTGAGAACCATCAAAACCACAAATTAGGCCATCTATTACACCACAACCCATTTAAAGTAAATGCCAGTCCAAAGCACTTTGAGGCCGATGACTGTTTCCTTCATGGTACTATGAGTAAATAAAATTGGTGCCGGACAGATTTGATGGACTAGGATGGATCCTCTTCTAATTTCCTAAAAGTCTTCTTAACACCACAGAGGTCTAATGCACAGATTATAGAAAAACCTTTTGATAAGAAATGTAAAAACTACGGGGGGGGGGGGGGGTTCTTACAGACAGGCACAGACTTTCACTCTTTTTGACAGGGCGGGTCGAGAACTCCAGGCCTCTTTCATCCTGACATTCAGAGGAACTCCTGCCACTAGCAATCACAATTATGACTAAGACGGCAACACTTTCAGGCACAAATGTAATGTACATGCCGAAAAGTGTTTTTTTTTCCTGCACTACCTGAATCTCTCAGGAGTGATTTTGAATTGTATAGCAATATATATTGAATATACATTGAATTCTTTGGGGTTGGTAAGATTTTTTAATGTTTTCAAAAAAGCCTTTTATGCTCACAAAAGGCTGCATTTATTTGTTAAAAAATATATAAAAACAATAATATTGTGAAAGATTATTACAATTTAAAATAACGGTTTTTAATGTTTTAAAATGTAATTTATTATTGTTATTTATGATGTCAAAGCTGAATTTTCAGCTTCATTACTCCAGTCTTCAGTGTCATGTGATCCTTCAGAAACCATTCTAATATCCGGATTTGCTGCTCAAGAAACATTTCTTATAATATAAATGTTGAAAACGGATGTGCTGCTTTTTGTTTTGTATTTTTGTGATTTAAAAAAATCCAGAAAAATTTGATAAATGCTATAAAACTTTTGTAACATTATAATGATTAATTTATTGCATCCTTGCTAAATAAAAGTATTAATTTATTACAGAAAAATACTTTAACTGAACCTAAACTTTTGAGCCCAAACGCCTCTAGAAAACATATTCTTACTTATAAATACACAGATAAAAACTGAATTAAAAAAATAAGTGTTTATACAGTAGCCATATCACCCTGTAGCCCAAGACTGGTTGCCCACTGAAGCTAAGCAGGGCTGAGCCTGGTTAGTACCTGGATGGGAGACCTCCTGGGAAAACCAGGTTGCTGCTGGAAGAGGTGTTAGTGAGGCCAGTAGGGGGTGCTCACCCTGTGGTCTGTGTGGGTCCTAAAGCCCCAGTAAAGTGACGGGGACACTATACTGTCAAAGAGCACTGTCCTTGAGACTGTAATGAGACTGTAAAGGACCACTTTGGAGTTAATGTATGCTGTTGATTAAATGAAGTATGGGTTGGGATATTGGTAAAATGTTTGTAACTTATTCAAATATTTTTATATTTTGTATGTGCTTTAATGTTTTTTGTATGTGATTGGCTGGAAATTCGGTGCACCTGTAATGTTGAAATTTGTCCCTTTGGTGGCACCGTAGTTTTGCACATGGGAAGATGAACATTTTAACGATAGCTGGCGGGTGTGAATGGTACGCAGCTGTGTTTGAGCCTACATGGATTTTATCTGAGGTTTTGTGTTTTATTCATGAACTTAAAGAACTTGACGTTAAACCGAGGTTCTGACTCTCTGTGGTTATTAAAAATCCCAGGATGTCCTTTGGAAATCCTGGCCAAAGTTTTCCCCTTGGCCTCTGTCCATCATCATGTTCTCCTAATCATCCCCATATACTGATTGGCTTCATCACCGTCTCCTCTCCACCAGTAAGCTGGTGTGTGGTGGGCGTTCTGGCGCAATATGGCTGCCGTCGCATCATCCAGGTGGATGCTGCACATTGGTGGTTTTTGAGGAGATTCCCCCTTCCATGTAAAGTGCTTTGAGAAAAGCGCTATATAAATGTAACGAATTATTATTAGTAGTAGTAGCAGTAGTTTCATACACTTTACATTTTAGCATAAGAAAGTCAATAAGGCCAAACAATAGTGTAAGTGGCTAAATATTTGTATAATTTGCTAATTATATGAATGACATGACAATTTTGTATTCCTGAACAATAAAGCTTTATTGGAACATTTCCAAAATAAACTAAGTAATAGATATTCAGCCTTCTACCAAAAGCTGCCTCACACTCTTTTAAATGAAGAGAGTTAAAGTAAACTTCCATCTTTGGACAGTCAGCTACTCGCATAACAGCCACTCTCAGCAGTAAAACTGCAAATAAACACTCTCAGCAGTTGCTAGCACTCTGTCAGGGTCATTCACACTCGCTCACGGCCTAATGTGGAGAGACACGGCATGCTGAGACAAGAGCAGGAGCACGAAGAGATGAGAATAATCCTGAATGTTGTGCTACACAACGTCGGTCAGGACATGACGTCTCTGCTGGTCGAGCCTAGCGTTACAGTGCTGTCGGCCAGGCAGATACACGTGTATTAGCACGGTGCCATGGCAAAAAACGTATAACTCAACTTGCTGAACGACCGGGTTGAAAACAAGTACATGCGCTGCAGGAACACAAAATAATAATAATAAGTGTTATTTAGCTTCACATATGTAACCGATGCCACAGGTGTGCTTTTATTCAGCAGCTCTCATCAATTAATGACTCACTTCTATATTCGCTGTCAACATGTGTTTTCACCTCTAGTGAGCAGCAGGTCTTGAAAACACAATTTTAGTTAGTGAGCATGTATTCATGTAATACACAACAGTTTGACAAAGTGCCCTTTGCTAACAAAAAGTCCTGTTGTGGTGTTTGGTAGACCTACATTTGAAATGGAGAAATCCTTTGATGTTGAGACGGTGTTCACAGATAAATGAGAAGACAGCCTCTCAAAATTATGAGCCATTACTGCAGTCTGATTAGGTAAATTAGGCCAACGAGTAGCATGATAGCATCAGCTGGTGCCGAAAAAGAAGTGCATGGATAAATGAGCAAACAGTCAGAAGTCTGATTCTTTTTCTGATTAACATCTACAACTACTATAAGTTGATAACTGAACCCCTTGCTGTGTAATCAATATTAGTAAAAAAAAAATAACAACAACAAAACAATTGTCTTTGCTTGTTTCAATAAATGCTGCTCATGGATCGAGAACATACCGATTCAGACCCTGCATTAGTCTTCAAAAGCAATGATTATTGTAGGTGAAGCTGAATGACATTTGACTGCACCTGTTTTAGCCCTGGCCTAGAGGATTAAAGTAGCTATTTCAGTTGAGAGCATGTTCAGAGTCGTCTTGCTTGTCTTGTTTTTTTTTTGGTTATTTTTGGTCAATTCATTTATTTTCTTTCAGGACATTTGGCTTTTCTTTTCGCACCCTTCAAAATCCCGAAAATCGCTCCAACACACTCTCATCTTCTGGTCATCAGCTTCAAGCAACACAGTAGTGGCATTCCTGACCGAATCAGTTGAGTGAATGATTCAATGAATCACTTATAAAGAAAGTCACGTATTTCATTCCTGAATGAATCAGTGTTGCTTTTCTGAAATGACACAGCCTTGATGATATATGCAGCCGACGAACGCGACCTCCAGAGAGTGTGCAGCCAAATGAGACACCGTTAAGGACTCACTCGCTTAGACTGTCTTGTTTCTTTACTGAATGAATCAGTGTATCTTAATGAATCGGTTGAATACTTGATTTAATGACTCACTCATAAAGACACCAACTACTGGCATACCTGCATAAATAGTCACTGAAAACCCCCACAACTAGACTGACTGAAATTATAAACATCAGCAGCAACTCTAAGAATGCTACTTCAACAAATTTAACTCAAAACTTGTTCTTGTTCTTTTTACAGTCAAAAAACTCTAAGTTGTAAGTAAGACAAAGATTATTATTGAAGTATGTTTTACAAGAAAATAATATTCCAGTCTTTTTACTTTAAAATGCCATGTTTAATTCAATGTGTTACTCGCTGATTCTGTTGTTTTTACACCAATGTTTTTAAAAGTAGGCCTAGAATAAAAGAGTTTGAGCAGCAATAAACCAAGATTGTTCTAAAACACTGTTCTCGAAATATTCATGATACAGTATCATCAGTTTTGTTCAGTATCACAGACATCATGGTTCAGATGGCCAGAAAATTTGCAACAAAATGTGAACTGTTATAACAGCAATACACGGGTAATATCAGAGGTGCTTTTCTATCTACACACCAGCCTCCACAATCACTCGTGGCATCATGGCATTATTATTATTATCATCACTCAGTGAAGCAGAGTGGGGTGGGGCATTCCTTAGCTTCACATAATCATGATGGATGCACTGGGGCAATTCACCCGATAGCTCCCTTCTCCCATCAGCACACGTTCCCTTAATCACTTCGGACACCAAGATGCTCAAGCCAGTCACGCCTAATAACCCAACTAGAAATAGATGATGCAATGGTGCCGCTCTCTCTTCTGTGAGTGAGTGTCAAGCAGTAATTGCTGTATGAGGTAGGAAAAGTCATGAACCTTGTCCTCAGCTTGGATTCGATCACCTTCTTATGGTAGCCGTTAGCACTATAGGTCACAGTCCTGTGATTTCAGCAGCAACAAAATAATCCCTCTACAACAGAGGGGAAGCTTCACGATTTCAACGTTTCTGAAGAAAGCTGCAGCCAGAGAAGTAGGAAACAGGTGAACCGAGGAAGCCCTTTAAATAACTTTATATCCATTTTCTCACAATATTTTTCACCTAAGTTATCACATTGCATCTGTTATTTTCTTCTTTTGTAAAAGAAGAAAATAAAATAAAAAATAAAATAAAAAATAATAAAAATGTTGTATTTGTTTAATTTATTTTAAGAAGGTTTTGACATCCAAACGTAAGTGACACTGTAATCACAAATCACTTGCTTTACTTGACATTACAGAATATTCAAGGCACTTATAACTGCTTAATGCATTGCCATGCAGTATCAGACATCTTTCCCATCATGATCAATAACTTCACGAAAGCAGTGGGTGATTGAATATGTTTTAGCAGATATGATGCATTACAGACTCCTGGTAGGCTTTACACTGGTTTTGTGTGTAACAATACAGACACTAAGTAGTTTTATGTCCTTGAAATGTGGGACCAATGCCAGTAAATCTGAGAGAACACATTTAGTTTCTCTGACAGCCTGCACAGTGTTTGTGTTGGTCAGAGATAGATTACTCCCCTCTCTGTACTTTCTCCATGCTCTCACACAGAATCAAAATGCTTGACCAGCAAAAAAGGTGATCACTCTCTCTCCCTCTTTCTTTTTGTAATGCCATTGCTTTTTACATGTTGTTGATAATGTTTTTAATTACATGTATATGTTTATATTTTCGAATTGAATCACATAAAGCTTTTGTGGTGCTGATGAGCTTGTCTGACTCATTATTTTTAATGAACCAAAAGTCTCTCGAGACCATCGGTTTCTCAACTCCAGCGCTGCAGCATCAATTAAACAGTGCAATCTGTGAGCATGTCAAGAGATTGGTCAGAGTGGCCTACGCTGATCTCCGGGTCACTATTGGAAACAAGAATCTGAAAAAGAAAAGGGAGTGACAGAGAAAAAGAAAGAGACAGAGGGAGGTTGTTCTAGATTAGTTCATGCTGTACAGTGGTTTGTCCATGTATCCTGCACATGGCAACCTTTCCCGGCGGCTTTGTGTCAGGCTTTCTGTTCTGTACCACAGGGAATCTCACCACAGTTGTTTTTCTATTACCCACACTCTTATACCAGAGCTTACTCACTGCCAGCCCAGGGCTTCTACCAATCGAAGTGTTGTGTTTGATTGTGTAAGCAAGTGCGTACGGGTCTATCCATCCATTCTCCAATCCGCTCGTATAGGGTGGCGGGATGTGTGTATGGGTATGGTGTATGTATAAAGTATTTGGAGATTATCATAGATAGACTGAGAAATCAATGGCAAATCTAAGCAAATGTCACCCATTTTTTTCTGTCTAGTTTTCTCCTGGATATGGGCTGGTCACTTGTGTTTATAGAAAGATAAATCGTGTTTGAGGTGAGGTTTGAGGGTTTTTTTCTCCATTTCGGTCACCTGGAGTTTGGGTTTCTTTCTACTGTCGCCTTTGGCTGGCTTAGCTGGGGTTTAAAAAGACACCTAATATTTAGTAATGTTACTGATTTGACACTAACTTGAACTGAAGTGAGCTGGATGATGACGCTATTGTCTTTTGCAGAGCTGCTGAATCAAATTAGTTTCATAATAGATTCACTTTGCAACACTGACACTGTTATTGAACTGAATTGAATCAACAATGAACTGAATTGAGTTGAATAAATGACACGATTAACTTCTGTGGAACTACTTGAACTCTTTTTACAATTGATGAACTTGAAAACACAGCTATCGAACTGAACTGAATCAACACTGAACTGACTTAGGCCGAATCACTGATTCTGTTATTTCTCTGTTTATTATTGTGAAGCTGCAATGAAACAATCTGTATTGTATAAAGCACTACACAAAAGGAAACTTGAATTGATGAAAGAAGACTAGAGACAAAATTCCACTTAAAACTGGGCACATTTTACTGTAAAACAGATTAAGAAACATTTCCAGTGTTCACTGTTGTGAAGAGGTTGTACAAGGCAAAACAAACAGTTTTAGAGCAAACTACCTTCCTGAATACAACGTCTCATGTTAAATACTGTGAACACTGAGCTAAAGAGATAGAAACTATGAGCTTAAGCTTGGTCATTTAAAGTAGCAAAATGACAAGATGAGCTAATTTTCTTAAGAAATATTAAGCTAGAAATATTGAACTAAACACTATTACATCATATACTATATTTGGCAATGTAGCCAGACTAAGAAAACCATACATGTTTCCAGCACTCCTCAAATACTTTTAGATATTGTAATAAAGGCTATATTAAAAGTACCATTGCTACTGACAATGCTTTAAAGTGATTAGTTTCACCAGTAAGGCCTTGCAAAAAATAAGAGACATTGCAAGACTGCCCCAAAAACAAACAAAAAACCCACAGTAGTTCTCTTAAAATGAGCCAAAGAATCTGACGATGCAATCATGATGTTGTCAGTCATTCAGCATTTAATCTAATCAACTACTCCATATCAAACAGCAGGACAAGAAGAATATAAACTAAAATATTCTGAGAGCTGAAAAAGAGCTGAAAAAAGTTACATTTGAAGCAGTGTAACAGTCCAGACATTTAAAAAAAGAAATTGATGTAAAATTCAGTTACACATTATTTTAAGGTTACAGGTTAAGGTTGTTACAGTGTAATTATACAAGTAAGTACTGAGTTATATTAATTGACAATATGTGCTTTTTATATAATTATGGATTGGGTTTAGGGTTAGTTGCATGTAACTGCATTCTTTACTGTTGTTAGTAACTACATGTAAAATGTGTAACAGGGACACTGTAAAATTAAGTCTTCATTTAAAATCAGGCTCCTGGAAGCCTTTTTCTTCCCCAAGCGGGTAGCACATCAAATCCACACCAGAACCATTTAAACAAATTCTCTTTAAATCTCAGCATATCAGGCTTTGCTCCACAAAGTCCAAAGGGAACTAACAATAATATTGTGTTTTCTTAAAACATAATGTATCTTAGTGCCTCATCGAGTTTAATGTTTACCAATTACAGTGTTAATGTTCAAATTAGCATCACCATTTCTTTTAATTGCTTTATACGTGGGAATCATGAATAATTTGTACAGTTAGAGAAAAACTGCCTGAAGCCTTCAAATATTATTTCCCAGAGCTCAATAACACCCTATATGTCTTTCTCCATTATGTTGCAAAGCCAGTGGCTGTGGTAAAAATTAAAACGGATGCCGTTAGAAACATAAATAGCATCCAAAATATATTTAGACAACAGTGTCCTAGAAGCAGCACAGTCTGTCCTAGAAAAAATACAGCTCATGTTACAATGTCTATTGCTACGGAGATGCACAACGGTGGATTTATTTGGAATGAGACGCATGCATGTTTTAAAATGAGTTTTTCCACCAAACTCTCCGTTCATTTCCTAAATCTCACCTAACATGACATAACTAAATGAGCTTTCTGATCAACACAAGGCCATATGGCAAACACTTATTGCAAGAGTAAGTATTCACGTTTCACACCTGACTTGCCATAGACCTTTCAGCAAATCCAAATGGCTCCATGATCCTCAGAGCTCTTGCGGAGTCCTTGCGGTTCTCATGTGCCATTGGCTCAATCAGTGTCAACACACAAGAAATCAAATGCTATGTTCTATTACACCCACAGATCATACATATATATATAAATATAAATATAAATATGTATTCATAACTATCTATTTTACACTCTATCATGGTATAGCATACAATGACGTTGGTAGAAACAGTGCAGGGAGGATTACATGAGTTTAAATGAGCTTGAAAGCCAAAAATCAAAGCCATCAAGACATGCATTCATCTAAACATATCTAAAGAAGCGGTCGGGCTGTTTTGTTCGGATCTAATCCAAACACAATCCGTTCCCCCGATGGCCCTACAGAAACACAGATTTTGTGCGTTATTTGATTTTCAGGGCGTCTGCACAAGTGGTCAGAGATGAAAAAAGATGATAGATCAACACAAGGAAAACAGATACGCATCCTTGACATCTCAGTGCTTTAAAGCTAAAACTCACTCACAAACACAGACATAGATAAACGTGTAATTCTGCACATTATACTCTCCACGGCTTTATGCTCTAAATATAGCGATACTAGGGATGCTTTTTCTGCTGGCTTCCATTGGATATTGCAATGCATTCCCATCTTCACATTATTACACCAGTAAGACTAACCACATTGCACTTTTTCTATCTGGCAGCTTTCGATGAAATGCTTTAGACTGTATTGCACCAGCTGCTGATGTTTTGCACTTGAACATCCACTCGTGACGATTGAAGATTACAACTATCTACCGAGTTATCTGTTTGGTGCATCCAAAACACACCCACGCACCAACTACGGCGATAAGAGAACATTTTTCTCCACAGAGGACCACTTTAAAGGCTAAATGTACTATCCTGTATACTATGAAAAAAATGTAACATTCAGAACCACTTACTATTGAAAAGAAAAATACTGCAGATACAATTGCACTTTGACTTATCAGAAATAAATTATCGTTCACCTACAAGGAAAAAAACACCACAAAACAGAGTGTGACATCACATCAAATACATACAGACGATTATGACAAACAATGAGACAGAAATACACAAATATGACACGATTCGAGCGTAAACTCGCTTATTGTCTAACGTTGACTATAGGTTCAAATTGAATAAATTTTAAAATCTTATTCAAAGTTTTCTTAAGATGCTAGAAAATTCTGAAAAACGTTGAAGCTAAAAGACAAAATCTGCCGACCTAATTCTTCAACACATGCCTTAATGTCACACATAAAGTGTGTAATTTTATGGAATTTTAGACGAAAAATATGTAAGACTATGGAAATCTAAAATGTCTAAACACACACAAAGCCCCTGATATAGATTTCAAGTGTTATTTCAACCCCACTCATGTAGCTCAATCCTGTGGACTGAACAACTTCCTATTGAAATAAAAAAGTTTCTCTTTTGTCTCATCTCTCTATCTAAAGAAGCTACAGTACAGAGTGAAACCTGAGTAATATCCCCTCGTGAATCTTAAACAAAAAAACCCACCATAGTTTAACAACTAAAACAGGGCAATATTATGCCGAAAGATAAAGTAAAGTTATTTTAAGTTAGAGTGAATATGTACACACAACAGTAATGTAGTTCCAGTTTCTCCTGCACCTGTAGATAGTGAATAACATTAGAACCTCTAGTACTGTTTAGTAAATGGCCTTGTTTCATTGTCCCTGCTAGTTCACCACAAAAACAGCTACTCAAAAATACTAAAAAACAAAACTGTTCTTATTTTTCCGTGTTATCACAGCTTTCTCAATTCTCAAAGAAATTGAACATTATTTTCTAGACCTCACACAGGCTAAAAGATAAGACCTGCTGATATCTAGCTAATGTTTCTCTGTCAGGCTGAAAGCTTAAATAGATGGGGTGAACACACAGCACCTACAGTAACAGTAATGGCTGCTTCCCCTCTTGTTACATCTGAGGGCAGAGAATTCAAACATCTTCTCAATGTCATCCATCCTCATCCTCAACCTCATCTTCCTCCTCCATCTCAGGGCTTTTCCGCCCAGGCTCTCTCTCTCGGGAGGGAACGTTGCCGCGTGGGCTCTAAAGTAAGCTACCTGCCTCTTGGGCTGTTAAAACCAACGACACAATGTCACAGAAGGTCATCATAGTCGAGAAGTTTGGAGTGCTGGCGGCTCTTCCACAAGCGGTAGAGGCGGAAGTCGAAGTACATTTCGATCATCTCCTTACCTAAGAGTGGAGAGATCACAACATTTTTAGCTCTCCTTAAAATATCAGACCATCAAATCACAAGCAGCACGTCACATCTATCGTACCATCCGCTGTGTAAAATAGATCTAGATTAGGAAGCCTTTATAGGCATTTGTGGGTGTTTTAAATACTGTTCTCTATTTAAAACAGTGGTAATTATCCTCAACAGTGCAAATCAAGACAGAAGAGGAGGGAGGGGAGCAAGTGGGCCTCCTGAGTCCAGTGAAGAGACAGGAACAGTGGGAGAAGATAATGAGGTTTTAATTGGAGAATAATTACTGTCAAATCAATAGCGGTGGCACTGATGAGAGTTGGGGTCAGAGTTCACGTGGCACATAGAACTCTCCATACTGTGTATGTAATCTGCCATGCAAGCGTTTATTTGACAGACCACCATATACAGAGAGAATTGATTATATACATTATATTTATTTTTTTTAAATGCATGTTTCGTAGTTTGTTTACTGCATCTGTGTTTACTGCATCAGAATATGTGTGAGTGGTCATCTCTGTCGTGTGTGTGTGTGTTTGTGTGTGTGTGTGTGTGTGTGGTATACTCACCCTGAGCTGACAGCTCCAGAGGAGACTTAAACTCAATGGCATGAGGTTTCATCAATCTCTTGAGGTTTTGAAAAAGCTGAGGATGAGAAAACTTTGCCGTTACTTTTCAATTTTCACAGTTGTTCAATCTTAAAATTGTCAAAAGACCTTCGATATTATTCCAAATAAAGCCTAAAAACGGTTATTACAGATATATTTTTCAATGATCAATGCTAAAATCAATATTCAGATAGCAGGGAGGTTGATTACAATAAAATGCAGATACAAAAAAATAAATAAAATAATAATATATATATATATATATATATATATATACACATCTCAAAAATAACAAGTTTCCAATAAAAATAATAATAGTGTTATTTTAATAATAAAATATATATTATTATTAATAAAACGTTACTGGTTCATTTTATTATTACTATTACCTATTTACTCATTCACAATATAATAAATTATTTTTGGCTTTAAAATATAAAATATTGTGTGTATACAACAACAACAATAGCAGGTATTCAATAATAATAATAATAATAATAATAATAAAAACAATAATAATGAAGCAGTAAAGCTTTCAAATAATATAATTTTTTATTAAAATAATACATTATTATTATTATTAATATTACTTGTGTAGTCAAAATTTTTTAATTATCTCAACTGATTAGGCTGTCTGTACATTTCAAATTGGCCAAATATCGGTCTATAAGTGCTATATAAGTCTGTAACTACTAAAAGCTAACCAAAATCTTAATCCAAACCTTCTCTCTGGTCGTCTTGATAATCTGACTGCACAGGCTGTTAATAGGAGCCATACCATACAGCGATGTGTGTGCATCATAAACTAGAGGGAGCTGGACAGGGCAACTGGTGGAGTGTTAAACTGTGTTCTGCCATGCTGTGATCGACCTCCGCCTTTAGGGGCTCTGGTAGTGTCAATGAGAATCCTTCATATCGGGACAAAGCCTGTCAGAGTGCATTAATTGCCTCCCGCTATTCTCCTCCCAATCCTTTGACTTCCGTTTCTCTGGATGCTGTCAGTATAATCTCTCATCTGGACAGCTTTCTGAGAGCTATTCTTGCACCTCTCTAAATCGATCATGAAAGCCACAGAAAGCCTCATAAATGCAGGGTTAGATAATCAATCTCTTTCCATTGTAGTGAAGGCCAGGCCATGATTATAAGGTATATAGGTTGATTATAATGGGAGCATTCTAGTTTTGTCATACACAGCAAATAGAAAATTGACGCAACAGGAGTGGACCAAAAGGCCATTTTTCACATTTAATTAACAAGGATGCAAACTCATCAAGGGTAAAAAATGTGATGAAGATGTGACTCCCCTTGCCATGTCCTCTGGGAAGAATTTTTGTTTTTATTTTATTTGTTTTATACCATTTCGATGGTCCACTTTAGACGTTCTACTAACTAAAAGTAACTTTGCAACTACATGTCAGCTACCAGTGATTAGAGTATTAGTAGACTGTCTGCTTAATATCTGCTATCACTTTATTCTGATGCTCCCCCAACAGATGTTCTACTGACTATAAGTAGCTTTGCAACTACATGTCAACTTATTCTACTAACCTGAACCCTAAACTAACAGTTTACTGCAGTCTAATAATACTATTTGTAAATCAAAGTGCTCGCATTAAAAATCCCCTTGCATCAGGATATACAAATATGACTCCTAATCATGAAAGGCAATATTAGCAGCTCAAATCAAATTAGCAACAGAAAAAACGGGACACATGGGGAACTGGCTCAAAGCTAATGGTTATAATGATGCTGAGCAAACTAATCCCTTCCCTTTATTCAGTATAACAGTACATATGGTCATGCAGTCGTTACAACCTTATTAGCTTTCTGCCTGGTATTGAACACACAAGATATATGGCCAGCTGCTGCTGCCTTGACACGGCTAATAGAAAAACAAATCACAGAGACAGTGTATAACCGTTATCTGATTTTAACACAACAAAAACACAAAGCCAGGAGCTTAAAGGCACAGTTCACACAAAAATGTAAATTCTCTCATCATCATGCTTTTCCAAACCTGTATGACTTTCTTCTGTGAATCACAAAAGCAGACATTTAAGAACATACTGGTTGCTATTTGCCATACAATTAAAACGAATGGGAGCTGGAGCTTCCAAGGTTCAAAAGGGACATAAAAGCAACAAAGTATAAAAAAAATAAAAAAACCAATCCATACGCATGATATTTTTTGCATGATATTCCAGAGTTATGTGATGGACATATTAGATGCCACTCTTTAGAAGTGGATCTCTAAAATGTATTTAATGCGGTTCATAAAACGAGTCTGAATGATTTGTTCATGGATCGGACCGATCTGGTTCTCAACTCATTGACTTAATGATCATTGACTCAAAACTCATAGGGCCTACTTATATGACACTTTTACAGTGCTTTTGTGTCTTTTTGATTAATTGTAATTGCATGGAAAAGAGAAATGTGCACAACAATAAAATTTCATACAGGTCTGGAATAATATGAGGGTGAGAAAATTATGATGGTATGGAACTATTCCTTTAAAAACAGAGAGAAGGCATAAAGCTATTGGGTTGATTTCTGCTGCTGCACCTGGTCAGAATCTATATATAGCAAGTTCACTGAAGCTCTTTCTTTCCCCTTCAGAAGGAGCAGGGACCATGGGGGAAAATTGCTAAATGCAGCGAAAAAGCCTTCATGTTTCTTTTTTTTCTTTACTTCAGTTATATTCTCTCTGTAGATCTGCTTCAGAAACCGACTGGATGAAATGCTCATGTGGCAGAAATTTTAGTGAGACTCTAGTTTCGTGCATGGTTATGTGTGTACTTCAATCGGGGACTCTGTGTACTTCAATCAGAAGACTGCATCCAAGTTTGTTTACCAAGTGTCTTTCATGCAGGTGCACCATGGCGTTGTCAACCCTCCGCATAATGGTGTTGCAGAGCACTAACTATGCTTAAAATGATCTGTGATTTGTGGGAATCCTTTGCATATAGACATGGAAAAATAGGACAAAACACTAGACATTTTGCCTCACAACACCTCTCCATGGTTCAGAACTCATCAGTGTACACTTATATATTCACCATTCAAAACACATGTATTCTGACACATTTGTTTACACTCCTGTGATTTATTTATGATCTCACAGTCACGCAGCGTCCTGAATGACGAAAATGACTTAAAATCTGATCTGACCCTTCAGACTTCCAACATTTTTTCAAAAACGAGATTTTAATCTGATCTCAAACGATTTATGGATGCATCTTGGATCAGGTTTGTTTGTACTTTGGACATTCAGCATGATAATACCACTGACGTAAATACCATGGTAGTCAATCAGTACCATCTGATACTGTGGGTTACACCACAGTACTTTTCTGAAAGTGTTTGTCGTTATAGGCCCATATCCAACTTGGCATAACTGAATATATGTCCAGAGCTGTGGTGGCCAGAGGCAACTGTCAGTGTGTGCCACTGAGAGACTGTGTGTGTGTGCATGTTGGAGTGTGTGAGAGTATATGAGGCAGAGAAGAGCGAGGGTGGAGGGGTGACAGACTGTCTATCTGTCAGTCACAGAGCAGTTGCTTGTCAATCTGGCACCCTGATCTCCTGCAATCATATCCCTGCCTCACCCTGAACACACTCCAACCTGTCTTCCTCCGTTTCTCATGCACACAACTGCCACAGCATGAAAGTACATGAAAGCATGAGGCTGTGCAGTCGTGTCAGCACTGCAAGGGTGCTAAAACTCATAAATTAGTATGAATATAAAGAGTATGACTGATATACAGAATATAAACGTAATCTTTCTATCTATAGACTGAATATTCATCCCATTCCCCTCTATCTCTCACTCATAATTTCCTGTCTTGTCTTTATGACAAAAATCCTATGGAATGAAACAGTGGTTAAAACACACAGGGAGGTGAGTAGATATTATCTACCTTTTCTCCATTAGCATTGCCGAGCACATAGCAGCCCATAATGTGGATGAGGTTGGGCTCAGGATTTAATAAACTCATGAATCTGCCAAGTCTCTTCCAGAACCTGCACACAAAAGGTCAGAATGATTACAAATTAGGGCTACATGGTTTTTAACAGTTGATTATCTTGATATTGTAAATTTCATTGAATTGACATTAGAAAACGTATACTGGCAAACAGAACGCCATCTTCAATAAGCTACACAAAATAAACTGAGCTATGATCTTGAATGAGTTATCAGTATATAAAGAGGTCATCTATGCAGCATGAATAACAATCATTCAAATTTTGAATTAATAATATCCTTGTGGGTTGTTGATTATAATGGGAGCATTCTAGTTTTGTCATACACTGCAAATAGAAAATTGACGCAACAGGAGTGGACCAAAAGGCCATTTTTCACATTTAATTAACAAGGATGCAAACTCATCAAGGGTAAAAAATGTGATGAAGATGTGACTCCCCTTGCCATGTCCTCTGGGAAGAATTTTTGTTTTTATTTTATTTGTTTTATACCATTTCGATGGTCCACTTTAGACGTTCTACTAACTAAAAGTAACTTTGCAACTACATGTCAGCTACCAGTGATTAGAGTATTAGTAGACTGTCTGCTTAATATCTGCTATCACTTTATTCTGATGCTCCCCCAACAGATGTTCTACTGACTATAAGTAGCTTTGCAACTACATGTCAACTTATTCTACTAACCTGAACCCTAAACTAACAGTTTACTGCAGTCTAATAATACTAACTAATGAAATAAAAGTGTAATCAAATGTTGTGCATTACTTCTAATACTAATAAATGTACTAATATTCATCTTAATGTCTTTTACGATAAACCACAGAGCTTTTATTTTGGCGGAAATACCGAAGAGAGACCTTAAAGTTTCTGCTTAAAGCTACACTGTGTAACTTTTTTAGTTTATTCTTAGCTAAAAACACTTAGTTCTTTCAAAAATATATGTGCTCATTAATGTATATTTACTTCGTTCAAGTAATAAAGTATTCTCGTGAGTGTATAATATGCCATTGAAAATACATACGAGCAAGGGGTTCTAATGTCTGTCGCCATGTTGCCCCTCCATCTTGAAAGTACATTAGCCAAAGAGGGACATACCCGTTAATTCAAGCTTCGCCTTTCGCGTTTTAACACTCGATGGCACCGTGTCGAATGTGAAGAGGGGGTTGCTTGAGACTGATATATAAAAACCTGAAAGCCTTTTGAAAGTCTGTTGCTGATGGAGGATCACTCTTATTCTCGAGGATACGTATCAGAGTCGCCAAGGAAGCGAAAAAGAGTTAAAAGTTAAAAAATAAAAGTTACTTTACTAAGATTAGCTTGCATTCGTCTGGGAACCTGATAACTGATGTTAGCAATGAAATGGTAAAAAAATTACGAAAACATAAAACTATTATTCATTTTACATAGATGTCATAACCTATAGGTTACCTGACAAATTGAATTACTGCAAATTATAATAGTTTTCTAAAATAACCTCATCATTTGAAGGAACACTCATGGACGAGGTCGAACTGGAAGCCATGTTAATCTTGGACTACATTGGCCACCGTAGGAGTTAAAACGAAATCGGAATTGAGAGGAACAGAAACTAATATTCACTGGATGGTCATATACCTTTTCACCGCTAGATGGGGGTAAAAATCACACAGTGTAGCTTTAAGATTTTTGCATCCCTGAATTCATTGTGGGAGACACCATTGAAATCTCAGTTTGTTTGTTTTTTGTTTGTTTATTAATTGAGCAGCACTATTACAAATAGAAGGAAAAAAAAGATACAGAACTGTTTTGTGAATGTAAACTCACTGTATCATGTCCTCCTCCTTCTCTACTTTAGCAAATGTGGCCACTTTGTTCTTCAGTAGGTAGAGATGACCTGGACCTCCCTGGAGAATAAAGAGAGCCAATTATGCAGTGGAAAATAACATGCACATAAATACTCCACATGCACACTTGTGAAAAAGCAAGATATGCAAATTTCACACACATATTTTTTCCAAACCTGACAGAAGATGAGCATGTTCCAGATTTTGCAGCCTTTTCTGTAGGCGGTGAGTTTCTTTTCAATCTCCTCTGAAGAGATGAGAGATGAGAGAAGACAGATAGCAGAGAAGTGGAGAGGGAGGCAGCAAGGGATCATATGCAATTACAGCCCAGCTATTTCATAGTAAACAAACAGCAGGAGTAAACATTAGGCATACAAAAAAAATGTGTCTGGCCAATTAACACGTACCTAGTATATCATCGAAGGTGGCATGTTCATGATCCTGCAGGCAGAATACAGGGCAAGCATGAACAACAACAAAAAAACTGCACAAATCTGAGATAGGAATTATCAGTTGGTAAACATTACGTCACGTTTTTATTTGAACATAACTTAAGCATAATATATGCGCTAAATCACTAGCTTGGCATTACAAAGCAGTTATCTGCAATCTCGAACAATGATGATTTGCACTACTAAAACTTGCATGCGAGAGCTGACTGGCAGACATCATTAGCGGTGCTTAACACAAGGGGCTTTATACTGATAATCAAAACTTTGATTCTCTTTGATCCCGTGTATGACTGCATCATTAAACTATACTCACATAGAGAATGGGGATTATGGAGGGGTCGTCCCGGCGGATTATGTCGGGAACGTACTCGGCCTTTGGTACTTTTGATGAAATTAGCTGTTCAAAAACAAGGATGAATAAAACACATGCGTATTAATGAGCCCATCGATGATCAAAAAGCTGCACTACACTTAATGAGAAATTGATGATGAGTTCATAGGAAGGCAGTTGTCTCATGTCAAAATGGATGAGGGTGATTGAAAGATGCACGTACCATTATTTTGGGTGGGATGAAGTCATCGCCCTCGCAGGCTGCTCTTTCTGACTCTCTCTCTTCCTCCCAGTCGACATCATCACAGTCTTCTTCATCCAGATTGCCAGACGACGCCTGGAGGTCTCCACCTGTGGAAAAGGTAATATGCAAATACACAGAAACACAACACAAGCACATAAACGACCAATGAGATGACAGGTTCTATCAACAAGCATTCTGTTGTTCATGTCTGAGAGGTTGGCCGTTCTAACGTATGTGAGGAGAAGGTCTTACAAAGCAATGCATTTAGTGCCATATGACACAAAGAGAAAGCACACATATAGACAGCAGAGTACATCTGTGGTAAACAGACATTTTACACATGCCCATTTTCACTCCAGTTGGCAAGAACAGAAATATCAAACAGAAAAGCTGTTTGTAATTGTTATGTTTAAAGTTACGTTTAAATAAGACCGAGACATGATCTTGACAGGCATCATAAGATTTGTATATGAATGTTTTGTGTGGGTGACCAATAATGTACATGTACTGAAATCAGAAAAATATACACCATGGCTGTATGTGTCTTTCTGTGTGTGTGGACTCACTGTCTCTGGAGTCATGGAGAGAGTCAGGCTTGACGGGTGTGGGGTCACTCCAGGAGCGGCTGAAACTCTTCGCTTTGCGATCAGCAAATGCTAATAACAAAGCGGAGGAGGAAAGCATCACACACACTGCTCTTCAACACACACACACACTCTCTGGGCTCTTGTCTGAGGTTGGGATGTGACATGTTTGAGGATTTCTCCACTTTAGGCTGACTACTTCTAAATATTAGAATCAATTTCACTCTGTATACTGTAACACTTATTGATGAGATAGAGGCGAGGTATTCAGAAACTAAGTCACATTGCTAGTTGTATATCAGACAAGAGCATCGGTTTCATCCTTTTGACCAGATGCTTGAAGCATCTGTGACCCCTGAAAATAATTCATCTGACACCATGAATTATTGTCAAGCAATGGCATGTTCACATATTTGCATTGAAAAATCACACACAATTTGCACACACAACTCACTCTGGGTCTTCACCTTCCTGCTGCCCACCATCCTCAAATGTTTCCGGAAGTTTCTGGGATAGAAAGGATTTTCAGAAGCACAGTAGATTGGAATGAGGTATCAGATGAGAGGGGGAAAACATAAGAAGAATGGGAAATGGAGTAAGAGGAGACAAAAATGGAAATGTTAAACACACTTTCAAACAATCCATTTATACATGGTAGCATTAGCATGGCAGATTACGGACAGGGACGAGTGTTTGAAGTTATACAACAAGCTCAGTGCTCTCCAGTCCTCACTGTTCCTCTGCAAAAGAATAGGCAAACATAAACAGTTTGTCCCAGTTTGACACTGCTTCAGGGTTCAGAAACACATTTACTCATCTGCGTGTCTGTATTTTCAGATATTTAAGCACACTGTTTGATCTTTTAGCTTAAAGTCACCAAGAAATCTAAATGGACATTTCTTATATTTTATGGAATAATTATTATAAATAATTTATCTGTGCAAGTTTTTTTTTTTTTAATCATGTGCCCTCTTTAATCAAAATCACTTTCCCTTCCCCTCTCTTATCTGACTCCTTTCCATCCAGGACATCCAGGACAAACTTTCCATCAAACTGTCACTCACATGAGATCACAGCAATTAGCAAACAACAACAATCCAATGAACCAATCAATTCCCGATGGACAAAATCAAGTCCCATCCAACATCGTTTCTCAATTGAGAAGCTGCTTCACTCGGATATACGTCACAATAGGGAAGATCACAACTTCAGGGGAAATTCCAATCGGAAGTGAGCATCCCTATGCCCTACTCACTCCGAATAGCAGAACATGACCATCAATTATTAAATTACTTCCTTGACGTGACCACTGCATGTTCCCTGAACTAACGGACTTGTGGAAGCGGTCTTTGTGAAGGGATTCAGTTGTTAACTTTCGTTTGGAACGCTCCTACAAATGGCTTCCCCTTCCGAAGTGCCCTGCGAGAGAGCAAAAACGCAGTTTGGAATTTTCCCTTGGTTTCATACTGACTTTAAATGAACATAATAGAAATCTGAAATGTTCAAACTTAAACGTGATTAACTTAAACATGCAAACTTAAATGAGCATTTTTTTTTCCACTTAAGTGTCTTACTACTTTTGAATATACTGTATGTTTAAAATTGTGAATATCAATAGGAAAATAAACTGGAGAAATTACTAAAGTCAGTGGCCAAGTAAAATCTGTTTTATTATACATAAGACAGGTCGCTGCCTCATGGAGGCTGACAATTTGTGAGATTACATGATCTGTCAAATACTACTCTACTTTATGGGTGAAAAAAACAGGGTAAATAAGGTATTTTTACAACAGCATTGGTAACCAAAACATATGATTTTGTGTGATGTAACATCCATGCAGATAGATGTCAGTATAAACACTGTATTGGCCCGTGAAACATAAATTACCTACTTCCATACTATATGGTAGGTACAGTATGTGAGCAGAGTAGTATGTCCAAATTCATAATATTCATAAAATTGTAGATGAAAAGCACCGGATGACCAACTACTTCCGTCGAGATTCTAAAGTCCGCATCTGATGGGCACTTTACTATCCCATGAGGCCACGGGATATGATTTGTGAATGGCAGTGAAGCAAGGAAGCAATGGATGTAGTATGTCTGAAATTTCATTCATCCTATATAGAATATACTTTTTTAAAAGTCAAAGTAAATTTGAAACCAAATGTAGTACCTACTATACAGTGTGTGATTTCGGACACAGCCTTAAATTCACCTGTGGGTACATGTTAGCGCAGTAAACCTTGCTAACAATATGAATAACTTCATAGTGCAAAAACATTACAAAATGTCACTGTGCTTCATGTTTTCATTACTGAGTTCTGGTGACTTTCAAACCAGAAAATCGCTCACAGAAATTGACTACTACAAACTGCCACATCAGAGAATGAAAGCAAGTTCAGTTGACCCACTCCTTCAACTGACAGCCTTCCTCCTCTCATTAGCACTCTACACTTGTTCTCCATGCATCATGTCACCATGGTTACACCGTAGTGTAGTATTGTAGAGTAAGCCGTGGAGAGGTAGGTGGCCTTTCCTCATTTGCCAACAAATAATAGAGCAGCTCACACACTCAATGTGGAGCCTTTAAAATAAAGGAGAGCTGGGCCAGGGATGAAATAATGAGGCAATTTGGCTTGTACAAAAAACAGGATCAAAACCGATGGCCCAGTGTAGAGTAAGCATTTTGTTTCTGTAGTCATGATGCAGTTGCACAACACCACAATATTAGAAAGAAGCACTGCGGCCTAATCCAGTCAAATATACTGCAGGAAAAACTAATATTCTTGCAGTATGCATAGCAGAGGACATTTTTACAGCATGTACTGTACTTGTGCCGCATATGAGCCTCTAATGAAATTTACCAACATGAACATTTTACAAAAGAGAAAAGGGCTTTTTTTAATATCGCTGTTATATTTGAGATGGCTACAAAGAGCATGGTGACAGTGCATCTGTATAGTTGTCAGAACTGCTTTTCTTCTTATGTCCGTCTTGCTGACAACATTCTAAACTGCTGTCAAAGTCAATGTGCCGGCTGAGAGGGAAAGTGCACAGATCATCATCAAGTTTCAAAAATAGAAGCTCGTATCAAGAGAACTATGAGAATCATTTTTAATTAGACGCTCTAACGATCTTAATCCTCATTTGTGAGTGAGCTGAAAATAGAGTGATCAGTCAGATTGCCGGATTGTGACATGTTGATCCTCACAGATATATATATATACATATCTTATACAGTATATTTACATTGTGTGTATATATATATATATATATATATATATATATATATAAAGCAATATATATATATATATATATATATATATATATATATATATATATATATATATATATATATATATATATATATATGTAAAAGCAATATATTATATATATCTTTTATGAATAATTTAAGAATATAACAACACATTTCTTAAAAAGCACAGCCATTAAACATGTGAACAACAGAAACAGCTCAAAGTTTAAATACGATTTAGAGCATGTTCTACTTTTTTTATCTGATGAAACTCAGCACAATTAAAAATACTATGAGCTTCAAGGGATAGTTCACTGAAAATGCTGTCATGATTTACTCACCCTCATGTTGTTCCAAACCCTTACTTTATTTCTTCTATGGAACATAGAAAGTGCTTTTGAAGAACGTATTGTTCTCAAAAATGAGAATTGGGGCTGTCAAGCTTCAAAATGATAAAAAAAAGGCATACCCTACCTCTCTTTGATGTGTTCAAGAGAAGTAGATATTCTGATTTGTGAATGAATCACAAAGCAGATGTGTTCACTAATTGAACTGGTCTAATTCAACTGTGAAGTCAACTTACTGACAGTATTCAGTTACAGTAGGTTAACATCTCACAGAGTAATTTTATTAGTTAATAAATCAGCTTAAATGTTGGTCTGTCCATCACACAAAGCTACTGTATTAGTAATGTTTCAAAAGACTTGGAATGCAACACACAAATCAAATGGATATGATATGAATGCATAAAAGGATTTTGTCACCACAAAACAAATGGATATGATATGAATGCATAAAAGGATTTTGTCACCATTGATTGTGATTGCATGGAAACAATGGACCAAGTTATTATTATTATTATTATTATTATAAAACTGTATGACTGAATAAAGACACTCTTAGACCCCTATTTTAACGATCTGAAACGCAAGTGTCAAAGCGCAAGTAACTTTGTGGGCGGATCCCGGCGCTGTTGCTATTTTCCCGGTGGGATAAATGCCTCTTGCGCCTGGCGCAAATCTAAAAGGGGTTGGTCTGAAGTAGCTTCATTATTCAAAGGTGTGGTTTGGGTGTAACGGAAACAAACCAATAAGAGCGTCATATCACATTCCCTTTAAGAGCATGATGAACGAGGTGCGCTTGTTCCATGGCGCAATACTATTATAACGGCGCATTTAACAGGCGCGCTTCAGAATCGGTTCACAGCCAAGGAGATCGATGTTCTCGTCAGGGCCGTAAAAAAAAGAGAAGTGACACTGGGGATGGGACAAACCCACCCAAATTAGCTTCGGTTAAACATGCATATAATAATTTGGGTAAATGTGTAAGCTTTATGCCTATTTATCCCATCGTCGTGGACACAACAATGATTTCCCTCGTGTTTTAATATTTTTTCTTATAATAATGTATCATTTGCAAAAAGTAAAATGCATCTGTGTAGATGAGAGAATCATCTACAGTGTATGTGCGTTGTTCACACTCTGTATGGCCAAGCATGTGCGCTTAAAGGGTTAGTTTCCCCAAAAATGAAAATTCTGTCAGTAATTAGTCAACCTCATGTTGTTCCAACCTTGTCATGTTGTTCCCCCAATCAGGGATTGAACTTGCCGGCCTCGAAAAGTTATTAAAGACATCGTTAAAATAGTCCAAGTGACTACAGTGGCTCAATCTTAAGTTTATCAAGCGACGAGAATACTTTTTGTGCGAAAAAAAAAAAAAAGAACGACTTTATTTCAACTATTCATTTCCTTCTCTGTGGGCCTCGAGTCAGTTCACTAGTGTAATAGCGTACGCTTCTGTTGTTGTACGTCACACGCATCACGCACATGACCAGCGTCGGCCAATAGTGAGCCTACGTGTGACGTAGCTCTACGCAATTACACTAGTTTAACTGACTAGAGGCCCAAAGAGAAGGAAATGAATAGTTGAAATAAAGTCGTTATTTTTGTTTGTTTTTGCGCACAAAAAGTATTCTCGTCGCTTGATAAACTTAAGATTGAGCCACTGTAGTCACTTGGACTATTTTAACGATGTCTTTACTAACTTTGAGGCCGGCAAGTTCAATCCCTGAAGAAGCCTATGGACTAGTATGGAGGAGTGATCCAGCTCTCAGATTTCATCAAAAATATCTTAATTCGTGTTCCGAAGATGAACGAAGGTCTTACGGGGTTGGAACAACATGAGGGTGAGTAATTACTGACAGAATTTTCGTTTTTGGGTGAACTAACCCTTTAAAATACCATCTGAATGTACGCGCAAAGCGCCACTGACAAAGTCATTTGCGCCGAGTGCAAGATAGGGCCCTTAAAGGTTTTGAAAGACATAAAAGTGAGTAAATGATGGCATAATTTTCATTTTTGAGTGAACTAAACCTTTCATGTGCAGTTGTTTTGTAATCCTAATGGATGCAACCAATTATCTGCAACCTTTCCACAGTCACAGGCTTCTACAGTAGGCCTAATGATGTTGAACAGCGTCATGGGATAACTGGAAAACACTAAAAGCTAGGAAAACACTCAGTCTGCTCTTTTTTTTTCCTGTATAATAAAAGAGGAGCTGAACTCTGTTACACATTTGCTGGGAAGATGAAAACCATATCTGTCCTTTCAATTGTCCTTCATTGTTCTACACACATTAGTTCTCTCTAGCAATTCTGCATCATGCTGGGAAGACTTTTTTGATGATTAGGTTTTACTGGTGAACAAATGTTTTTAAATATGTAAGCCAATTCAACCAGGTGGAATGAGATTTGCTGTTGAGTTATTCATGGTGCAGATGGCATTAGTGTCCTGCGTGACACTAGACTGATAAGTGAAACTCCGAAAGTGTTCAGTTGTCAGCTGTATCGATTAACACACTCAAGATACTGCACCTTTGGTTATTCGACTGACCTATTGATCCAAGCAGCCAAACACAGAGAGAGACACACACACCCAGGTGGTTTGTGTGTCTGTGCATGCATCAGGTTTTGCTTTAATTTAAAGGCAGTAACCCTGAAATCACTTATATTGTGGGGAACAGCAAATGGCTTAGTGAACATCAAAAAATTTTCTAATGTAAATGTAAAAATCCATAAAGGTTTGTTTGAAGGGTTAGGTTTAGGGGTTTGGCAATAGAAAAAAAATCACTAGCTCTGCATAAAACCAATACAAGTCAATGGAAACTCCCCACCATTGGGGTCAGTAAGATTTTTCTAATGTTTTTGGAAAAAAGTCTCCTATGCTCACCAAGGGTGCATTTATTTGATCAAAAATACAATAAAATAGTACTATTGTGAAATATTATTACAATTTAAAATAAAATGCTGTGCTGCTTAATATTTTTGTGGATTTCAAGAATTCTTTGATGAATTGAAAGTTTAAAAGAACAGCATTTATGTGAAATAAAGTCTTTACTGTAATTTTTGATCAATTTAATTCAACCTTGCTGAATTTTTTTTTCCTTAAAAGAATATTTTATTTCTTATTTTAAACTTCATCTCACAAAAACTGGTTTTATGTTTTACTCTAGCGTGGAAACTGGCTTCTGCAGAACTCCCTGGGTTTAGATCAATAAATAGCTGCTGGCTTTCTGCTTGGTAAACCTAGTATCAGAACTCCAGGGAAGTGTGCAAAAGAGAAAACAGTTCTTCATGTGTAGTATGCAGGATCAGAGTTTGGACTTTAAAGATCTGATGCGATACACACACCATAATACTACAGTAACACAGGACAACACAAAACACCATCTTTCCGCTGTCTCACTCTACGTGTGTGTGTGTGTGTGTGTGTGTGTGTGTGTGTGTGTGTGTGTTTTGGGAAGGGCCGTGACACAGGACATTAGGGGCATTAGACAGTACCTCTCCATCAGTGCGGTGGCCTCTTGCTCTCTTTTCCTCCTTTTTCTCTCTGCAATTCCACGGAACGCCCTGCTGGGACCGGTCACAGTGTTATAGGTGTGTGTTCAGGGAGCAGTGCAAAGGGAAAAGTCTAGAGTGGCCACAGAAAGGTTCAAACCACAACAGGAGCTGATCACCAACTACAGGTCAAAGGGACACGACTACACGCACGTTCACAAACTAAACTCTACGACCACAGCAAAGTCAAGTGTAACAAACACTCAGACACCAACCAGCACAGAGAATCAATTCACAGAAATCTGTAACATCTGTGTGGGAGTGGTTATCATATCTAGCATGCTTCTATTGTTTTTATATAGCCATCATCCCTGACAGTTTATGTTAAATCAAACTCCTGTCCCCAGTAGATGAGGTTAATGAAAGCCCAGAAGCTACTTTCTGAAAGTGCATGTGTGCATTTAATTGCATGTGGATGTGTCCATGTGACTGCATCCTGAAATCCTTCAGAGCCTTGACAGAATGGCGACGGTCTTGGAACACTGCGTGCAAATCTTGATGAGTGACTTTTCTGGGGTATGCTTGGGCTATATTTGTATATTTTGCATGCAATATTCAACAGTGATGGCAGCAATCACCATATTGCTCCTAACAGGGACAGTCTACAATTTTTTTTTTCAAATTTGTTAAAATATATACCACTCATTATAGTCAAAATACAAGCTTTGTTCCAAAATCAAGTCAACAGTCTACCTAGATCTTATTTTAGAAGACCATAGCCAGGCTCCCAACATGGAAGCTATTCCTATAGGTAGGTACATTATGCCGCTCTCTCTAAGATACCTTGTTTTTAGATACAATTTAAGGGCGCATTGCAGATGAAATTTTGATTGTAAATATATTTCATTCAATATCAAAAAAGTATTGATAAATAATTGAAATTGTATTTTTTATACATTACAGTATTACTTTGTATTTTTTCAAAATCAACACAATTTAAATCAATACATCATCAATCCCTTTTACAAAATGTGTTTTTGTCTTACCCTGATTCACTATGGTAAGCCTGTTATATGAGTTTATATTTTAGACCTAGCGGGATGGTTTTCGTGTTAAATTGCATACATTCATCACTTGCCTGTGCGTGTCTCATCATATCCGTAAATACAGAAAAGTTGTTCCTTCTACTTTGATGCGGATATGGTGTGGAAGTGGCATAGGTTAGTTTTCACAACAAGCGAGAAAGTTTGACATGAAGTACGCTAAATCTTCAACCTCCGGGTAATCAGAGGAGAGTCTTCTGGCAAAAAGAGTACATGACAGAACTCGTAATAAAACAAGAATCAACATTGACTTGGCTTTTCGGAGATTGCGAGAACTGAGGTATTTGAAATATTGTAAAAGTGATGCGGAGATGGCGTTTTTATTACTCAACAGGTGAGTAAGGTATTTTATTGAACAGATACATTTTCATATGTAGTACAGTTCAATGTAAAGCATTATCTACTGTAAAAGCTCTTTTCATTACGGTTGCTGTAGCGCTGTGCTGGAATATATTCTCAATGAAGTACCGTTTCTATTAAGGGGTATAGCTACAGTAACATCTTCAGCCAGTCAGCTTGAGATCCTTTCCATCTACACTGGTTATATTTCTTAAGCCTAGTAGTACATGTTTTAAGAGCACCATATTCATCTGCACAGTCACACGGAGCCAAAGCACAGGCAAACAATGTTCTTCCGCAAAATGCATCTAGTTTTTTTTTGTTTTGTTTTTTACACCGCTAGAGGGCCAAAAGTTACATAGAGTGCTTTTAACATCAGTATGTTAACATGAAACACTGTTTGTTGCATTAGTTCCCTTAAGATACATTTAGAATACATTTGAGCTAGGCTGAATTCAGTCTTAGTCGAGTTCAACTTTACTCCACATACTGCTGTTGGATTCCTGCACTTTTATCCAGATCAGTCGCCTATGAGTTTATAATGTTAGGAATGAACAGTAAGGCAGCTTTCTAGGTTTTGGAACAGAGCATCAGTAACTAATTTGTGGTTAAAACATGTGCAAAAAATTGGTTAAAAAGTTCAAAGGTCAGGTCACCATAGTAGTACAACAAACAAGGTCTTTCTCCTACACAGCAGCTGAAATGTGAGTAGCGATGACTAATATTGGTATATCAAGAGCATTATGTGTGCTGTATGAGAAAGAGTTCCTCCATAACTTCAAACACTCTGTCCAATGCTGGTGGAGTGAGAGTTAACACAGGACAAGGAGAGGCGGCAGCACAGAGGAGCAGAGGGTGGGGATGGAGCGGAGTGTTGACTTTTTAAAACAATGGGCTAATGAGAAAGGAATACTCACGATATTCTTTAGAGCCAAGGAGAAGCAAAAGAGCAAAAGAGAAGAGAGAACAGTGCTTTAACCATCACAAGAAAACACATGAAAAGTAAAAAGGTAAGGTACACAGTAAATAGAGTGTCTTTCAAATATAAACACTGGGTCAGGTCTCATGAAAGAATCACCAAGTGCTTTATCACCACCTATTATAGTCAAATCACAAAATGACAGCTCTACAGCCAAACATTTCACACAAACTGAAATGGTTCCCAAAGTGAAAGTGTTGATTAGAAACCAGGAAAAGGAGGGAATGAATAAGTGAGAGGAGAACATGAATTTAGTAGTTGCAGAGATAGCTAAGTATTCGACTTAGGGAGTGGGTGGGAGAGAAGAGTAAGGTTGAGGGGGAGACAACATGCATGTCGGCTGGAGGGAGATGGACTGCACCCCAGTGGGGCTCATCCAGTGGGCTCTGTGATTAAGACTTCTGCCCGACAGGTGATAATTAAGCAGTCAAACTGAGCGAAAGCGTCTGTGCACAGAGAAGAATGAAGCCTAAATTCACTCGACTCAAAAGTTGAAGAATAAACGAAAGAGAAAGAGGGAGAGAAAGAAAAAGATGATTGGATGGGAAAGAAAAAGAGCTAGGAAGAGGACAAAGAAGAGAACAAAATAGGCAAAGAGAAAGGAGAGGGGGAAAAGGAATGGAAGGAACAGAACAGAGGAAGAGTGTGAAGAAAGAAAGAAAGTGAAAGGAGGTTGGGAAAAAATATAAAGAAAGAGTAAGAGATTAATGAAGAGAGAATAAGGGAAAAAGTAGAGGAAAAAAGAGAATCAAGATGACAAAGAAAGAGAAAGATATGGAAAGAAAAAGTAATAGACAGAGGAGAGGAAATAAGAAAAGGAAAAAAGAAGAAAAGGAAAAGGAATAGAACAAAGACGGTAAAGAGAAAGAGGAAGGAAAACAAATGGAAAGAAAATTGAAAGATGAAGAAAAAGAGGCAGAAACTAAAGGAAGAGAGAGAGAGGAAGTGACAGAAGAAGGGGAAAAGAAAAAAGGAACAGGATCAGGAAGAGAATGAAGAAGGTAAAGAGAAAGTAGAAACGAAACGGAAATGGAAAAGAATATGAAGAGACAGAGAATGTGAAAGAAGAAGGGAAAAGAGGAAGAGGAAGAGGAAGAGAATAAAGAAGGCAAAGGGAAAGGAGAAGGGAAACAGTAATGGAAAGAACCGGAAAGGGGAAAGAGAAAGAGAACGGGAAAGAAGACAAATAAAAAGAGAAAGGAAGGAGAAAGAGAAAGAATACTCCTGTCCTCCCACATGCATGAGTCAGGATAGCTTAAATTATATGTCTGCTTCAGAGACCAACCCTAGAGAGGAAGCCAAAGGATGAAGTGAGAAGTTTGATGAAATGCAATCCCACTCACGCTTGCATGGTGGTGGTCGCAGTCTGAAAGCTAAACATGTTCTCTTTAGGGAACCAGCTGTTCGCGTGATCCTCTGCAAACAAAAAGAGCAAAGGTAGCAGGTATTGTGTAAATCTCAAAGTAAAAAAAAAACAATTAACAGTCATTCAGTGATCGTGATCTTCTCCTTACCTCGATCTTCAGAGGACACACGGTCCTCACTGTACATTCTCTCCAGCTTCTTGTGCTGTTTGCTACCACTGTGAGGTGACGTCTCAAGGTCCAGAGAGCGCTGGCTCTGGCAGTGTGGGCGAATACAGGCAACACAATCCGGCGTGCAGTCCTCTCTAGACCTGCTCCGTCTCGACCCCCAGTCCCGGATGTTATGGGCACTACCTGAGCTCTGCAAAGGTTGGGTCAGAGGTGCATGGCCATAGTGATGCTGGTGGCTGGGGCCGTTGTTTCCACGATGGTGGCTTCCTCGATGATGGCTGCTTTGTAAATTGGAGGGAGCGTTGGTTCTTGGCGGGTCTGTGGTCCTCTTCAGCACCTCTAGTTCCAAACTCTCCTCGCTTCCCTGGCCCCTGAGCATATCTCGCTCCCTGGTGATGGTGTAGACACGTGCTGGCTTCAAAGAGCTTTCCGCACGCTTTTGATTCTGCTGGTCCTCAGAAGAAAGGCTGCGTTCTACGGAGAGACGACGCTTGGAAAAGGTTTGAAGGGGCGCAGACTGGCTGTCTGGCTGAGCCTCTTCTTGACTGGGCTTGACTATGAGAGTGTGTTGGGAATATGGCTGGAGGCTGTTATTGTTGTTCAGTCGATTGATGTCAGGGGAGTCTGTATCTTGACCAATGAAGGTGTCAGACAACAAATGATCTGGAGTGAGAGATTAATAAACCAAGAAAAACAGATTTTTCATCTTGTCTTGGCAAAGACAAGTGCCCATAAAGCTCTTCTGTAATGATCAATTGAAAAATGACTGGGTGAGTGGTCAGAGGTGGAATTAATGTTAAACATAAAGAATGATGCTTTGGCTAATGTAAGTATTAATACACTCAAGTACTTCACAAACTGTAAAACAGGTGATTATGAGGGGACAAAAGATGTGAGGACAAATGAAGGTAGGGCATGAGGTGGAATGAACCTAACCTGCTCCGTTGCGGTTCTCGGGGTGTGTGTGAGAAAGATACTCTCCAAATGCTCGAGCTGCTCTGCAGAGAGACAAACAGAAGAACAAATCAGAGCATGGAGATAAAACTCTCGGTCTTAATATACTTTCGCATGCTGATGCATTCAGATCTCAGTAGTTATTCATAATCCCTTTGTTAAATCTGATGTCACACAATCATTGTTTTCGGGTCCAAATGCTCTTTCAGATCCCAAAAGCAAACAGAAATGGTGCTAAAATACAGCCACATTGTGCTGTAGTACTACCAAAAAACTCATGATCCTAACAATTATCTCCATACCAAAAACTCAGTTGGCCAGAGATTCATTTTCTTTTCAGATATTTTCAGAATTGTTAAAATACTGGTGTCTGGGACACTTGTGGTGGGCTGTGAATGAACACTGCTCATACTGTAAATGGCTTTTGAGACAGTATTCTCGCTTTAAATAGAGAAGCTTGGACCCGGAAAAGTATTTGATGCGTCATGACTTAACAAGCAGACAGTTTTTAATTATAATATTACAAACATCATCAATATTTCACTTCCATTTCAATGGACCTGTTCTATAGCATTACACAGAGACATTTTCAGACCACTAACTTTATCAAGCAATTTTAGATTCTCCTCTTGGCCACTAATGCACTTGAACTTTCCATTTAAATAAAACATCTGCTTTATAATTTGACTCTGACCATATTTCTCACCTAAACACTGTGTGAGATGTGCAGTCAAGCAAGACTCAATACTGTTTTTTTTCCACAACGCAAAGCATAAGACTACAGGTTTAACTCAGTCTATTTCCCACATTCAATTATCTCACAAGTGAAAATAGGAAACATTAGCAGATGACACAAATTATGCCTCCAATTTAAACTAGGCCACCACACCTGCAGATGTTTTCAGAAAAAATGCTGAAAATCTCCATATACCATAACTTCTCTAGGCAATGAGGTGTAAAGCAGTGAATGAAATTGAGATGCATACACTACAGGTTCCAGTATGAGGCCACTCAGCTGCTGTGGTACAAGAACATGGCCCCTAATTTGACTTGCTGTATAAAGGGAGGGAGCAATAGCACAGAACTCAGGAAGCATAGTCAGGAACAGAGGTCGCGTTAGATCTTTCTCATTTCTCAGGGTTGAAAAAATTCTGTCATAATCTAATATTAACCATCATTTTAATTTTACATTTAATGATAATAAGACTTTTAATAGCTCTTGTTTTCGTTCACATTTAATCATGAACTTACAGGATGAGCGTATGTGCTATATTATGCATATAATTATTTAGGAAGAGAACAGATGAAGAGTGTCACTTATGTTTAGCACCACACAATGAATGTTTGTTTCCCCCCCGCAGTGACAGTGGAGGCCACTAAAACAAGACCTTTGTGCCTGAACAGGCAAATATGAACAATGCAATATATTACATAATATAATTCAGATTTTAATATGAACAAAATGTAAAAAAATGAAGTGAACTAAACTCAATCAACACTCTGTATTTGCTTGAACTCAAATCTTCCTCACTGCTAAAAAAAATTAGTCAATGACAGAAAATATTTGGTTAAAGCGACCTCAGGTTGGAAAGATGAGTTTGTTATGAAGAAGGAAAAGAGAAACATCTTTATGAGTAGAAACCTTTGTTCTCAGCAATAAAATACAGGATTCAAAGAACTCTGTCTCGTACATTGCCAAACCTTTCTCTCATTTAACCAGCAGGATGACATTTATGCGATGTTTTCATTGTATGTGTGTGTGTGTGTGTGTGTGTGGTTATTCCACTGAAAATGGCTTCCACAATGCTGACAATTGAAAACAAAAAAATGGATGCATTTGCACTCCCGATGGCCCTTACAATCAGCATAGATGATTTATACAAATCATTAATACATTCGAAGAGCTGCCAGATTCCATTATCAAATTCATCACTCCACCTCTTAAGCTTTGGAAAGGTTTAGACAGTATTCCCCCCTCCTGTGTGGCCCTGCGAGAACACTACGCACTAATGCAGCCTAAACGCTTGCATATGCTGGGGGAGTACACCAACTAGCAAGCACAACTGAAAAATAGCACCCAACCCGTTTCACTCACCTTGTTTTTAATTTAGTTCCCAATTAATGATGCCTTCCCACACACGTTTCTCCTGCACAAGCTCAATAAACATGTAGATTCTAACATGCATAAATAGACTCTTTGAATCCCACCTCCATCCCTGCACTTTGAAAAATATACATGCTACACAAATGCACACAGATGAACGCTGTGAACTGGCAAGCACCTCCACAGGCATAATCAGCACGCTATGGGCAAATTGTGCAGTCTCTGCCTCTCTCTAGAGATGCTGGGAAATGTGGTTGGAGTAGCTAGCTATGCTTTACTGCAACGACAGTTTGAATATTTAAATACTAGCCAGCATGTGCATCTCTCTCTCTCCTCACACAACAAACTCTTCTAACAGATGGGAAGTGAGAGTGCAATTGTCCAATCCCTTTCTCATTCTTCTCACTGTCTCACTCCACAGTGCCTGGAGTAGGTACAACCTAAATGTTTCAAAGTGTGATGGGCCAATCAAAAAACATCGAAGGGCAGGGTTGGTCTAGACTAAAAGAGAGCAGCGGACCTATGCCGACACATCGAAAGCCACAGCTTTTGTGTTATGATTGTACTGACAGTTAACTTGAAATGTACTCAAGGATGGTCCTAAAATAACACATTTAGCCTCTAGTCGGCGAGGAGAGGTGTGTGCGCAGGCAGATAGGAGGAGAAATGGGATGGGACGTCTAACGGCAGACAAGGAAGTACAGTGCAGAAGGCTGTTCGGAAAAAAAGTTCCCCGCTAGGACACAAATCATTTTCAATTAGACTGGAAGGCAGAACTCAGAACGGGAGCAATCCCGTAAAACTGCTGTGAACGTGCAATATAATAAGTGGAGTGGGTGTCTGAGGGCAGTACGCCAGGATCCGAAGCTTAAACGGGCTGGCCTAGTGGACATGTTTCTCCCTGCAAATCTTTGTATATTTACCGCTTATAAAAATTTTGTTTTGACTACCAATGTCATCATGAGAAATCAGGTCTTGCCTCAACATCAGGTCTCCATCAACTATTAGTTAATAGTTTTACCAAGTCCAGTAGTACACACAAGACTGCAATGTTATTACCACTTTCAAGGCCCAGAAAGGGAGTAAAGACAAAAGTTTAACACTTACGTAATTACGCATTTGTACTTAACCTAATACAGTTTTTCTCCATTGGTTTGGCTAATTTCTTGAAGCAGAAATTACAACATGGACAAACCTCCAAACCACTTGGCAATTGTTCACAACAGAGTTTAATTTCTCATTAATTTAAACAAATTGCAAATGTCTAAGTACATGTTTTAATGTCTCAGTACCTCTTTGCAAATGATTAAGTACAGGTAGCCTACATTTAGCACAATTGCCAAGTGAATAGATCTTGTTGATCTAAACTGATTGTCGATTCTCAGTCTAATGATTGTTCGCTCCAAAATGTGTCAGCGTCATTTCATTGTATAAGTCATCACATGCACAATAGTCTGTTCAGTTGGGAAAATTAGTCAAGAACATAATACCATGAATACCATATATGAATCCATTGAAACATTTGATAAATTTATTACAGCAATTGACAGTCAGGTGATACTAGAACTTATAACTAATGAAAGAGGAGTTTCACACATCTCAGATGACCAATCAAACAGTACGTTTAGTTACCTGACAGGTGCTGTCCATGACTGTGAATGGTGCCAAACATGTACGTAAAGAGCTTGACAATGCAGGACCAGCTCAACATCTGAACATGGAGGCACTTGGCCAAGTAAATGAACAAGGGCAACTGCCTGCTCGAGGAGGAGGAGGAGAAGGAGGAGGAGGAGGAGGAGGAGGAGGAAGAAGAGGAAGAGGCCATGTCATGTTATAGACCATGTCATCAACCATAGCCTCACAATGGCGGAGGCATGAGGTCGCAGAGTGCAGCCTAATGTGCCTCGCTTTACAGTCTCCTCCATCATCCAAACCTTTCGCAGAGAAAACAGGTATGTAGTCAGTCAACCTGGCCAAGGGCCGAAGACATGGCCGTAATATTATTGGCCACCGGGCCACGGTGGATGTCCCAGGCCAGTGAGGGGGCAATATAACTATGTGTGCTGCCATATATGAGAATGGTGTGGCCACTCACATCCCCAGTCTTGGCCCATACAATACACAGAAGCTCCTCATCTTCTTGGAACGCCTTCATTTTAATCCCTGAAAATGAGAGAGGTCTCATAGGGCCTCACCTACCACAATATGTCATTATATGGGACAATGTGAATTTCATCCGTGGCCTGCTCATCAGGGCCTGGTTCACTACTCATCCAAGGATAGTCATGGTGTTCCTACCACCTTACTCTCCTTTCCTAAATCCTACTGAGGAGTATTTCTCCGCTTGGGGATGGAGAGTGTATGAGCATGGGGCTCAAGATCAGAGGTCCCTGCTCCATGCAATGGACGCTGCGTGTCAGGATATTACAGTGTAGGGGATGGTTGCGACATGCACGCCGTTTCTTCCCTCGTTGCATCGCAAGGGAGAATTATACGCTGTGATGTGAACGAGAATCTGTGGCCAGACAGACAGCAGCGTGTGGATGGCCAGGAGGGTGTGGACGGTGGCCAGGAGAGGGAGGGTGAGGACAGCGACCAGTGAAGAACTGTTAGTTGTGAAACTCCAGCTTTATTTACAGCACAGTAGGCTGCCATAATTTTAATTGTTTTTTGTTTGTGTGTTTATATTACAGTATATTATGCTGTATATACATTGTCTTTTTACTCTGATGTATGGAAGTTACTTTATGTGTGTGAATGATAATGGTTACAATTTCCTTGGCAGTATGAGTGTAATGTGTGATCTCAAACCTGGGAAGCTACTCCTAAAATCATTTTTCTTTTTTTCAGTTTTATACACAATTGTATTCTGTTAGCTAGACAAAAAAAAACAGTACAGTAACCATTGTCAATGAAGGACTGGGCTAAGACTGAAAGGTGGACATGAGGGATATTTCAATGGTCCTCTGCCATAGTGACAAAACATCTAAACATTTTGACTTGCAGTGCTTACACAATGTCAAAGGGACGAAGCATTTTGGGGGCACTGACTGTTAAAATGAGAAGGAAATTTAGTTTTGATACACGAGTGAACTGTTTTGGTAGAGGTATGAGCTTTTGCAGGTGAACCATGGTGTTGTGCCGAACCATCCACATTATTTTGGCAAAAGCACCAAGAGTGTTGAGAACGTCCGGTCTGTTTAAAAAAATTAGCCAAAGCAATTGAGAAGGATCTTTTCCATTTTCGTGGCACTGACTCTTTATATGGGAAAGGAATTCAGTTTTGAAGCATGAGTGAACAGTTTTGGTAGAGATATGAGCTTTTCCAAGTGAGCTATAGTGTTGTGCTGAACTATAAGACTGTTTTGCCAAATGATCTTAGAGTTTTGAGAATGTAATTTCTGTTTCACGAAATGAGCCAAACCAATGGAGAAAAACTGTAATCTTGAATGTAGTGTATCAGACTAATCGTGTATCTTTATGCTATGCAAGTGTGCAAGCTTACTAAAAGTAAACAGACATTAATTGTTGTCATTATAACATAGTTCAAATTACATATATCATAACATATCATTATAATCAGGTGATAGGAGTACCCATTAAGAGTTCGTTGAGCCAATGGGACAGCTTGTGGTCCTAACAGAGATCTGATTTCTCTTTACACCGACCCACAAGTCAACTGGTGCACTGGAAAAAGTCCAACTACTCTCTATGATCAGTTGATTCATGTAAGAGGGTTGGAGAGGACAAACTGAGAACACATGCCTGTAATAGACAAGGACAGATTATGGTCCAGCTACGTTGGGCAATAGTCGATATGTAATTAGTCTAAATAACAAGAAATTGCATTGCAAGAATGAGAAATAAAACTGAGGTTGTGAGAATAACATGCGGTCATGTGCAATACACCGCAAAATCGATGCCAAATTATCGATGCAATAAGGTGTTCAAAATGAACTCAATGTGCTAAGGATGGGCCAGGATAACTTTCCTAATTTCTTTCTTTATTTTATTATATATACACATTCAACTGGCACATATTCAAAAGTTCATTTATATGAATTTTCCATTGGCAGTGACTTGTTTCCAGTCAGTGTCACCATGGGCCTCTTGGCTGGAGGTCTCTGACAGTCAGAGGCCCCCAGCACTGGCCCCATTGGCTTGTATTATAATCTATCCTGTTAAAGATTCAAGGAGTGAGGCAGGGAAAGTGATACCTCACCCCACACATTCATTGCTGAACCGCTAAACCTCAAAACTGCCAGCTTATCCACTCTGTGATTAATTTGTGCCTATTTGAAATCCAATTGTTCTACATTAATACCTTCTGCCTAAGAGCGAGGCACAAGCAATTACCTTATTAGTGTGAGGATAGTTTACTGTTCTTTTTTTATTTAAAAATCTCTGATTCAAAACAACAAAAGCTACTCAGTTGGAGGGAATTAAATAATAAATAATAAATATTGAGAAGCAGTAAGAGAGGCCCAAATCACTCACAAACATATTTCTCCTCTCTCTTTTGCACACAGTCTAGCCTTCGTCTCATGCCAGTTTGTCTGAGGGTTTAGTAGTGTTTTCATCTGGGAGCATCTCTCATGTTTTCAGCCAAGTGACAGTAAAGGGGGAAGGGGAGGAATGAGGCAACCCAGAGAGAAGCGTTTTAACCAGCAGATGCTTTAACCAGGACTGCTAGACGAAAGCCCCGTGGTGCTCCAGAAGAAGAGGCGGATGACTAGTGATTCAGATGAACAACATGAAGATACAAGCAGATGTAAAAACAATAACTGCCCAATGTGGACACAAATACACACTGACATTTAGATTGAATGCATGAGGCTATAAGTGCATGAAGGCCGCATGGGTAAAGGAGAGTTGAGATAGCACACCCTGGAGCTGTTTTCATGAGTCTGTTCACGCACAGAATGAGTGTTTTTGCCCTGGGTGACTATGACTTCAGCAGACCGCGTTGGTGAGCTACACTAATTTAGCAAAAAGCAAGTACAATTTGTTCTTGAGTGCCTCAGACGCATTAACCAGAACACCCATGTGTGACATGACCCTTTTCTTTAACATTTTTTTTCTAGCCCTCCTCCTTGTTTGCTTATAGTGAACCTACAAATCTTGTGTTCTCTTTGCCCATTTAATTTCTTAGTGTACCGTTCATAATCATATCCTCATCTCACACTGTCCTCACTGCCAGCTAAGAGTTTTTGTCATTGACAGCTACAATTTATATAAGCTTGCAGTGTGAACTAAACACTGAGTCATATTCGTCTCTGAAAATGCTAAACATCTGTCATTGGCATGCAGCTTTTAAAATCTCTTCATTAGAAATTCATCAACACTTAATGAGCAGGTCTCTAAATTAGTCGCATAGCAAACATTGAGGTTCCAAATGGCAATCGACCAAAATGTCCCAGCTGATCCATTCCAATTTTTCGAGACCTTTCAGAACTCTATCTGCAGTACAAAAAGGCCATTTATTGTAACTAAGCTGCAAAACGGGGTCATACTGAAAGCTTTGGTGCGCAACTTGAGATGTGCAGTCAGTAAAATAAGAGGAGAATGGAGGATTTTATTACTCTTATCAACAAAAAGAGGAAGATATTGTGCATTATTCTAGATTGTACAACTAACAAGCGAGATTCAAAAAAATCTCAACGTTAGTAAAGAATGACTGAAGTTTATTTAAGCACCTAATTCTAGAAGTCTGACTTTCACAGATTGTGCTGCACATTTCATTGTTTTTGGTGAAAATGCATTTGGTGGCATTTTTTCTACAGAGACAGATATCGAATGGCCGAGACGGGACCCATTATTGGGATTTTAGACCCAACAGAAAATCCCCAGCCCGCAAATAAACCTTTTAAAAGTTTTAACTCATTTCACAAATGCATAGATTTAAAAAAGAGGGTCAGTAGAAATGGCACAAACACTAAATTATAAGAAAATGCTATAAAACATTGGGAGTGCTTGGGATAATGCTATAAACAACTTTAGGAGGGAATAAAAAAATATGATAAATATTCTAAAAAGTGAAATTGGTTTCCTAACTCAATAACTCTACAAAACATCTTGCAAAAAGACAGGAAAACAACTTGTGTCCCACCCCAAGCATCGTCACACACATATAAACATATGAGTTTTCATTTAATCTGGGCCTCCCTCCAGTTCCACTACAGGTGGTCTCAAGCTCTAATTAGATATTTACATGTCAGCCTGTGAGACTATGGGGAGGCTTATAGATTTATTCACTGCATAACTCTAATTGGCATTGGGCTGTCATTTCAGCGTGGTTCTTTTTTTCTCTGTCACTGGATGTGGGAGATATTTTAAAGAGCTGGAAAAAATTTGTGATTCCTAAAGTCACAAGTCATCTATCTATCTCACAAGAAATACAGTGGCCAAGTAGCCATCAAGCTCCTCTAAGGCCTGCATAGTGCAGTTCAGTGTTTACAGAATATCCAAACATTATGTAAATGGCTCTTACACATCCATAATCCATCTGAGAAAACTAAAACAACTAGGTTGCAGCAGCAGCAGAAAGAGGGAGGACACTCACTGCAAATGATCACGCTTTCCTCCCGTCCAGAATATATGTTTCTCTGTTCAAGGCATACAGTGCACACAGACGTGCTGTTTGGCTGAGATATAAAAATTCTGAAACTGTCAAGCATCACCCCGCTAAACAGATGAATTAAAGGTGGAGGATGAATACAGCAAAAGATCACACTGTCGCTGTAATACAGAGGTAATGAGTCTCAAGGGTCGGACAGAAGTTTGGTGACAGCTGATTGGGGAAAACAGCAGTGATATCATGGTGAATATGGTTGTTAATGGCCATGGCATTTGAGTGGGTAAAATTAATAAGTGACTAACTGATCAATTTACTTTTAAAGATGCACAGAGACGGAAGCCTTTCAAAGGTGCAAAATTATGTTGGTTGAGTCCAATCACTACACAAAACTATATAAATTTATATTCTAGACAAGTAACAAGCAAAAGAGACAAACAGGTCAATTTAGAACAAACAGTCTCAGTATGGTAAGCCTAATCACACCTGACTTCATGCCGTCTGTGAAAATCAGCAGCTGAGTTAGAGAGTGACGAAGTGACTGACGTATCTCTGTCATGGTGGAACATCAGCCTTATATTTGCGCTGTTAAGCAAACAAAAACCAAAATGACATTGGAATAAAAACCGTATTGAAATATTTAAAATATCATAAATAAAAAACAAATAATAATACAATCTTAAATAAAATAAAAATATAATATAAAAATATGATTGTTTGTTTAGAGCATATCACCAGGCTACTGTAAACTGCTGAATTTTGAAAAAAACTTTATAATAATATTTTTAGCATCATCACCACCCGATATCAACGTTACAACAATAACAATAATCCTCATCTTCATCCTCAAACAACAGCAAAAACAACAATGATATTACTTATAAATGATAACAATAAAATGACAGTCACACTGATGTCATCAGCTCAACAGTAAATAGCAAAATTTCCGATAGTTGCTAATTTAAAAAAAGCCCTGAAAAGTAATTTAAGTCAAACTTATATTAGGCTATATTTTGATACAAAGTTACTAGCACGCCAGTTATGTATACAAAGTGTCTTCAACACAATTACAGCACCAGCAGCTGTCACTGAATTCTGACCGAAATTATCTGTGTTTTACAGTCGTGAAAAACAAGGAAAAAAGTGTTACGATATGAGGTGTGATGAGATGTGTTATAGTTTTGAGAAGCAGCACATGATCCACCTCCTCCTCCATGAGACGCGTTGCTCGCGCGCCTGTGATGCTGCAGAGACTCACCTAACTTTGGCTGCAACAGAAGAAATCGCATCATTCCTTAAATTCTTCTTCTTGGACACGGCAGTTCCCATGCTGTAGTGAAACGACCAATGTAAAAACAGCTCATTCCACTCGTCACATCTGCAATGGAGGAAAGTAATGCACAATGGAAACAAATCATCCGCAGAGTGGATATGGTCGCCTCCTCTCTTCTCCTTGATTCAAACTGCTGCTCAGGGTCTCTGTCAGACGTTCCGTTTGTTCCTCATGTTTAGGAACGCAACGTCCAGCTGAATTTCAAAGTTTATGGTGTCTTGTTAGCGGAGTTTGAGTTAGTAGCCTACAGCAATGTGGAGCGTGAGCTGCCAGTACGCTAGAATGTGCTCGTGCGCGCCACTTACTTACAAACATTCTCTCTCTCTCTCTCTCTCTCTCTCTCTCTCTCTCTCTCTCTGATCCAGATACAACGCGTGACGGAAACTAGTGCCATATAAGGGAGAAAGTGGCTCAGCTTGTCCTTTGGCGTCAGATTAAAAGTGGACAAAAAGAACGAAGCCCTTTTTTGTCTCCAAAGGTAATTGAAAATTTCCACCAGCAGCCTATTTTGCCCACATGTTGACCCCAATAGCGAGGCGTGTTGTCACACAGGAAGCCATTATGCGCTTTTTAGAAGAACTTAAACAGCCAGCAGATTGCTATTGTAAATAATAAAATGTGTAAAATTAAAATAACATTTAAAACACATGCACAACAACATCTAGAAGAACTCTACTTACAGAACATAATTTTTTAGACTTCTGTCTGAATGTAGGCAACACTAATTATATAAAACAATACTGTTAGTACACCATATTTATACAATTGAACTAGATTTGCAATTGAATTACATTTATTTCCATTCTAAGGGATGAAAACTGATATAAAAGATTAGGCTTAAAAGATTCCTTATCCTGTATCCTGTATTATTTCTTTTGTTGTTTGATTAACATTAAGGAGTCGGACACAGACAACAGTGAGTATTCGGCTGCTGTCACTGTAAGACCTTCCAATTGTTTATCTTCACTTAAGACATAACTGGTTGTGTTTATGTCAATATACTGGCCAAGACAGTTCTTTTTCACGGTTTATTGTGCTATACAAAAAGCTATAAAAAACATAAATCAGTTACCGCGCTGTTTCTCATTCGCTTTAACGTGTCAAACTCTTAAGCAGTCATTCTTTGCGCAGCTATATTTACAGACAAGCGATATAGGCTACACGGCACAACAAGTTATATAATTTTAAATAGGCTGATAATATATTTCAATACAAAATTACCTATTAGCTGTATTAAATGGCTGGAAAGTCTCTTGCTCAATTTGTAGGTTAAAGTTTCAGAGTATCTGATATCAGAGACAATGGTTTTATCATGGGACAACTAAGTTCAAGCCCGAACAAAGCGTTTGAAGAGTGTGCACAAACCCTGTGTGTATTACTCAAATACACCACCAACACGGCGGAGAACCATCTTCATTGGGTTGATGAGACGCCTGTTGGTACTAGTGAGGTTGATGTAGGGAGAGAGGAGAAAAATGGGGAAAAAAAAGGTTCTGGAAGTTGCCCGCTCTCCACTTTCCTAGAGCTGCAAAATATGACCTGGTTCAGGCTGAGAAAGACTACCAGAATGAAGTGGATTATACTGTAAACTTTCCAATGGTAAAATCACGTGAACATTTCATGATAGTACAATACTGATTAATGGCTGATTGATGACTGAGAAATCATGTCAAAAGTGTCCCTAAATGAGAAGCAACTCTAATTTGAGCAACTCTAAATTTTTATTTATATTATTTATTTAATTTAATATATAGCTCCCCTTCGACTTCTGAAGTTCTCCCTGCTGCTGAGGAACAGCTAGACTAGAGCAGGACGTCCTGGACAAGAGTAAAAAAAAATAAAAATCAGTGAGCTTTAGAAAAAGTTATTATACAATCAAATATATATATCATTTTATTTCACACTAACACTTGTTTATCTTAGACCACATTTGCAGCCGTTATAAAGTTAGCCACAAGCTGGGTGAAGGAGGATTTGGCTCTGTGATGCAGGGAATAGATGCGAGGATGGACTTTTTTTTTTTGCTTACAAAACTTTGCATATCAGTTCATGACTGGCATATGATCTCTGTGCACATGCTAATTTGTTAATTCTTTGTTTTGTTGTTCAGGTGGTTGTGGAATTTTCAGTGAGGACGCCAGATATGCCATATATCAAAGTGGTGAGTAGGCTGAGCTATGTTAATGCTTGTCAGTCACTGTTTTCAATTTATTCTGTAACGTCTTATATTCGTGTTGAAATCACAGACTACATGATTTTTCAGAAGGCAAATTGTTTGATTTATGGTCTAAGTCCTTATTTGAGAAACCACCTCCATTTAACTGCATTTTTTCTTTTCTTTTAGCCTGGTTATGCCAAACGCTTCCCCTTGGAGATCGGCCTGACAGTGATGGCCAATAAGGGCCTCAGATAATTCAAATGCTGGACTGGCAGGACGACATAGACCACTGCATCATGATCATGGAGCGGGCCTTGCCTTGCATTGACATGCAAGTTTTGTGGAGCTCCGCGTTTTGTGGAGTTTTGTTTTGTGGAGCTCCGCAGAGGAAGAGGGGACAGCACAATATGTTATGCGGTGTCTTCCTTCGGGACATCAAACTGGAGAACCTGCTGGTGAACCAGGGCACCATGAAGGTTAAATTGATTGACTTCGGGTGTGGTGCGCTCATAAAGAAATCAGCCTTCAAAGTCTTCAGTGGTATGTGTTATGGACCACTTTGTTAATTCTCTCACAGAAACTCATCCTATATAGTCAATGTTCTGTGGAAATGTATTAAACATCAGTCAACATCTCTTTCCTCCAGACACAGAAGGTTACTCTCCACCAGAGGTAGAATACAACAGCAAGTACCACTCAAATCTGACGACAGTGTGGTAACTAGGGATCGTCCTGTTCGTAATGGTGTGTGGAGGTTATCCCACAGCCGACGACCTGTTCATGATCTATGCCAACATCTGGACCAGTCCTAGTCTGTCACAAGGTGAGAAAAGTATAAGCTAATAATCAGACATCTCTCTTGACTTTTTGCGCTTGTCTGCACCCTCAACCACAGAAGAGACTCATTCTAGAGAAGATGCATCTTCATGACTGGTTTAAGGTTTAAGATTAGCTAAATGTTTTTTTTTTTTTTTTTTTACAATTTGTTGTTTTTGTTTTAGTTTGATCATCAGTCATATAATTATAAACTTGTTGCTATAAGTCAAATTTCCTCTAAATGCATTCATTTAGACAAATGACACTGATTTACGTTTTATTTCAGGTGATGGAGTAAGACATAGAGAACATCAGCAAACAACTTCTGTCATGGCCACCCTGTTGTTCTGTCTTCAGTCAGCTTTGTCTCTGGCGAGCTGAAATAAGTGCTGTTTACATCCTTCCACATGGGCCATAGTGTCTTGTGGGGCCGGCAAATCCTGGTAGCATCTGGAGCCTTGTCTTGAAGCAGCAATATTTGAGTCTGGCAGCATTGCTTGTTTTGGGATCTGTAAATAATAGTTATTTGTATATCATATATATATATATATATATATATATATATATATATATATATATATATATATATATAATACGAACATTTTAGGACATTTTGTAAGGAAATGTGACATTTTGTAAGAAAATTGTTAGAAAATGTATAATTCATTTATATTTCTATTGCACTGTTGCACTGTTAGAGTTTCATAGTATATAGCCCTATAGACACCCTTGAGACTTATGCAAAAGTCATTTCTATTTCTTCTTAACCCACTACGACCCAAGAGCTCCCTGTCATAAACTCGGGCCAAACATCTACTTTCATCAGCGGTCTCTCACAGTTCAAAATTAATACAAGTAATAAAGAGATACGAGATATTTAAAAACTACATATCAGACACCGTTAATGTGTTCACCTTGAGATCAACACCCCAAAATTAGGCATGTTTTTCATGCCAGACTGTCCTGTTGTTCATGTGTACCAAGTTTTGTGAAGTCTGGACATTACATTCACAAGAAATAGGCCAATTACCAGTAGTAATTATGGGCCACACCCAAAAATATATATTGGCCTACATCTCCACAACCATTAAAAGAAAACAAAATTGTAACTTCTTTAATACTAAACTTTTGCGTGCCTACATTTAAGAGCGTCAAGGAATTGGTCTTGGTGACAGAAGCTTCCACAGTAAAGACAGAATGACAGGACAAGACACAGATAATAAAAATAAAATAAGTGTTTTATAAAAATAAGAATTAGAAAATAAATAAAGAATAAGAAAAATAAAAATAAAATAAGAACAGTCATTTAACTGTTCATGAGGTAGATGGCCCGAGGAAAGAAACTTCTCGTGTGCCTGGCTGTGCTCTAGCACCGACCGGACAGCAACAGTTCAAAGAGAAAGTGGCCCGGATGTGAGGGGTCCAGAGGGATTTTTGCCAGCCCTTTTACTCACTCTGGATGAGTACAGTCAGTGCAGTGGAGAGGGATGTACCAATGGTTCACTCAGCAATCCGGACTATCCGCTGTAGCCTTCTGAGGTCTGATTTTGGTAGATGAGCTGAACCAGACTGTTATAGAAGTAGAGGACAGACTTAATGACTGCAGAGTAGAACTGCATCAGCAGCTCCTGTGGCATGTTTTATTATTCATATATCACAACTGTAAAAAAGTGTGTCTTTATACAGATTTTATCATATATTATCTTGATAAAGACTAATAAAATGGTCTCTTCATTTTAAATGGACATCAATATATATATTAAGTCATGTCAACTTGAAAATAATGTTTTATTGGGGTCTATAAAACTATAGTAAAACATTACATTGATCTAGCATTTAACAGATTTACGTAAGCCTATAGCAACTGTGTTTTAAGTGTGTGTGTGTCTGTGTGTGTGTATGTGTGTGATTACATTTTATTAAATTATTAAATATTTATTTAAAAACATGGGGAAAGTTGAGGTCCCACAGACAAAGACAAATCACAGAGGAGACGAGGGAAAATCACAAACTACTAGGAGACTGTTGTACAACCACAAAGCTTTCATTTAGTCATTAATAAAAAAACAGTTTCAAATAATAAATTATCAGAAGGAAAAAGGTTTTTGTTGGCATCCTTCATCCTCTTTATCGAGGGGTTGAAGTTCCTTAAATGTGTGTTCCTTGCTCAACTAAAGTTATTTCTCCTTAAAAGCGGTTGTCAGTATATAAGTGTCAGCCTCAACATTAGAACATTTCTTCAAATTTTTTGAGGGCAGATGAAAAGATTACTAAAACCTTTACATTCAAAGACAAAGCCAAGACAAATAGCAGACGATATTCTTGGTTGTTTTCCACAGTCCTGTTACAAAAATACTTTATTTGTTGTTAATTGTTATATTTTTGTAAACTATTCAGGTTACAAGTTCTTGAAGCATATACGGTAAATCATATAAAAAAAATGTATAAGCAAACACAAATATTAGACACAGAGAATAACATTAAAATGTACTTTAGTAACACATGAATAAAGATTTCCTGCTTACTCCGTTTCATTCTGATATTGTTGTGGCTGGTCTGAATACTGACTACTTGGATCGCAGTGCTCGAGCAGAAAAGGCGTAAAGAAAGGGGTTCACGCAACTGTTGATAAAGAAAAGAGCCCCGGTAACATTGTTGCTGGCCTCTGATTTCCATGACACCATTAAAACAATGTTGTTGATCATACAGGGGGTGCTGAATATGAAGAAGACCACTACGATTCTGACGGTCAGTTTCGTCAGCCTGTGGGTGCTGAAGGAAGCTGACTGACTTATTCGTTGGTGAAGTCGAAGGTAGAAGCACAACAGGCTGAAGAGAGGCACAAAATACAAAAGACTAGAGTCTCGACAAGTAAGACAGATATTTTTTCTTGAGGATTCCTATAATCCTGATAACAGTGTAGATGCCCGTCCTTCTTCCGCTCAACACTTCGTCATAAAGGGCGTAAGAAGCCAAAGCTCCACTTGATATCCATATCCCAAAAATCAGCCCCTTTTGACCCTTCCCTCCAAGCTTCGCCCATCGCTGAGTATACAGCACTTGCAGGTACCTTTGCACACTCAACAAGGTGACAGAAAGCACACTACTATAGAGGCTCCAGTACACTACATAGGAAAATAACTTACATAGACCTCTGCCAAAAACCCAGCCGTTCAGAAGGGCATAGATCCACACAGGCAGAAAAATCAGACTCAGTAGATCCGATACAGCCAGACTCAGCATCAGTTTTGGGGAGAAGCTTCCCTCTAAATGTTGGGTGAGCATGACCATCACTTCTAGATTACCTGGTACACCCAGCGCAAAGCACAATCCCAGAACAGTGTTGGACGTTAGCACATCCACTGAGGTACGGGCAAACAGAGAGCCATTCGAAATGTTCTGGTACTGCATGTTCTCCTGCCAATTGCGGATGTGAATATAAAGTCTGATGTAGACTCAGGAAGTGAAAGCGCCCGGGGAGCGATTGGGGGTTAGGTGCCTTGCTCAAGGGGACCTCAGTCATTTCCTGCAAGTCTGCAAGTTCCTTTTTAAACTGTCAGTCCATATAAGGCTGTGCATGAATGTGGTGTTTGTTGTGGTGTATTAGCATTTATGTCTTCCTTCAACATCTGTTAATGTTAATGCATTATAGTGATGTGTGTTTATAAGCTGATTTGCCACATCTCTTATGCATCAGCTCTGTTTGCATTTTAGTAGTGGTTAATGCTGCATGCCTGACTGACCTCACACACAGATGAGCAAATTTCCCCAGGTAAGCAGCTGGTATGTGTATGCACCCCCACACTCTCTGGAAATATAATTTCAACCAAATGCAAGAAACTAGAGATGCACGGCACATCAGGTCCATAGAGGCCATTATTAGTGCTTAGTGTTGTTGGTTAATACAGAAAGGGGACTATCTATCTTTATGATACAGTATATATTTTTTATATGTGAATACTTCAGATGCAAAAGCCTATAAGTCCGTCTAACGTTTTTCTTTAATATGAACATTTCATCAGGCTCCTATATAGATTTCTACCTACACTAAGTACTGACATTTCTGAATGGGCTGAGGCTGGGATTTAGTGAGTTTGAAGTGAAAGTATTTGACGAACGGATACTATGTGTGGAGAGCATTCACTGGATATTATTATCTCATTTTTGACATGGGTGGCTTTTAGAGGCTTTTGCATCGGAGGTCTTCATACTCTATTGGCTACTACAGAAATTCAAAAATAATTATCGGGTTATCAATTGTAATATCTGTGCATTTGTAAGCGTTTAAACTGTATATTTAAAATAACTATTAAAATAAGCTAGTACATTTTTATACATCATTACCGTTATGTTAACAGTATTATAATTATGCAGTATGTTCCCCTTCAGTGGTGCTCGTGCATTTTCCGCTTTTGCTCTGTGTCACTGTTGTGTGAATATTGTATATTGTATAGATTTTCAGACATGAGTCAGCGCAGGTTCAAGTCTCTTTACGTGCAGGAAATGTAGGTAGGGGGAGTGAATGAACCGCTCTCTCTTCCACCCGCCACAACTGAGTTGCCCTTGAGCAAGGCACCTAACCCCCAATCGCTCCCTGGGCGCTGCAGCAAAAATGGCTGCCCACTGCTCTTTGACTACACGTCACATCACTTTTTTTTAAGAATTGCTCATTTTAACTGCTTGTTTTCATTTTTCGTTTCTGGTTTTCCAATGACCCTCAACCTAATGTTAGCCTTATTCTTAAACGGCACACAGGTTTATAATTCCGACGCTGTGGTCAAAACGGTAGGAAATTAAATTCTTAACCTCTGGATGGGTTTTGCTTTGAGGTCAGTGCACTGTTAAGATATGTTCTCATCTCCCCCGTTGTGTTTCCTGCATGCATTGTGCATGTAGTCTATATATCATGCTAACAGAGCCGTCCAGAGGGATGATGCTGTGATCTGATAGTTCCCTCTAGCACACAGAGAGCTGGAACCAAATGCAAGAGAGCAACGTTCATCACCTTCCCTATAGCAGTACTGACTTATCTATCACCTCCGCTGATTTCATTCATACATGTGCGAGAGAGGAATTTTCTAAGGCGGCAACTAACCACTTCACTTTCACTGATGCTGAAACTGACATGATTGCTGCAGAAATAACTGTAGTGGATGTCATGTATGTTTTACAGTCAGTATGTTTTAATTAAATTGCATGCAGTATGCATGATGCATAGAGTTTTTAAACAGGTTCAATAAAACAGAAAAATAAATAGTAGCTTAAAATAAATAATTAATTGATGTTTTGTTGGAAGGAAACCAGTTCAAGTTTCATGAATGAAATGCTGTATATGCGGTACTTTGTGAGTTGTTTTTCACCCACATTATTGCGTTTTGTTTTAGTTTGTCTGTGTGTGCGTGTGTGTGCGAGTGTGCGTGTTGAAGTGATTAATAATATAGATTTAATACACAATTGAGGGATTGGTGCATAAAATGTTTGATGCCAGTGATTGGTATGTAAAAAAAATACTTTATTAATTTTATTTATCAGTTACCAGCTAGCCAAAAACATTAGGAAACACTGGTTTATACCTGAAGCCCAACATTTCTGAAAATATACAAATATATTACTAAATATTTTAATATTTTATTTTGACATTTTTTTTAAAACAAAAGCAGTCTAAGGAAAGTGACATATCCTTGTCCTCATCTGCTTCCTGTTTATATTCTTCATGGCAAAATCCTTTTAGCATTTAACATTAACATTGCATATGGTTTTAAATTGAGATCGGTGATGCTAGTGCAAAAACTCCACTTTACTTTAACTCGCAGGCTATACTGGTCTTGCTAAACAACCTCCAAAGGCAAGCGGGGATGTTCTGATTGTTCATGCGGTTTGTTGGGACAGAGTAATGAGATTTTGTTTTGGAAATGAAACCATTTCAAATTGAGGCCTTTGTTTCAGCAAACATTACATTCAATGCAGCAGGAAGCACTAGCCGTATCCGAATCCTGGCTTAGGAAGTCTGTTCACACCACTGAAATAACAATTCCCAACTATAATATCTTTCGGCAAGATCGAGTTACGAAAGGTGGTGGAGTAGCAATTTACTGTAGACATAAGCTACAGAGCTCAGTTATCTTGTCCAGATCTGTACCCAAACAGTTTGAGCTTTTACTTTTGAAAATCCAGCTATCTCAGAACCAGGCTATTACTGTTGCTGTCTGCTATAGACCCCCCTCAGCCCCGTGCAGTGCACTTGACTCCATATGTGAACTCATTGCCCCACACCTATCCTCTGAGTTTTTATTGCTTGGTGACTTAAACTGGGATATGCTCAACCCCCCAGTTATTCTACTTTCTAAGCTTGATGCACTTAACCTCACACAGATTATAAATGAACCTACCAGGTTCAACTTCAAATCAGCAACGAAGGGAACCCTCATAGATGTTGCCCTGACTAATTTGCCTTGTAAATACACCTCTGCTGTTTACAACCAGGACCTTAGCAATCACTGTCTTATTGCCTGTGTCCGTAATGGGACTGGGGTCAAACGACCACCCCTCATCTCTGTCAAACGCTGTCTAAAACACTTCAGCGAACAGGCTTTTTAAAATGATCTGAACGCTATTTCTTGGTTAAACATTAATCTTATTCCGTCAGTAGAGGACGCTTGGCTGTATTTCAAAAGTGAATTTCTCTCTGTTTTAAATATGCATGCCCCTTTTAAAAAGTTCAGAACGAAAGAGAGATATAGCCCCTGGTTCACCACAGAACTGACCTCCCTCAATCAACATAAAAACTTTCTGTGGCGTACCGAGCTAGCCTCAAACAAGCCCAGCGATATGCAACTTTTAAAAAAAGCCAGAAACAGACATAATAGTTAGGGAAGCAAAGGCTCACTTCTTTAAAAAGAAATTTGCTTCCTGTCACACCAACTCTAAAAAGTTTTGGGACACTGTTAAAACTCTGGAGAACAAGGTTATCTCCTCCATACTTCCTACAGCCCTAAAATCAGATAATATTGTTACTACAGATAAGGTTAAGATTTTAGAGAATTTTAATAAGCATTTCGCTAAAGCCGGCCACGCCTTTCATCGAGATACTCGCCCTAAAGCTAGCTGTTCTAAAAACACAACGCCCCCGTGCCCAGTCCCTTCCACACACTTTGCCTTTACTTTTATTCAGACAGCCGATGTATTGAAAGAATTGCAAAACCTGGATCCATACAAATCAGCTGGGCTGGATAATCTGGATCCTTCATTTTTAAAATTATCTGCAAATATTATTGCTGCCCCCATCACCAGTTTATTTAACCTATCTCTCTTATCTTCTGAAATCCCAAGAGATTGGAAATCTGCCGCAGTCGTTCCCCTGTTCAAAGGGGGAGACACTCTTGATCCTAACTGCTACAGACCAATTTCCATCCTACCCTGTCTTTCCAAAGTTTTTGAAAAACTGGTCAACAAACAAATTGTCAGTCATCTGGAATCCCACCGCATTCTTTCCACTATGCAGTCTGGTTTTCGTGCTGGTCATGGCTGTACCACGGCTACCCTAAAGGTCTTGAATGACATCATAGCCGCCATGGATAAAAAGCAATATTGTGCAGCCGTTTATATAGATCTGTCCAAGGCTTTTGATTCGGTTAATCACCGTGTTCTCATTGGCCGACTCGATGGTCTGGGCTTTTCCCATGACTGCCTCGCCTGGTTCTCCAACTTTCTCACCGATAGGGTCCAGCGTGTTAAATCGGAGGGCCTGTTGTCGGGACCCATGCCTGTCTCTATGGGGGTGCCACAGGGCTCGATTCTCGGGCCGACTCTATTTTCCCTCTACATCAACGATGTGGCTCTCGCTGCTGGTGACTCTCATATCCATCTTTATGCAGATGATACCATCCTGTACACGTCTGGCTCTTCGTTAGATACTGTGCTCAAAAAACTCCAGGAGAGTTTCAATGCCATTCAACATTCCTTTGGAAACCTTCAGTTGCTACTAAATTCTGGTAAAACTAAGTGTATGCTTTTCAAGCGATCACTGCCAACACCTGCCTGTCTACCTAGCATCACCATGCTGGATGGGTCTGAACTTGAATATGTGAATACATATAAATATCTAGGTGTCTTGTTAGACAGTTCTCTCTCCTTCCAGCCGCACATTAACAAATTAAGAAAAAAAAAAAATCTAGAATCTGCTTTCTCTTCCGCAATAGGGCCTCCTTCACTTATGCTGCCAAACTTGCATTGGCGAAAATGACTATCATTCCAATGTTTGACTTTGGTGATGTCATTTATAGAGCTGCCTCAAATTTTCTGCTGAAACAACTGGACGTGATTTATCATAGCGTCATACGTTTTGTCACAAATGCCCCTTACAACACCCATCACTGCAAGCTCTATGCATTAGTCGGTTGGCCGTCTTTAACTACTCTGCGTTTAACTCACTGGTATCAACTTATTTATAAGTCTCTGCTTGGCAAAGTTCCCCTGTACTTAAGCTGTCTAGTTACCATTGCTCTACCCACTCGCAGTTTACGATCTAGTAGGTATATCGCCTTAGTCACCACGAAAGCCTGCACAACATTCGGCCGCCAATCCTTCCAGTTTGCAGCCGCCAATGATTGGAATGCATTACAAAAAAACCTAAAACTTGAAACACTCATATCACCAGCTGCTTTTAAATTACTCCTCTCTGAACAATTGTCCGATTTATGTACCTGCTAATTATCTTCAACTTTTCTACTTTATCCTGTGCCCGTATTGCACAGTGGACCTTTTTCACCTGCACTACTGTCATACCTGCTGACTTTTTTGTACTACTATTTTCAAATGCTTTTTCCCAAAATCGTGGTCACATAAATCATGCACTGAAATGACCTACCTGCTAGACCCACTGTAATTCTTGTATATCCAGTAAAATGTTATATATATATTTTGTACTTTGTACTTTTAAAATATTTTAAAATATATTTTCTAGTGCCTTAGCTATGCTGCTCAACAGGATTCATATACACCTTGTTCTGTTTTCTTGACCCTGTACTGCGGTATTGTGTTTTATATTGTGTTAATTTGTAAATGCACTTCTGTGTTATGTGTATTTATTATGTAATTCTATGTTGTCTTGCACATTTATTCGCCTTATCTTGGCCAGGTCGCCGTTGTAAATGAGAATTTGTTCTCAATCGGCCTACCTGGTAAAATAAAGGTTAAATAAAATAAAAAAGCAACAAAACACACACAGCATGAAAGAGACACAGTAAACAAGCAGAATAAATTGGTGCCTGAGAGAGATGAGGTGTGGTTAGATTTCTCTGCAATAATGCAAAATTAATTTTCACTATGCCAGAGATGTCTCTGGTTTACAGTTTGCTGAATTGATATAGGTAGAATCCAGAGATAACTTAGTTATAATATGAGACCTGTCCCTAAATCAGATTATGGTGCATACTTGTCTAATTTCATCAACAGAATGGAGTGTGACTTTTACCATGACCTTCAAGGGCAGAGCATATACACTGCAGGAGACTTTCAGAGTGCAATATATCTTGGCATGTCAACTTAAACACTTTCTTATTGAGCAAAAACAATTGATTGATATGCACATCAATAACCATTTGAAGGGTGATCTGTTTGTTGGCATGACCATAATGATTGCTCTCAAGTGATTGGCTGGTGAGAAGCACGAGGCAGGGTAAGGCAGAGGAGGAGTGGAACACATATACAGAAATGTGATGGAAAGTGGACAGACAAGAAGTAAACAGATGGACATGGAATGGAAAGAGGTGAAGGGAGACTGATGAGACAGGTGGAAGATGAATGAGAAGAGAATAAGGGAGTGGGCAGCAAATAACGAGTAGCCTGTTAATTGGATTGGTGGTACGGTTAATTGAATCAGCCTTCTGTCATGTTGTTGAGACAATGACAGATCGATGTCAGCATACATGTACAGTATCTGTCAATGGTTTGGACCACCTGACTGAATATTGCTCATGATCTTCAGGTCATTTTGTACTAAAAGGCTTATCCTTAAATGCATACAATTAGCTTGTAGACAAATTTCAGGTTTCTTTACAAACCTTTTGTTTTAGGTTGATGAGAGAGTGAAGAAAAAGAACCCAGGAAACGTATTCATTTCTGTTTAAAAAGTAACCCAGCCCGCAATGATTACTCGCATGTGAAGTTGGTTGAGAAGATGCCTGTAGACAACAGGTGACTACTTTAGTTTTTCAGCTACTTTACAATACACACACCATTGATTTATCTGTATTTGTACTCATATCGATTTCAAATGTATTACCAGTTAAAAATAATCAGTATACTGCATTTTTTGCATGATACAGAAGTTGCGATTGTCTTTTCCCCCCCATTGTGATTTATATCCAAATGTGAAATGGCTTCTCGAACAAGAAAAAATGTAGGGCAGGAATTGATTGGATCGTTTGATCATTGTGGTTTGCTATTGATGTGATATCATTTTGAGTGACAGGTTGTAAGCACGTCATCAGAGAAGAGTTGTCATTGCAAGACTCTGGGAAAGTTATTTTAATTAAAGATTACAAGGGAACCCAAATTAAAAAAAAAAAAAAATAATTAGGTGTACAGATAAATCATTTATAATAAATACCCCAAAATGCCATTAAAAACAAATCCACTTTGTTTTCATGCCGACTTTAAACATTCAGAAAAAATTTTTTTTCTATTTGGTCTACTCTTACTAGTATGTTTTAACACACCAAGTGTATGCTTGACATTTACTAAGAACTTGCATTTAGATAGAAAGAACATTAATCTCAATGAGGGTGACTAAATAAAACACCATAATTGACAAAACAACAGACAGCACTAAACTGAAATCTAAACACTACTCTATTAGTTACTTATAGAACAACTATTTACACTGCATATATTTTTCCTTTTTTGCCTATGTATATTAAATGGTCAGTTATTTTACTGTTGGTGTAGAAAAGCAAAAATAGAAAAAAGATTGACTCAGACAAACAGCCCTATCAAGTACCATCAGAGATTGCTTGAGGAATGTGCCTCATCACAGTAGTATCCACCACAGTTTGCAAATCAAATCATCTAGAACATTTTTCAATCAACAGTAAACAAGAACCTCATTTTATCTCCCCAAGATCATGTTAAAAATATCCTCACTCCAGTTTTCACACTCTTTCAGTCGTGACGTGACACACTTGATCCCATCAGTTTCCTCTGAGTCATCAAACAGAAATCCCATGGTAGCTGATTGACCTAAATATCTCCAGGAGACTGGCAGAATAACAGGCGAGGGAGGAAAAAAGCCATATGAATGAGATTAAAGCTAGCCGGCAAGGTCTCAGACCTTACGGCTATCTTGGCGGTTTCATTTGGTGGTCATGAGACCAGGTGGTTATGAGAAGGTAGAGCTGAAATTTAAACGTCTTGTGCACTCAAGTTTGTGTTTAGAAGTTTTTCTAAAGGAGAAAATATGTAAATGTTATAGTATAATAACCTTGGCTAGTACTAGTACTGTCTCGGTTAACCATAGACCCGATATATGAGTAACCCACTTCTAGCCAAAATAACCATGAATTTGGTAACATGTCGTTTTTGCCATTGTATGATATTCCATCATGTAAGCTGTAATGAAAGATCCACTGAAGGCAAGTTTGGAGACCCAAAAGCAGTTTATTCAAATAATCAGTAGACATAAGCAAAGTCAACAGTGATTACAAGGTGTTTGGTTTCATTTCCCTTGACATGTTCTATGCGCAGCCCGTGTGTCTATTCTTGGGCTATGGTTTGACGTCTATTAAATTTTCACTGACAGAACAAATTTTGCCTTGTTTTAGCCAAGATATCAGGGCTGTGTTTGGACGGCTATTAGACGTCTTTTGAAAGCAAAATTGCTTGCTGGCAAACTTCAGGATTCATTCTTAAAAACTGCTCCACACACAAAGCTATTGAATGGCTTTAGAAGATTTGGATTATAAAGTTAATTATTATTATAATAAGAAGCACAATAAATGTTCATTGAAATTAAAAGTTGTGTAATGTAATGTCTAAATAAGTCATATGAACCACATTTACAGAATTTCTATAGTGCTTTTGTGTCCTTTTTGAAGCTTTGAAAACTTCATTCATTCAATTGCTGTTTCTTGAAAGAATGTGGATTAGAAAATTATGACAGAATTTTGAGTTTTGAGTTCCTTTTCTTTTTAGAGGACAAGCAGACCATCTTCATGTGGTGAAAACTTTGAAAAAGGACCACATACATTCTCGAACTTCACATCCCCCACATATTCATAACAGTTCAAACAGAGACTTGTTGTTAGGATCACATGCTGATGAGAAACAACCAGGCCACTGAGAGGTGTTTTAACACCTCCCACTTATCTCAGGGTCATCGCCCTTGCAGAAGTGGGCCGTGTCTTAACTTGTACGGCTTTTCTAGTCACATCTCAGTACGGAAAGAACCATGTGATCTTTTTGAATTCCCAACTCGAGAGATGCGCATTAGTGATGCAAGTTATGGTAGTTTTAATTTAAATACATTCTCATTCTCCATGATGCTTATTCATCAGAGGACCTTGAATAGAGTCTTTAGACAGTATCTGTCATCATGTTTTAAATAGGAATAGCAAGCTGGGCTCTTTGAAATGTATCAGCGGTGAATGCAATTTTGTGTTCTATAGTTCTTTTGAAACAGTCACCCTCGGGCCAAACCTCCAGCTTTGACTCATCGTCTGAGAGGAAGCTACTGTTTTATCATTGGTAACAGCAATGTTAGCTCATGTCTAGGCACCGTAGGATGACTTTAATGCTGGTGTCGTGTGGATTTTCACATTTATGAGCTGTTTTTAGAGGTCTAGGTAATTGGTGACGCACATCAGGAGATTAATCCCTGTCTGCCCACCTTCGCACCATAACAGCAGTGCATAGCAAGCTTGTATAGGTGCTATTATTACCTGCGACTTCTCCCAGAGCTGGAAATGTGGATTGATCCAGCTGTCTCCCACTGAGAAGCAATAGGAGGGCAGCAAGAGGTCAGGCCACTCTTTTTAATTGCATACTGCTCAGGTTAGAGGATACTGATGTAAATTATCAGTTTAAAAAGAATGCAGATCTTATTTCTTGTCATAGAAGTTTTACATTTCTGCATTACCGTACATATATTTGCGCAACTGTGGGGTTATCAAGAAATATTTAGCATAGAATGGATTTTTTAATGTCCTTTAAAGAAGTCTCCTATGCACACCAAGGCTGAATTTATTTGATCAAAAATGTCATTTAAAATGTAAAATAACTTTTCTATGAAAATAGTTATTTTAAATGTAATTTATTTCTGTGATGGCAAAGCTGCAATTTTCAGCATCATTACTCCAGTCTTCAGTCACATGATCCTTCAGAAATCATTCTAATAAACTGATTGGCTGCTCAAGAAACATTTCTTTTTATCAATGCCGAAAACAATTGTGCTGCTTAATATTTTGGTGAAAACTATGATACATTTGTCTTTTACATTTTTGATGAATAGAAAGTTCAAAAGAGCAATATTTATTTGAAATAGAAACCTTTTGTGACTTTACTCTCACTTTTGATCAGTGTTTGCATCCTTGCTGTAAAAAGTATTAATGTTAAAATAAATTCTTACTGACTCAAACTGTATATTGTGTCACTAAAGCAAGTTAATTTATTTAGAAAGAAGTGAACATTCTTATTTTCTTGCATCTATGGATAATTTGTGTCATAAGCTAAACATATATTTTGTGAGATATATATAAATAGAAGATTAACACAATTAACAGAACTTTCAAACAGTACTCGTGCAAAAATGAAAATGGTAGAACATCAATTATAAAGAGTTAATTAAATAATTTATTTACAGTAAATTATGATGTTCTGAGCAATGAGCAACATTTCATTGCTCTCTTCATCTAGATTCTGAGACTTTATGTAACTTCAATTCTGGACACAACCAATCAGGTCAGAACTGTTTGGCAGAACTGTAACTGTCAGAGCTCAGTTGGAGGACAAGCTCCAGTTCCCTTGGAAGAAAAGGGGAGGATAGGGAAAGATCCATAAGGAAAACTCAATTTAGCTCCTCGTTTTCACTTTTCTCCACCCTCTGTGCCACCTGTACGTCAGAAGGGGGCCCAGTGCTGGGTTAACACGTCAGACACAGCTGTCATTTACCCAAGCAAGCCTGTCTGCTGTGGTAACTCCATGGGCCACTTTAATTACTCGTCACCTCCTCCTCTGTCCCTGTGCTGCCTTTTCCTCCTGATATGGGTCACACAGCAGGTGCAGGTGCCGGTAATTACTCATCCAGAATCCTTCAGTGTGTCCAACAGCATGTCTTGGGCCTTTTTTCATCTAGAGCAGGGCCTGTCAGGACCCAGATGACCTGCTTGTTTAACAAGGCTGAAATATCCTTCACATTATAAGCTAGAACTTTTATTGGATTTATGTAAATTATGAAGTACAAACTAAGAACATAAGAGTGAGACATTTACATCCACATTTGAATAAACAGCACTTCCCTTGAATAAATAGCACTTCCCTAGAATGGCTAGAGATTTTCAAATAGGAGCTTTAAAAAAATAGGAGTACAGTAAGATATACATCCTTTGGGGGATAAACTGAATTTACAGCAGAAAAAAAAAGTAAAAAAAAAAAAACCTTTGTTCAGGTCTAGGTTTATATTTGACCATATATTGACCATTTAACATTGTAAACAAAACTTTTATTCAGTTTCTAAAACAGTTACACCCACAATGTTAAAGAAGTTACTCCTGATATAAATTAAGAATAACAAAAGTTGTGTTCTCCATGGTAAAAAAAAAGAGAAAAAAAGAAAAAAAGTCATGTACCTGGTTGAGCTTGACATCCCCTGTCAAAATGGTGCTGGGATAAAGACGACTGGACAGTGAAAAGAAAAATAGAATTACAAATGTAAACAAAACAATGTAAAGTTAATTTATCAAATATAACATTATTGAGATTACAATTATTTTATTAGCCATAGTTTTATGTTTCTATTCAAGTACTCTGATGGTGAGTTGAAAAATTATACAGTGCTTAACTTAATAGATTGCATATTTCCCAGACGTTATTTTACATAGGCTACTCGTTTCTCACAGTATAAGCCGGTCTTTACATTAAAATATATATCTGCCTTGAAAGGGGTCCTTTGCAAGGGGATCTTCATATTTGGGGGTCCTAAGCATAATACATTCTCTGTTCTAAACAAATCTTGTTGACAATGTTAACATAGGTACAAACAGTTGATCACACTGTTTTGTGTTTCCTAAATACATATTCAAGGCAACCGAGGAGCCTGGAAAAATTAATCTTAGTAATTTATACACCCTGTGATTTCTGCTACTAAATAACATTTATTGCTCATGGTACTGAAATATAAAAATGTTGCATAAAGTTAATTTATTGACTCATTGAAAGCAAGAACGCCCTTATTTAATGATAAAGATCCGCCACAAAACCAAAAGGAAAGCATAATTGCATTAACCAGTCTCTTTTTTTTGAAAGACATCACAAGACTACTCTAGTTTACAATCCCAGAATATGAACTTTGTTAATGAATTTACCTTTTTCACTATGGTCATGTCAAAAATCAATACATTTCGATTTCCTTTTTTTCTGAATCACTTGTTCCATTGATCCTGCATAAGCAACGTGTGCCGTCTTCATGTGAGGTACTCAGGAGACCAATTGACCCTGATGCAGGCGTGTATGGCATTCAGCAGAGGCTGGAGATGATCCAATTTTGTCTGGGCACTGACCGAATTACCTGCTCATGCTTGTATTATTTTTAGAAATAGTATATGATGCGGAAGGAATAGCTTCATCAGATACTGAAGAGGCACCATGAAATGCCCTTGGCTGTGTGCAATTAACTAAGTTTATTCTTTTGTGTCCCATTTATTCTTTTTATACTAGTGCAGTTCAGTTCGTATTGGTCTGAGAGCCAAAATGTCATGCCTCTTTTTCCACAATCCCAAGCATTTAAGCATTTCCTCCTCATTTGGGTAAATCGTCACATCTGCCATTGATCTGGTTCATGTCACGCTTGTGGAATATATATTGATCTGTATCATGACCTGGTTTTCTCTAAGTACCTACTTAATCAAGGGTGAACTCCATCACCCTGAAGGATTTCAGTCATGTTGCACTCAATTCACAGCCAAAGAAAAGTAGCTCCATGCCAAAATGCAACTTGGAAAAGAAAGCTGACCCTCCTGACTACAGGACTGAAAGATGTCTTTATATAATAGGTGGAAGGAGATGGAAAGACACATGCACTTACAAGTCTTACATCCCAATGGATATGTGAAATGAAATCTCAACAGACAATTACATGTGAATACAGACCATCTCTTTTGAGTGGAAATGGAGAAAAACTTGCCATCATACACTAAATGACTGAGGATCCTATAGCAGACTTTCAAGTCCTTACCAACACAACAAACTCACACGAAGGCATACACCTCGTTGCTAGGGGATGCATGACCAACGAAAAAAAAGTGCTCTAAAATTAATTTTAAATCTCCCCATACTGGATCGAATCATACGCTGTGTCCGAAATCGCTATGCCAAAAGGTGAAAAGTCATTGGATGGCCTACTACTTCTGCCGAGATTCTGCGCATTCGATGGCCACTTTACTATTCCTTGAGGCCTCGGGACAGGATTTATGAATGGCAGTGAAGTGACGCAACTGACGCTGGTAGGTCACGTGACAGTAACAACATGGCGGATGTAGTACGTCAGAATTTCACATTCATATTACCCATATTCATACTCAATAGAGTGTACTTTTTTAACGGTTGCGAAGTAAATTCAGATTCAAATGTAGGTGCGTAACAGAATTGAAGAGAACTTATATCTCTCAGCTTTTTTAAAAGTTAACATGTTAACCTAAAAACGGCATGAAACTGAAGTTGGAATCGTCTTTTCTTCTCTATTGTGAAGTATATTTGAGTAAAATGGCTTCTCAAACAAAAAAAAAATGGAACGGAATGGAACAAATGACAATGGAATGGATTGAAACGTTGGATGGTTTGGTTTGCTATTGCTGTTATCTCATGTAAGTGACAGGTTGTAAACATCAGAGAAGAGAAGAGATGTCGCTGCAAGATGGGGGGGTATTTTGATAAAAGATAATGAGGGCACATGAATTTAAAAAAGAATGATATGCACGGATAAGACATTTATAATAAATACTGCAATATAAACAAATTGTCCATTGTGACTTTTAAAACACTGTGATCGGTGCGAGATGCTGAAAAGAGAACGTCCGGTTCCACGGTATTTTTATTTATGGGATTTCATGTCCTCTCCAGCTCTTCAAAAATATTACTTGGTTTGAGGACGTATAAGCCACAAATCTTTTCTACTGACAAACAGGGAATGTGTGCAACAGATTTATTTGCCTTTCAACGCCCCACACTTTTGTTGCCAGACAGCTCGCAGTAAAGATTCTTCAGGCTCTCGTCTCATTGGCTGCAGTTCGGCTGTTCTTGTGCCAACTCCAACTCTTCTTTCTAAAGCTTCAGCCTTTCAGTCCACACACAGATCTCTGAGACCTCATACAGCCTTCCTGCACTTTTTAATTACCCTCTTAAAAAGGCTATAAACCATCGTCCTGAACCATACAAAAATTATGTCTTTAGAGGCCTTCTTTAAAATGTCCCATTATAACTAAGCCCATGACTTCTCTCCTCACTTCCACATAACTGCTGAACTGTTATTCTCCCTTTTAAAAGGCTTTTGTGGTCTGGCCAGGGTCTCGTATCTGATTAGATTATGACTTTAAGTGGAGCTCTGGGCTGTGACTTTGAATATGTTGCCAGCAGGTTGTTAATCTTGAAGATAGCTGGAGGTGAAAGGGACAAAGGAAGGAGAGGCGCTTCCATACTAATCAGCTCAAAAGTCAATCAAACCTGAAGACTTAGCCACGGGGCAAATTTTACAGTGATGTGAGGCAGATTTTAGAGGATGTGTCCTCGGGCAATTTAAGAACCAGCCTCTCATGCCAAACAGAAACATTAAACCACTTCATCTACATCAATGGGGACCCTTACAAAAAAGTTTATACAAGTGTGCTATTAGTATATGAGTATATTAGTAAACTAAAAATAAGAAAGTACACTTTCAGTTTGCATTTTATGTACTTCTCAGAAATATACTTTAATGTACTTATTAGAAATATACTTAAAATTACACTTACTTGACTTATACTGACAAATAAATTCAATAATTTATAATTCATGAATGAATTATATGAATTGTGTTGCTCGTTTGTTTGGAACTATTTTTGTTTGGAAGCAAAAATAGACAAAAAACAAAAAAATTATTCAATCCCCATTGCAAATCATGTTTACAATGAACAAATCAAGCAAAAGTAATTGAGCTCAACACAAAAAATGTTTCAAGTGGTTTCCCCAAATTCAACTGAAAATGCAACTTTTAATGACTTCTGCAGTCTCAAAATTATTCAACCCACAGCACAACTCTGCAAATCAGGTGTTGTCTCAAGCACATATGATGCAACTAATCAAAGGCTTCATCAGTTGCACCAGGCGTGCTTGAGCTAGAACACATGAAATACCCAAACTGGCTAGGTTTGTTGAGTGTCACGTTTGACTGCATGTTAGAAAAATGGGTAAGTCAAAATAATGGTCCAAAAATTGAAGAGAAGATATCATCGCCCATCACAAACAAGGAACTGTCACGGAATGGTGAAACAGTGAAGCGAGGATTCATGTGCAAAATTAAGGATATTTAATGAAGTTTTATTAACTAAGTTCGGGAGGAGCACGTTCAGATAATTAACACGAGTGGACAGCAATCAGCAATCAATGATAAGAGGGTACATATAGACTCAGCAGTCTTACCTCGATCCATTGACAGTTTGCAGCATCCCCCCTCCACCCCTTCTCCACACTCCTAGTTCTCCACACTCCTAGTTCTCCACACTCCTAGTTCTCCACACTCCTAGTTCTCCACACTCCTAGTTCTCCACACTCCTAGTTCTCCACACTCCTAGTTCTCCACACTCCTAGTTCTCCACACTCCTAGTTCTCCACACTCCTAGTTCTCCACACTCCTAGTTCTCCACACTCCTAGTTCTAAAAATCACTTACATACGGGGGGAGTACTCTGGGTTCGGGCTGAATTCCGAGCTCGAAGCCCTCCCTCCGGACAGCAAGCCAAATAGGCATTAAATCTTACTCCTAGCGATGTTACGTCTGACACCGACGCTCAGAAGCTTGCTTCAAACTCGAACGGTCCTTGCAATGAACCACTGCTTCGGAGCTTGTATCATTACGTCACTAGTCACGTGAAAATGACGTCTGAAGCAAACACACTGGTTCACTCCTGTAGTGAACCACCTGACTGCTTTGACAGCCCAATCCAGTGTTGACAGATTTGAAACCTGGCGGCTGTATTTCTTATAAAAGTGAAGCCAAACCATTGCAACACCGTGGGTTGTAGTAGTCGGTGTTTGGATTGGCGTTATTGTTGAGGAGAGTGGATTGAGTTTATTTCAGTATTGTGATGGACCCGAGAAAGAGAAGTCGTTCCCAAGTTTGGGAACACTTTAAACTTATTTCCCCGGATAAGGTTAGTTCTTTGACAGTTCTGCATACAATTATTTTTACATATGTAGTGAATGATATGGAGAAAGACAGAAACTTCAAAAACCCTATGCTACATTACAAGTACAACCAGTTACACAAGCACATCCTTTTCAACATACAAAAATATCAGTCCCATCAGTTAACAAGTTATAGAGTTCTGCTTCCCGCAGATAAACAAGATAAAGCTTTCACACATGATACTGCTAAAAAAACTATAGAAACCATTACAGAAATTATATTGAATTAACCATTACATTTTCAAACTTCATGGGAATTGTATTGGTTGTAATGGGAATTATAGTGGTCTCTGTGGGTCTCTACTGATATGTGTTGGGTTCTATTGGTGGGGGCATTAAATCCTGATGGAATATGTCCCAAACACACTACAAAAAATAATTCTGTAGTGGTTTAAATGGTAAAAGCCAATGGTTCCTATTGGTATTTTAATAGAAACCATTAGAATTTCTGTGGTTCCAACTTTTTTTTAAGCTGGTCTGATCTTCTGTCCTTGTCTAAAGAAATAATTACACAAACACACATCATGCTTAATGTTTTATTATCAAGGTGAACACATGAAATTAATCAGTATCTGTAAAATTCACCTACATAAATGAGTTTCACAGCACTAACACTGTTTCAGCTTTGATCGCCTCGGTAAACACGTAATAAACGGGGCGTTAACATATACGCCTACTTGCATTTTATGGTTGTCAGCTTTGTTGCATTACATTTACTTCACCAGGAGATGGTGCTGCAATTTCTATCTGAATGAAGCTTCGAGTAAACAACCATTTTCAACACAATTGTATCAGAAAGCAATAATGCTTCGAAACGCTTCATTTGGCCATCACTACTTACTCCCTCAAAATTATATGTAAGTGCGAACTCGTGAATTAAGTAATAAAAAACTAAACAAACGCTCCCCATGGGGGAAAACGAGACGGGCACAACGAACCAGCACAAGACTGCAAACACAGAGAGACTAAATAGGGAAGCAAACAAAAGAGGATAACGAGGAAGGCAGGTGGGGCAAATTAATCAATAATCAGATACAAGATGGGAGGGGCTAGACAATTGACAGGAGAGCACATGGCACAAGGAAATACATGACAAGCCATGTGGTCACACAAAACCAGACTATACACAAAATGACAATCCAGGAGTGTCAAGCCGCCTTTCCACTGCACACGACATTCGTATACGATTGTCGCATTTCGCCCACTAGTGCCAGTCGCACGGAACTTTGAAATTGGTCGTGAAGCAACCGTTACCTCGCCTATTCACAATGGTAAAATGAATGATTTTAATTAATGTAATGCATCCATGAATATATCCACACAAAACAAATGACCCTCAATACATCTACAATAAAAACTTTACAGAGCTAATAAATATAAAAATGTATTCAATAATTATAACATTTTTTTCTGCCATAATTATTAATAATCGACTTTTTACAGAAATAGCGTTTACAGAATAACATTAAAGAGTTATAATATTGGTAATTCTAGCCTCACGCTCATAGTTTTGATTAGAATACATCACATCCGGTCGGCCGGTCGCATACGGTCTAGCCGCAGAAGTTCACATATTTCAACGGATCCAAAGCTCAAATCGGATCCGAATTTTCCGCATACGCATATGATCGGAACTCCCCGCAGCTCCCGTACGACTCTCCATTGGAAATGAATGACTTCCGGTCCATCGCCTGTCGTTTGTCGTGTGCAGTGGAAAGGCGGCTTCAGAGCTCTGTCACCAAACCAAGATATAAACCAGACAGAAGTGACAGAACCCTGACAGGAACAGGATACAAAAAGATAGTGAAGGCACTAAATGTTCCTAGAGACACCTTTGGCAGCATATTTCGCAAGTTCAAAGTTAAAGGAACAGTGGTTACACTACCTGGACGGGACAGAAAAAGGAAACCATAACCGGCTGCAACCAGATTTCTGAGAAGGCAGGTTCAGAAAAACCCTCGAGTGACTGCAAAAGACATGCAGCAAGACTTGGTGGCAACATGCACTGAGGTTTCAGCTTGCACAGTAAGGCGCGTACTAAACGCATGCTAGAACTCGAAGACGTACACCACTTCTGACACAAAAGCACAAGAAAAGTCAGTTCCAACTTGCTCAAAATCATTTAAATGAGCCACAGAAGTTTTGGGATTCTGTTCTGTGGAGAAATGAAACAAACTGGAACTTTTCGGCCTTATGGATTAGCGGTATGTCTGGAGGAAGAAGAATATAGCATCTGCTGAAAAGAACACTCTGTCTTCAGTTAAGCGTGGTGGTGCCTTGTGATGCTCTGGAGCTGCTTTGCATCCTCTGGCACTGGAAACCTGCAGCATGTGGAAGGCAAGATGGATTCATTGAAGTATCAGAAATATGCAGTCAGTGAGGAAGCTGAAGCTTGGGCATCATTGGACCTTCCAACAGGACAAAGATCCCAAGCATTCCTCAAATTCCACCAAGGCTTGGTTGCAGAAGAAGTCCTGGAAGATTCTACAGTGGCCATCACAGTCACCTGACTCGAACCCCACAGAAAATCTCTGGTAGGATTTGAAGAAGACGGTTGCAGCACACAAACTTGAATTTCGGGAAACCACTTGAAATATTTTTTTGTGTGTGTTGAGCTATTTAAATGACTTTTGTTTGATTTAATTGCAAACAGCTGAAAGTCTGTAGATTTAGCCTGTGCATTTAAAATTCTTGCTTCCCCTTGTTAATTAATTTCATGAAACATACATTAGTCATTCTGACAAGATACCTTATTTATTTTACCATTTTATATAAGACAAAAGGGAGAGAGTGATAATGGACCAACAAAGATCTTCATTCCTGCATCTCAGTCGTTTCTCTCTCTGCCTTAGACAAAGAGTTTCAGTTCATATATGCTGACAAAAAAAAACAACAAAAAAAACTAACTGCATTACCAGAGAAACATGTGGTTCCCATTCACGTAGGAATGTATATTCTATGCGCGGTGGAAAAACACTGCATATACGTTCAACTCTCCCAAAATCTTTATTTATTTTATTTATTATTTATTAGTTTATTTGATAGGGACCATGCATATTCATGAACATTGTTGTATGATAATACACCATGTAAATGCCAGAATTAGTAAAAAGATACTACTTTTCATCTGCAGTCCCTAGGCCGGTAACATAAAAAATAAAAAAAAACTATATAGATAACCAACAGTCATACAGCATTCATTCACTATAACAACAATACACATGGATAAGAATATACATTGATATTACAAACAACGCATAAATACAAACAAAAACACATGATAACAAAGATATTATACATTCACCACTATACTACATTTAATTTAACAATGAAAGTGTATGGCTGATAAATGTGTGACAGTTAAAAATGAGTACATCTCTGGTTCTCTAAGAGCCACTTTTTTAAGTGAGTTTTGAAGGTGTTGAATGTAGGACACTCTCGTATCGAAAGGGGCAAGTTATTCCAAAGTTTACCACCTATTATTGATAATATATTTTGGCCAAAGGTGGTACGTCTAAATGGTATCATACAGTCCCCTTTTACCGAGGCCCGTGTACTACCTCCGCTTGCATGTTTTTGAAAGAAGACATGCAGCGGAGGCGGGGCAAGATTGTTTAACACTTTATATACCAGACAAACATACTTGAAACTTTTAAAATTGTCAAAACTTAGAAAATTATGTCTCTCTAAAATATTGCAAGGCTTTTTTATCAAAAATGTTTATGGCTTTCTTAAATAGAGATTCAATATTTTTAAGAGTAGATATAGTCAATAACCAATTTATAAAACAATACTCAATATGTGAAAAACTCATAGTGTATAAGAACAACTTAGCAGCTTTGGTATTAAGAAATGGCCTGACTTGTTTAAAGTTCTGAAAACTTAATTGAACTTTATTTGCCACCTTTTTTACATGACGTTTAAATGTTACGGTGGAGTCATAACTCCTAAATACTGGAATTCATTAACAATGTCAAGCTCCTGTCCTCTAAAGAATACATTAGAATGTGACACCTTCATGCTTTGTTTGGTGAACGCCATACAGACTGGTTTTTTTTGGTGTTTAGATGGAGACATGCCTTAGTGAGCCAGTCATCAATGTGAGCCATTGCCGATGTGAGTGTGGATGCTATCTCCAGATAGTTCTCCCACATATGTATTCAGAACAGTATGATTCATAAAATACAATTACAAATGATTATGAATGTATATAAAAAGTATAAAACAGATACATAATACTACTGATTATGAATATTAATAAAAAACAATAATACTACTAAAAACAATATTAAATTATGAGGTTGTAAGTCTTCATTGCCAATAAACCTGATATGTAACAGGGTTGAATAATTTCGATTACAGCTGTATATCTATCTATCTATCTATTGTATATACTTATATAATAGTAATGGATGGATGGATGGATGGATGGAAGGAAGGAAGGAAGGAAGGAAGGAAGGAAGGAAGGAAGGAAGGAAGGAAGGAAGGAAGGAAGGAAGGAAGGAAGGAAGGAAGGAAGGAAGGAAGGAAGGAAGGAAGGAAGGAAGGAAGGAAGGAAGGAAGGAAGGAAGAAAGGAAGGAAGGAAGGAAACAAACAAATGGTCCATTGCAAAATACTTTTCTGCTTGTTGGAGTTCTTGTCCAATGTCCTGAAGATCAACTCATCCTAACTGGACTGTCTGTGGTGCGGAATTTTGAATAAAGAAAAATAATACTGCAATTATTTTGTTTTGATATTCTTTATCTGATTCTGTTTCTTTTTAATCGTCATCATGAAGACATTTTAGGACATCCTCACATCTGAAAGAAAAAGGCTGATTGAGCTAGATCACATTTTCTTAATGGTGTTATGCAATGATCTCTTGTATAAGTGTAACAAGGTTATTTTAGTTGTTATTTTCACTCAAAATCCTCCTGTTTAATTTAAATGTAATCTTGTTTCTTTTATATAATTATATGGACTATTTTGTTTTCTGAGTCGAGATGTATATGATTTGTTGCACATTTGTTGAAGTGCATTGTTGCTTTAAGAGTACATACTTGTTCTGGCGCGCTCCGCTCGGCTTGCTCACTCAGTTCACTTCATGCTGAGTCGAGAGGAGGTTATCTCGTGGCTCGATGAGCCATCAAATGGTAATATTGCTGATATTTGATATGTTTTGCATCTAATCTGTTTCTGGGGTTGTTAAACATACGCTGCAATGTGGGATTATACAAATGTATATTTGTGACTATTGAAGATAGTTTTGTCGTGGCTCATTTACTCCATTTGCCAACAGGTGCTAAGCTATTAGCTGAAGAGAGTCACGAAATATAAATGTTTACAACATTTCTCATTTGTGCAGGTATGTTATGTTGTGTACAACTTTTGTGATTATTTTTTGACATGTTTGTGTTTTGTTAGCTTTATACTAAGCAAGTTAACTAAATGTGTTTTGAAATATAAAACGGCTCACTCAGTTCACTTCATGCTGAGTCGAGAGGAGGTTATCTCGTGGCTCGACGAGCCATCAAATGGTGCTAAGCTATTAGCTGAAGAGAGTCACGAAATATAAATGTTTACAACATTTCTCATTTGTGCAGAAAATAAAGACCGTGCTATACAGCAAGAGGGTTGAAGCTTCTTTATTGAATTCGTCAACACAACACAACGCAGAGTGGAGTCCCATCACGTGGGGCTCGTTACAATGGTGCCGTGACCTTTAAGGATCCATCCAAAGACGACGCCTGTTCGTTCGCCGGTGGAGGCTGCAGTGACTGGTTTAGGTATTTTTTTTCCAAGGACTGAAGAACTATATTATATTGAAGCGGAGTGGACTGTTTTTTTTTTTCTCTCTCTCTCTCTCTCAAGGAATCACAGCATCAATTCAAATTAAGACTTTCAACCAATTAATTGTTTATTGCTTATTGTCTTTAGCTTATGCTGTTCAGAGTGATATTTTTGTTCGTTTATTTCTCTGTTGAAGTTAATTGATTAACACATTAGAAAAACATGGCTGAGGGTGTCAGTAAATTTGAGGTGGACGACAAAGTGTCATTTGACCAAAGTAGCCGACTTGGTAGGGGGAGGGGTCTTTTCAGAATTCCTTCTGAATCTGAACCAAGAACACCAGGGCCTACTAGCAGTGTATTTGGTACACCAGTTCTGACTTCCACAAGATATGTAGATCGTGCCATGGCAAATCCAGTTGATCGAAATCCAGATTTGGGTTCTCTCATTAATGAAATAGCTGAAAAAGTGGGTCAGTCCATCACTGCTCAGTTACGATCTGATAGAAATACGCATGGCAGTAATTCTGAAAAACCAACTGAGATGTCACGGTCTAATGTCAAACTAGTGATGCAATCAGATGTAAAAGAGCCGCCTATATTTAGGGGTGATGGCTCGGACAAACTGACTGTAGAAGAATGGGAAAATCTGATGTCTCTGTACCTGAGGAAACGTGCCATTCCGATCCATGAACAGTCACAAGAAATCTTGGATAGGCTTATGGGGAAAGCAGGTGATGTAGTGAGAATTAAATTGCGCAATCACACATCCGTTGATCACAGCAAGAGCACACAATTGATTTTTGACATTTTAAAACAGCACTTCAGTACAATCGCCTACTCTAGCATGCCCCTGGCCGATTTTTACAATACTTTGCCGATGCCCTCCGAAAATGTTATGGAGTATTGGATCAGGTTGAACAAGACAATGGATGTTGCGAAGGAATGTTTAGAGAGACAAGGTCGGCGTATTTGTGATCCTAGCCATGAGATCAGTATGATGTTTATTAAGCATTGCCCAGATCAGTCTCTTTCCAATGTTTTTAAATTTAAATCAGCAGAAAAATGGTCGGCCTGTGAGATACAAGAGAGGCTTGATGAACATATGCAGGAACGAAAAGCTCAAACTTTTGCAAAGTCGCACAGTTTGTATAAAACAGAGCGCAGGGTTTGCACTCAGGGCACAAATGTTGAGACGTCTGCATTTAACCCCGACTGGTCAGTTCCACCTTCTCCCCTAGCACAGTCTGGCAGTGACACTGCCTGTATGAAAAGCCTAGTGAGTCTGTTAGACCGTCTTGTCACTCAGCAGACCCAATTTCAAGCCAGCCCTCATCAAGCTGCAAAGTTTCAGTCTTACCGCAAACCATGTAGAGTTTGTAAATCCTTTGATCACTCCACAGTGTCTCACTGCAGACAGGAAGACTGATGTCTGAGTTGCTTAACTCCGGGGCATTGGAAAAAGGACTGCCCTCAGCGAGCCAATCATCGCCAACACCAGTTGAGCAGTGATACTAGTAGACCATCTCAGCATTTAAACTAGACAACCCATGTCAGGGAAGGGGTGATGTGGGTATAGACGTTAATGCCCTTCATGAAAAATGTGATCCTGCTCAGCTATACGAAGAGAATTGTAATAGTGCTCCTAATGGAACCAAGATAATTGTTCAATCCAGTCGAACAGTTGAAGCTTTCAGTAGCCTTTTCTATGTTCCTGTGCGTGTCAATAGCCATGTTCAACTTAACGGAATGCTTGATTCCGGTTCTATGGCATGTACAATCAGTAAAAATGCTGAAGAGAAAATCAGATCAGCTGGTGTCTTGCCTGTGATGAAACATTCTGAAGAAAACATTGTCTTGGTTGGTTGTGGCGGTCAGCATACACAGCCTGAGGGTTTCTATGATTTAGAGATCCAGTTCTTTGGCATCCAATGTGTTGTCCCCTGTTTGGTCGTGTCTGGCCAACGTGATGATCTTATATTGGGCTCTAATATCATCAAACACTTGATTCATGAGCTGAAGAGCAGCAGCAATTATTGGGACATTGCTTGTAGACCTGATCATCAGCTTACCGGAGACATTCAGCAGTTCTTGTCAATGTTCACAGGTGTTGATCGCTGGAAAGGGGAAACTTTCCCTGATAAAATAGGCACAGTAAAACTCACTCAAGCAGTAGTGCTCTTGCCAGAGCATGAACATTTGGTTTGGGGCCGTCTACCAACTAACGCACCCATGTCACCTGGCAGCACAGTGATTGTTGAGCCGACCAATTCCAAAGCTTTGCCCCGTAATATTCTAGTCGGCCGCCTTGTCACACCACTCTGGGGCGATAGGTGGGTGCCTATGACAGTTATAAATCCAACAGATAAAGTGGTTACGTTGAAAAGAAACTGCAAGCTAGCTGACGTGTTTCCTTGCATTGCATCTGAGGATTTCGAGATTTTCTCAGGTCTACATATTGCTCCAGTGAAAACAGAGTCAGATGTCTCATGTACTTCCTGTCCCATGAATCAGAAGGATGACAGTTTGTTAGAACTTGGGCTTTGTGATATTAACATTGACTGGAGTCAGATCAGTGACTCTTGTAAGTCTGAGCTAACCCGGTTACTAGCAGATTATCAAGACATCTTCTCTAAACAACCATTGGACTGCGGTGAAGTCAAAGAATATGTACACCGTATACGGTTAACTGATGATCGACCCTTTCGCTTGCCTTATAGGCGAGTGCCTCCTGCTCACTATGAGAAGTTAAGACAAGTTCTCACTGACATGGAAGAAAGAGGTATCATCAGGAAGTCTTCGAGTGAGTATGCATCACCATTGGTGATGGTGTGGAAGAAGGATGGTGGGTTGCGTATTTGCACAGACTTCAGGTGGTTAAATGCCAGAACCGTGAAGGACGCACATCCCCTGCCACACCAGGCTGATTGCCTTGCTGCGCTTGGAGGAAATTGCTTCTTTAGCACAGTGGACCTCACATCAGGGTTTTATAATATACCGATGAATGAGGAAGACAAGAAGTATACGGCTTTCACCACACCGCTGGGCCTTCATGAATATAACCGTATGCCACAAGGGCTTTGTAATAGCCCCGCTTCCTTCATGAGGATGATGCTTGGAATCTTCAGGGATATGAATTTCTCAAAGCTTTTGTGCTATCTTGATGACCTTCTTGTCTTTGCACCATCTGAAAGTGAGGCTCTTTCCAGGTTGCGCACAGTGTTTCAGAGACTAAGGGAGAACAATCTGAAATTGTCCCCTAAAAAATGTCATCTTCTTCAAAGACGAGTCAAATTTCTAGGCCACATCATTGACAATAAAGGAGTGTCTGTTGATCCAGCCAAAGTGGAGGTAATCTCAAGGATGACAGCTCAAGACTTGATGGAAAATGATGGCTGTACACCCTCTGTCAAAAGACTTAAATCCTTTCTTGGCATGGTATTCTACTATCAGCATTTTATTCCCAGCTGTTCTTCCATTGCAAAGCCTCTGTTTGCACTTACTGCAGGACAGAAACGGCGAGGGAGGTTGGCAAAAGATAAAAAATACCAGGGCACTTACCGTAAACTTACCACAGCTGATTGGACAGCAGAGTGCGAGGCTTCTTTTAACAACTTGAAGATCAGTTTGCTGGAGTGTGCCGTGCTTGCTCATCCTGATTTCAAGGAGCCCTTCATTCTTTCAGTTGATGCTTCATTGGATGGTTTGGGGGCTGTGTTGTCTCAAGTGCCCAAAGGAGAGTTTAGGGCCAGACCAGTTGCTTTTGCGAGCAAGACTCTCAGTGTGTCACAGCGCAGATACCCAGCTCACAGACTGGAGTTTATGGCCTTAAAGTGGAGTATATGTGAAAAGTTTAGCCACTGGCTGAAGGGACATAAATTCACAGTCTGGACTGATAATAATCCCCTGATTTACATTTTGACTAAGCCCAAGCTTGACGCTTATGAGCTTAGATGGGTTTCAAAACTGGCGTCATACACTTTTGACCTGAGACACATTCCTGGTAAAGCAAACGTGGTAGCAGATGCTCTGAGCCGCGACCCTTTTGCCAATTCTATCGGGCAAAGGCTACTGGTTGAACCATACCCTTTCCTGGTAGAAGCCGCCAATAATGTAAAGGAGGATTCTGTTCAAGACGTTTTCAAGCTCAGCTGCCAGGTTCAATCCTACAAGTCTGCGGAGTTCTCTTCACCCAGAGCTGAATATGAAGCGGATGACATCAGAGCTCTTTGTCAATTTCATGGACATTGGATGGACGCAGCTGAAACCAGAGCACTTCAGTTAGTCCAACATGGGCAGTGGACAGAAGGTTTCCCGGACACATTCCCTGTGTTTTGTAAGCAAGAGCTTCAGCAAAGTCAGCAAAACGATCCTGCCATCTCTTATGTGTTGCCCTTTGTTGTCCGCAGAAAACGTCCATCAAGGCGTGACAGACATGGTGCTAGTACACAAGTGCTAAGGATGATTAAACAGTGGGATAAGCTGGAAGTTCGAGACAATGTGTTATATAGAGTAACAAAAGATCCTGCGACAAAACAGAGAAGATTCCAATATGTGTTACCGGGTTGTTTGAGAGATCGAGCTCTCACTGGCATCCATGATCTTGCCGGACATCAGGGACAGGACCGGACTCTCTCTCTCGCGAGACAGCGTTTTTAGTGGCCTGACATGGAGAAGAACATCAGAGATTATGTCAGATCTTGTGAGAGATGTGTCTTTGCAAAGTCACCAGAGCCTTCTGCCCGGGCTCCTCTGGAGAGCATTAAGAGCTCAGCGCCAATGGAGCTAGTATGCATAGATTTCTGGTCGGCTGAAGACTCCAAGCAGCGGTCAGTGGATGTACTAGTAGTTACCGACCATTTCACTAAGCTTGCTCATGCGTTCCCCTGTGCCAATCAAACCGCAAAGCAGGTGGCGAGAAAGCTTTGGGACAATGTGTTCTGTGTCTACGGGTTCCCTGAAAGAATACACTCTGACCAGGGAACCAATTTTGAGAGTAATCTCATAGCTGAGCTCCTTCATCTGGCTGGTGTTGCTAAATCTCACACCACGGCTTACCATCCAATGGGGAATGGTGGTACAGAACGATTTAATCGAACGTTAGGGAACATGCTCCGCTCTCTTCCTCTGAAGGCAAAATTGCAATGGCCGCAGCACATCCAAACTCTGACGTTTGCATACAATGCCACCATTCATGAGACTACTGGTTATGCGCCTTTCTTCTTAATGTTTGGCCGTATACCCAGACTACCAGTAGATGTCATGTTTAGACAGGTCCTTGATAACCCAGAGGTTGCCGATTATGACTCCTATGCCAAATCCCTGTTGTCTTGTCTGGAGAGTGCCATGTTGATTGCCCAGAAGCATTCATCTGTTGAACAGCAGCACCAAGCTCAACAATACAACAAGCGGGTCAAGGGCACTTACCTGTCTGTGGGAGATCGGGTATTAGTGGCTAACAAGTCTGAAAGGGGAAAAAGGAAGTTGGCTGACAAATGGGAGAATGGACTATACACTGTGGTCAATGTGAATCCAGACATTCATGTCTATAAAATAAGAGATGGAGAAGGCCGGACAAGAGTTGTGCATCGGAATTTATTGTTGCAAGTGAATTTCTTGCCAATCTCCAGCGGAGGTGAAGGATTGAGACCCAGTGAAATGGACCAGCCATTGATTGGTGCAGATTCTGATATGAATGATCCTGGAGTTGAACAGACCGCAATGATTGACACATCAAGCCAGTCAAACACACAGGATTCTTCAGGCTTTATATGCGATATATCAGTTGTTTCACCTGCAGGCGATCCGATCCAGGCTGACATGAGTGATTCAAATTTGATAGACACAGTGCCTGCAAACAACGCACTGCATTCAGATGCAATGTCTACGGACCCCGAACGTTCACATTCGGAAAAAGTCGCACCACATTTACCTTATGTTGAAGCATTGCCTCCTGTTGATGCACATCGTCATACGGAGATTGTTGAACCTGTTAGAACCAGAGTAGGGAGAATAGTTAAATCTGTTAATAGACTAATTGAATCCATGGTGCAGACACCAATCTTGAGAGGTTAAGACATTTTAATTGAGTGTTCACTTTTGGAGATATGATGTACCGACAATGTTTGTGAAAGATGCCCAGATTAATAGGCCAAGTGTTGTGTGGCGTATTAGGCGTCACATTAACCCACGGGGAATACGAGACTTGATCAACCTCTTATTTTCCTGAACCTTGAAAGTGAGGTAACTTCTATGTTGGTTACATGAATTAGATTTATGCTTCACTTGTGCCAGCCAAGTGAGTTTAATCGAAAGGGTATTTATGGTACATTGAAGGATTTTGGTGAAATTAAGGAGGGGTAAATGTAACAAGGTTATTTTAGTTGTTATTTTCACTCAAAATCCTCCTGTTTAATTTAAATGTAATCTTGTTTCTTTTATATAATTATATGGACTATTTTGTTTTCTGAGTCGAGATGTATATGATTTGTTGCACATTTGTTGAAGTGCATTGTTGCTTTAAGAGTACATACTTGTTCTGGCGCGCTCCGCTCGGCTTGCTCACTCAGTTCACTTCATGCTGAGTCGAGAGGAGGTTATCTCGTGGCTCGACGAGCCATCAAATGGTAATATTGCTGATATTTGATATGTTTTGCATCTAATCTGTTTCTGGGGTTGTTAAACATACGCTGCAATGTGGGATTATACAAATGTATATTTGTGACTATTGAAGATAGTTTTGTCGTGGCTCATTTACTCCATTTGCCAACAGGTGCTAAGCTATTAGCTGAAGAGAGTCACGAAATATAAATGTTTACAACATTTCTCATTTGTGCAGGTATGTTATGTTGTGTACAACTTTTGTGATTATTTTTTGACATGTTTGTGTTTTGTTAGCTTTATACTAAGCAAGTTAACTAAATGTGTTTTGAAATATAAAACGGCTCACTCAGTTCACTTCATGCTGAGTCGAGAGGAGGTTATCTCGTGGCTCGACGAGCCATCAAATGGTGCTAAGCTATTAGCTGAAGAGAGTCACGAAATATAAATGTTTACAACATTTCTCATTTGTGCAGAAAATAAAGACCGTGCTATACAGCAAGAGGGTTGAAGCTTCTTTATTGAATTCGTCAACACAACACAACGCAGAGTGGAGTCCCATCACGTGGGGCTCGTTACATAAGCATTAGGGATGTCAACGATTAATCGACGATCGATTAATTGTCGATAATACATTTAATCGATAAAACTTATCAATCATCGATTAAGCAGGATGATGCGCGTGCGTGCTGCTCAACCGCGAAACATGTAAGCGAGCGCGCCGGTGTGGTGAAGTGTTGAGTCCCACTGAATGACACACACCGGAGTTGTTTGGGACTATTTTACACCTTCATCATGACTATAAGTTTGCGTGTGCATTCGCATCCTTTTGTTTTGTGCAAATGTAAGTTGTAATAGTTTATTTTGTGTACGCTTATCTATATCTGATTGGTCTCATATTGGATGCATTTGGTTAAGAATCGACGTGATCTTTAGCGCGCTCAGCTCAAACGACAATGCACGACTAATAATGACTATTGGGACTGTCATATTACATAATATCATATTATTATTATAAAGAGAACACTATTGTATGGAAGCCCGTTTCCGCCATAGTTGAGAAAAAAAAAAGATTATCTAAGTCATAATAATGAGAAAGTTTCTCATAATTATGACTTAGTATCTCATTATATTGAGAAAGTTTCTCATTATTATGACTTAGTATCTCATTATATTGAGAAAGTTTCTCATAATAATGAGATACTAAGTCATAATTATGAGAAACTTTCTCAATATAATGAGATACTAAGTCATAATTATGAGAAACTTTCTTAATATAATGAGATACTAAGTCATAATAATGAGAAACTTTCTCAATATAATGAGATACTAAGTCATAATTATGAGAAACTTTCTCATTATTATGACTTAGATAATCTTTTTTTTTTCTCAACTATGGCGGAAACGGGCTTCCATACATGGCAGATTATTTCTGAAGTAAAAAAAAATCAATAAAAAAAAGTTATATAGGCTCAAGCTTATGAAAATTATTTATGATTAAAATGAATCGTTATTTTATATAAAATATATATTTTATAAAACAAGTTGAACTCAAAAACGGCAAGAAAATCAAAGCCATTAATATAAATAAATTGTGTTCCAAATTTGAGGTTGGTATCTCAAAAAAATGAGCTTTAAGTAAGATTTTGTTTGGGCGCAGTAACAGATTTTCCCCATTGCAACAAAACTCCACTGGTGCACACAGTGATTGGATTTTAGATTTGCAGTTGAGTTTTTCCTCTCTCAATATTACAACACACACACACACACACACACACACACACACACACACACACACACACACACACACACACACACACACACACACACACACATACATATATATATATATATATATATATATATATATATATATATATATATATTATAAAACACATACCAACCACACTCTGACATCCATACCAACACACCCACACAAATATCGTTGCATAATTTATCAAATTGGCTCTATAATATGCCGAAGCAGAAAACAGGAACAAAGCGAGAATTTTCTTTATAGACCAAACCTGAAAAAATGGCACCATCTGATATAAAATAGTAAAAATTTAGATTTTTAAGTCTTGCCAACAGAATGAAAGTCTCTTAACAAAGATTGCATCATTTTATAGTTAAATGGCCCTGGGATTAAACAAAAAAAAGCAGTTTTAATGGGTTTCAATGGGGCCACTTTTGTCCTAAAGGCGCTGAGTGTGAGAATTTTGTGTACCTAGTGCAAAAAAAGTTTTTTTTAAGGAAATAGCGGTGAAATAGTAAAATTACAATAAAAATACACACCTGTGCCAAATTTTATGCAGTTAGCATTAACACAGGCAAAGTGATAAAAAATAAATAAACTGAAAATACCAAAAATGTCCCTAAGGAGGCAAAAGGGTTAAGATGCATAAATCATACAGATCTCACTGTTCAGAAATAGAGGATTGCAAGTAAAAAAAAGAGCAGATTTCCACCTGTCTTATTTATAATAGAATACCATGCAAAACCAATATCCAAACCAAAACCAATTCATCTTATTGCTGCAGGGCAGTGAGTCTGAGTGGTGATTATCCAGAGACAAAAATCATTTGCTTAAGAGGCAGGATTTATAATGCTTGTTTGAAGCCAAGTCTTGGGTTGCAATGATCATTAATCAATGTGCATATACTATTTTTTTTTTACCTACACCTTCATCCGAAAAATCAGCATAGATGTAAATGTCAGAGGTCAATGTGAGTTATGCAACTAACAGCCTGAATAACCCTGTATTATTAATTTCATATTCAGTCATCAGTATTTCCCAACCTTCACTCTCTCTGCCAGTGTTTCCATAGCAGCCACTCAGACAAAGAGTCTCCATAGAAGGTAAGATCTACAGTATGTCATTCTGGCTTCTCAGAGTCAACATAATCACGCCCCATTGAGACAGCCACAGCCGCTGGAAGGCTTTGAGACGGCATTTATATTCCAGACTGAATTTGCTGAATTTAGTCTGCATAAATGCATAGCATGAAATTATGAAAAAGTTTGGGGTCCACTTGACTTTTTTAAAGAAAGAAATTAACATGTTTATTTGGCATGGATACACTAGATTAACAAAACTGACAAAAAAAAGACATGTTAGAGAATATTCTAAAAATCTTAAGCAGCATAAGTGTTTCCAACATTGATAGTAAGGAATGTTTCTTGAGCACCAAATCAGCATATTCAAATGATTTCTGAAGGATCGTGTTACACTGAAGACTTGAGTAATGATGCTGAAAATTCAGTTTTGACATCACAGGAATAAATAACATTTTAAAATATATGAACAAAAAAAAAAAGGTTTATTTTTAAACTGTAATAATATTTCACAATATTGTTGTTTTACTGTATTTTTGATCATATAAATCTTGGGGAGCATAAGAGACTTCTTTCAAACATGTTAAAAAATCTTACTGCCCTCAATTTTTTGAACAGATAGCTTGAAAAAAATGCTTTAATAAAAAACTGATTATGCTTGACAATAAAAAAAGTGTCTACTCTACACCCAGGTAGAGAATGCAATAATTTAAAATTACTAGACTGTGAGGATGATCCGTGAACATTCCACTAGCATCTACATACAGTATACATCACAGCATGGCAGCAGGCAACTTATTATGGATGACGGGGAAAGCAGGGCAGTAAATGGCCTCCATCTCCCCGCAATGACGTCACCCATTAGGTCCCAAACCAGCCGTGAGCTGGAACAAGGATTTAGAACTGGGAAAGGGACTTTGGTTGTAGAACAGATTATAAGTCTGGCATCTGTGCCTGCTGTTTGATGATTTAGAAACTAGATCATCTTTTCTTAGATGCACATCCAAAGAGCCATAAAAGCAGACTCAGATCTTCAAAATCTTAACATCTGCATTGATATCTTAACATGTTAGCATAGCACTTTCTCACAAGTTAACTGTGTTCTAATGGATTTGATTGCAATATCATACTACCATACAACATTTGTGGCAGTGTAAAGTAGGAAATTCTATGAACATTTGGCAAAATGAGCAGTACACAACAGAGCTTTTGCTGAAGTACTGTATCCCTTAATGCAATGCACTTGACCTTACATGTAGTGTAAGTGATGAATCATATGTGAAATCAGCTAAGAGGTTTTACATCGCTTTCTTGACTAAGCATTTAATTGGACTGCCAAAGGTTAAGACATTCAATTCAAACAACCCTTTTTATTCCAGTTTTATTGTAATCTAAAATATCATGTGCCAACTAATCACATAAACAGAAGAGGGCATTTTAGTTCTTTTTCCTAAATGAATCCCTTGAATTGTTGCCATTGCCAATTCAGTTTGACGCAAGCATCATCAGCAAGCATGCATCATTTGCTGAAAAATTAATTGAAATTGGTATAGTTCTGCTTATTTAATTTAGTATAAGTTCAGCTCCCCAACAGTGAGCTCCAGTTCCATGATGATGTGATGCAGTCCTCCTGTCTGATGCAGTTCTGGGTCCAGGAAGCAAGAGAACAGCCTGAGGATATATCTGATTAATGTCACTGAAAAAAACGATCTGGCCTGTCTAAAGATTTCACACCTGATGCTGTCTGATGTTGTCACTAGATAGAGCAAAGTGTGGCTAAGACAGCTAAGAGAGTATATGCTCTCAGTATCAGTTTTTTTTTTTAAACAGTATGTCTAAATTAAAAGGGGATTAAAGGATTAGTTCACTTTTAAAAAAATCTTTTGATGATAATTCACTCACCCCCATGTCATCCAAGATGTCCATGTCTTTCTTTCTTCAGTCGAAAAGAAATTAAGGTTTTTGATGAAAACATTCCAGGATTTTTCTCCATATAATGGACTTCAATGGGCCCCAAACGGTTCAAGATCCAAATGACAGTTTCAGTGCAGCTTCAAAGGGCTTTAAACGTTACCAGACGATGAATAAGGGTCTTATCTAGCGAAATGATCTGTCATTTCAAAAATGTTTTATAAGCACAAAGGCTAGCCTTGCCTCTGTTCTGTGAGACCTTTTCAACGTAATTGCGTATTACGTGACGTCACGAACGCGCATTCCTCAGGGAATGCCACTCGGGTGTTGCACTTTGGCATCTGGTTGCTGCCTCAATCTGGTGTGACTGTCAGTCACAGACAGAGAACTGAGGTGCAACTTTTCTTGATCCGTCATGATGGCGAATGAACACTCTGTTTGTTGAAGATGGTAACCTTCCAGTGGCACTTTTGGAAACGGTGGTGCATCCTCATGGATGACAACATTGTCAGGTGGAGGTGGTGGGTGTTGATATGACAGGATACTGCCAGTTTGTACCTTGCCAAAAATGGAGTCCACGAGTGGTTTGTCAGATGTAAAGTTCATTCTGCAGATAAGGGGAAGATAGTCTGGTTCCATGTCAGTAGGCAGGTAGTGGGTTGAGGGTTGATGGGTCTGGTAGCTCACCACTGTATCCCTTGTAAAGTGTAGATCTGGAATAACAATATCAGGCCATTGTAGGATTCTTATGAATTCTAGGTGTAACTGTATAGACTTCAGACTATCTAATAGTCGACTGCGTTGTGTATTTCGTCGTAGCGGTACAGCCTGATCATTACATTTGAGATAACCAAGATGTCACTACGCAGCAGGAAAAGTACACAGACTCACTAGGAAATACACCATTATCTAACAGCTATCAATAACATATATTTTGCAACACATTGTAATCTGCCTATTTAATTGGACTCTGCATACCTAATTCCGCTTGCCGAAGTAGCATCTGGTTTGGGCTTCACTACAATCATGGCATCCACAGGTCCTGGCTTCACTCTCTATTTATTTATCAATGGTATTAGGAGAGATGCTAGTATGCATGCGATACAACTGGTATTGAAATGATACAAACCATTGTTCGTGGTTTTTGCCACATCTCGGTTTCATGCCCATATTTTGCTCAAGTTTTGCTCCTAATTCCTCTTGAAGAGTAGAAACATCAAGTACAAAAGCAAGGAAGTTGGGCCTTATGTTTATAAAGAATGAAGTAAAGATGACAGGACAGTTTTGAGTAGAACAACAGCAGTTTGAAGAATAGCTGAGTGGAATATTTTACTGTCTTTGCAGTCATCAAGTCAGGCAAAAGTAGTAATCTCATTATTGTTTACATTTTAAACCGAACTCCAATTTGTTTAACAGACCCAACAACAAAGCATGGCAATTCCCACTCAGCTACCCTGTTCTGTATTAAGCTACCACTGTTCAGCTTTCGTGAAAACCACAAAGGTGCTCTCTTAGAAATGGTAATCAAAGCTGAAATGTGGTAACATTAAACAAGTGAAACTTTTGATGAACGGAACCTTAAACAAGTTCAACAGAACTTTTGAACGTGTCACTTAATCTAGTCCTACTTTCAGCTGGTGTGGTGGCTTTAGCTTCTTCATTGACCGGTAGCAGTGGGCTCTCACAGATATCTCATTTGTTGCCCTATTTTTACCTGATACTTTTATATACTTTTATACCTGATACCTAACCCTATAAGTAGAAACATATGAAGTGAGAGGTATATACAGATAATTAAACTTTATTTAAAGCATGATTAACCTGAAGCAGGACGGAGTCATGACTTAAAGGCACACTATGCAGGAATTCCGTTTTTGTCAAACAGCGACCCCTAGAGTCGCTGTGGAGTATTTAACCTTACTGTCGTAAATACCTCTCACACGGAGCGTCTCTGCACTCACGGCCTGATACCCCTTCGAAGCTGTAATATTAAGGTACAAATCTTGCATAGTGTGCATTTAAATAAGAGATGTGTTTTTAAACTCAACCTGAGCGCTCATGTCCGCTGCTATCTGTGTCATGGATACATAGTGTCTCTTGTGGCGCCATGCGCGCAGTCTTTACTCGAACGCGCTCTTCAATCTATCGCCGTTGCGGAGACTTTCTATTCATTCCGGTGAAATCACAAAATAAAATGCACACAAACTTAGAAAGATTTACTTACTAGTCCATCAACAAGATCGCCAGGTCAGCATCACTGTTGCATCCACTGGTGCTTTTTAGCTCGCGCCAACAAGGGTAAAGCATGTCGTGATTCTGGAGAGATTTGTCGGGGGCGCTCCTCTCAAACTTGTATTGCTGGTTTTTCCAGCGGCGTCCCCCCCAAGCTTTACTACAAGGATGATTCGCCCTATGAGTTTGTTTACCACCGAAATGACTTTGAAGCTGTTATATTAAGGTACAATTCTTGCATAGTGTGCCTTTAAAACACTACGCTAAAACGCTAGCTAGCGCTTGCAAATTACCTTCAAAGTTGCAAAGAAATGAAGAAACGTCAAATTTAAAGCCTTTATCTAATTTGCCTGGATGCCCGGACGATCCTCCGGATATCGTTAACAGACACTTTCGGCAACTCCAGCAAACACCTTGTGAACTTCGTCTCTGCCATCGTAAATGTCGACTGTCACTGTTTAATGTTTTCTTCTGTTAACCGGAAATGTCGAGATGGTCCTCACTGCAAAACACGAAATCCAGGGGGAGGAGTTGGATCCAGATCCAACACCTCCCACCTTACATATACATACAGACGGTTGGTCTGGGAACGCCCCGTCAGGTGATGTGAATTTAGCCCGTGGGGGGGAAACATTGCCTTGGCGCTCATTGAAATACACGCGACAATCATGCCGAAGAGTTGTTGTGTCGTTTTCTGTACTGCCAATATACATTTTTTTTTATAAATTGAAGTTTTACATCCTTCCTAATAAACGCACAGAACCGTGTGAGCCTCCAGGGACTTGTAATTTCTGAGATTACTGTGTGAGTAGATCCCTGTGTGATATAGTAGTGGGTGTTAAACTCGTATTAGGCAGTGGGCCAGATTTGTCTACTTCCCTTACGAAAAAGAACTATAGTAATCCTATATGATTTGTATTATAATACTTCTGTGATTTTCTGTAATACCTCTATAGTACTTCTATAATTTTTCCCAAAATACTATAGTATTCCTATAGGATTACTATAATATTTTATCCTAAAAAACTAAGAGATTCCAATGGTTGTTTTTCATAAGGGATATCTCATTCACATTAGCGTTATCAGCTGAAGATTGGCTTGATAGGCCAATCGCTACGTAATGACGCCAGCCGTGAACCTGTCAGCACAGTCCCTTGGCAACTTCGAACTACTGATCACCGTTTTACAAAAGCATTAATAGTTTGGAGTGAAGCATACGTACAATTGGTAAGTGACAAGGTTTTATGGAGTTATAGTATGCAACATATGATTGAGTTATAGGCTAATGTTACCGGTAGCTACCGCAATGTCTTACCTGGAGATTCAACCAGATATCGGAAACGACACCTCCGGCCATTTGGTTGGCTCATTGACCCAGTTTTGAAATAAATAAGGGCGATCATACCCTATTGCAGTTAATTTTGCAATGTATCGTTGCCGGTCAACAGGCGTCAATGCCTCGCAATAAGACATTTTTGTCATTCAAATACACACGATGTTCGCTGTGTTTTCCCCCACGCCGACTCCGCCCTCACCACGCCCCCAACTATGACTAGTTGCCGACTGTATGTATACCTAAACCTACCCATCTCCGCCCCCTTATCCCTAACCCTAACCCTACCCATCTCCGCCCCCTTATCCCTAACCCTAACCCTACCCATCTCCGCCCCCTGATCCCTAATCCTACCCATCTCCGCCCCCTGATCCCTAAACCTACCCATCTCCGCCCCCTTATCCCTAAACCTACCCATCTCCGCCCCCTTATCCCTAAACCTACCCCTAATCCTACCCATCTCCGCCCCCTGATCCCTAACCCTACCCCTGACCTAACCCTAACCCCAGCCCTAATCCTACCCATCTCCGCCCCCTGATCCCTAAACCTACCCATCTCCGCCCCCTGATCCTTAACCCACCACTAACCCTACCCATCTCCACCCCCTGATCCCTAACCCTACCCATCTCCACCCCTGATCCCTAACCCCACCCCTAATCTAACCATCTCCGCCCCCTGATCCTTAACCCCACCCCTAGTCCTACCCATCTCCACCCCTTAGATCTGGATCCAAGTCCGCCCCCTGGATCTCGTGTACTGCAATGAGGTGTTACTGGAAATGTCCAAACATCCTTAAGCCAATGCGGAAGTGATGCGTGCATAGAGCCCGGCTTTGATAGAGCCTATTCCCTTCACCGAGAGAGAGACCAGAAAGCAAGGTAAAAAACATTCTGTGTGTGTTGACAGGTTTGTGCACCCTATAACTTAGTTTAACATTATACTCGTCAACATGGCGATAACGAACTTTACCACGGTAAACTGCGCTAACGTTTCATTTTACAGACTTTATTAGATTATTGAATTGTTAGATTATTGAATTGTTAAAATACGCCAAGGAGCAACGATTAGCTTACATTAACATTAAATTAGAAAGCTCATAAAAGCTGAATAATTCCAAATGAACTCCATTATTTTTACAGGCAAATACAACAAATATAATTTACACGTAGACGTCATGTAGACTTCAATTCTGCGTGGTATGTAAGACTCTCTCATCGAGTGTGTGCGAAACACTGAGCACTCTCAGCAAAGTGACAGCAAGTCGTGCGCCTCACACTAGTGTTTACTGCGTGTCAAATACACTGTGCATTCATTGAGATGAACTGATAGAGGCTTTATGGATCACTTGACGGAGAGTGAATTCTCTCAAGTGCTCAATAGTGTTTGGCGAGATGGGCGGGTGAAAGTCTATCTGTGTGTACCAGTTCCAGATTGTTACTCGTTTAGCGATAAACTTCACCTCACCTTCACGTCCGCATTCCACCATGTGCGTGAGCTGCGAATGCGTCCTGCCAGAGCCATAGAGAGAAAGAGTTGCGACACTCCCATAGACCGCCATAGGAACTTTGGAATGCGGAAGTAACGCGTGTTGTGGAGCAGCCAACACTGATAGTTCCAGCATTGAACCCCATTCATTTACAGTGCTTCCGAAGTACGCTCGCTGGTAAATTAATGAAATTACTGTATTTTTTTACTTTTACACACATTAGCCGACCTCTCGTGAATCTAGTCTGTAGTTATAGTTTACGTTTATAGAGTGCCGAAGTTACGACGTCACTCTGTAGGCCAAAACGCGGAAGTGAGTTAGGATTTTAGCACTTCCGGTTCCCTCGCTCTAAAGTCTATGGGATTTTTGAATGTGTTTTTGCTAAATCGCCTGAAATAAGGTCTGTGGTGGACAAAGCCTCTAAATATTTTCACGTTTTGATCTATGACATAGAACACACAGTTATACAGGGTATCTGCACATTTTTTAACAGCAAATTTAATGACTTTTAAGACCTTTTTAAGTCCTCTAAAAGGCAAATTTAAGACTTTACCACGACAAAAAAACAGGAAAATGTTCAACACGACTGTTAATTTTGGCAGCCATTTTTTTTTTTTTGTCTTAGTCTTCAGATGAAAATGCTTATTGGTCACATTTTAGTAATTTTGTCTTTCATAGTTTTAGTTGACAAAGTCAAACTTCAGTTACCGACATTTAATTTTGGTAGCTATTTTATATGTAGTCAAGAATCAAGGTAACAGGCTGTATTGACAATGCACTCTTTAGCAGTAGCACTTGTGCAATTCTACATATCCCTTCAGTGGTTCTCCAATCTTTTATAGTGCCGTAACCCCTCTTGCACTTAGACTGCAGTCACACCTTTTCCATTAAGGGACAATATCTGCCCATTTTAATCGATTTTTTCCAGTTCATTTTTTACCTTTCTAAATACTTTTATAAAATAAATAATGCTTTAAATCAAACAATGTTCAATAAATATGCAATGATGGTAAAAACGAGGTAATACTTTTAAACATTAAATTAAAATCGCCAGTAGGTGGCGGTAAGTCACTGTCTTTATGAGCGAGTATCCGTCATCGAGTCATTCATTTATGGTAACAAAGCAAGTGGCTGTATTTATGAACGGGTCATTGAATCTCACGATTCGTTCAAAGCCACAGATTCGTTCTCGAATCACCGCTGTGTGCTGCAGTTCTGCCGTGGCTTTCGTTGCAAAACAGCAATAAAATGATCAACATTAAAAACACTGCTAGATATCAGCCTGTACTGATCGCAGATTTAGTCGCACAAACAGCGCAAGCGGCTCGTGACAGAATAAAGACCAACTGAATGACACTTTAATTAATTTAAGTAGAAAATATCAAATGAAGATCACTGAACTCCAGCTTACTTGTCTGTGTTTTCAGATCATCCGCGCTTCTTCAGCAGTGTAGAGAGCGCGCGCGCGAGCATGGTTGCCAGATACCATTGACAAGACCGGCTAGAAAACGTGTTATTTTAACAGAAAAGCTCTGACTGGGGATTTAATTATTTACATCTGGCAACCGTAAGCATGAACGCTCGCTCGTAAACACAGTCTGTAATGTGTTGTTGTCTCCTTTATTCGACAAAAAAGTGGTTTTAGTCAAGTTTGTATTTTTTTAAACACACTTTAGTCTCGTCTTTTTTCGTCAACGATATTGTAGGTGTTGATATAATACCGGTAGTCACAGTTATCGTTTAATGACGTGGGTATCGTCTCTCATGGTCTTGTCTTAGTCAGGGGAAAAAAAGTCGTCAACAAACATTTTTCGTCGTGGTTTTCAATAACGGAATTAACACTGCGACACGACACAGAATGGTGTGGCAAACCATCAACGCGCCGCATTCATCTTCAGTCACCGAATGAAGCAGGTTGCACCCACATAGAAAAGTGCTGCTCCCAAATGGTGCGCACTGACTGTTCAAAAAACAAAACAAAATAACGGATGACGAGTCGGACAACAAGAAATTTAAGGCCCGTACGTGAAATTTAAGACCTCCTTATCGGAAATTTCAGATTTTAAGACTTTTTCAGGCTTTAAAAAGCGAAAATTTTATTTAAGACGTTTTAAGACTTTTTAAGGACCCGCGGGGACCCTGTTATAACCTGCTTGTGTTTTTTTAAACTTTATTGTGTCTGCTTGTGTTTTTTAAAAACTTTATATAGGCTTCAAAATGTATAAATTTTGGATTAACTTGTAAAGATTATCTTGATAGACAAAACGTGTAAGAGTCACAACTCTTTGTTAAACACAGATCTTATCTTTTGCGATTTTCCAAAAGTCTATGGGGAAAATGCATAGCTTTTCGATCGAGGGAACCCATGCGCCGCTAGCTTCCGAGTTGTCCTACAAAGTGACGTCATCACTAAGGCACTCTATATCGCAAACGATAATATATCGCCCATCCCTACCTTTCTGTCATATTTACTTTGTTAAAATTAACACAAACCCCTAAACTCACCCACCTCATTTTTACACATTAATGTGTAAAAATGTAACACATAATTTCCAGCTTACACAATTACAGTACCATGTAGTTACTGTAAAACTGAGATACGGTAATGGTACTGTAAATCTTAATAGTTACTGTAAAAACCTTGAAAAGTCTAACAGTGTATATATAAACCTGATGATGTGATGCAGTCCTCCTGTCTGATGCAGTTCTGGGTCCAGGAAGCAAGAGAACAGCCTGAGGATATATCTGATTAATGTCACTGAAAAAAACTATCTGGCCTGTCTAAAGATTTCACACCTAATTTTAGTTTTAGTGTTATTTTTTACAAAATCTATTTACAGACCCAATGTCTCATATGCTGTCTCAAACCCTTTTAACCAAGTAAAACAAAACAGTTCCTTGGCACTAACTTTGATAAGTGAAATCAGCCTGTATGTGACCAGAGCGCCCCCCAGTGTCTGAACAGTGGAACAGATGAGATATATGGAAGATATATATATATATATATATATACAGTATATATATATACATATATATGCTTTAGAAATCATTTCTTCATGTTCATTGGAATGCTTCCTCATCTGTTCCACTGTTCAGACACTGAAATCTGAAATCACATTATGAAATAAATGTTTTTCTCCAAAACACATTGGCCATAATTATTGGCACCCTTTTATTAAATACTTTTTGCAGCCTCCTTTTGCCAAGATAACAGCTCTGAGTTTTCTTCTATAATGCCTGATGAGTTTGGAGAACACCTGGCAAGAGATCAGAGACCATTCCTTCATGTTGGTGCTTCTTCTCTTCAGTTCACCCCACTCATTTTCATCAGGGTTTAGGTCAGTGGACTGGGATGGCAGTGGCAGGAGCTTCATTTTGTGCTCAGTGACAGTTTTGTGTTGATATTGAGGTTTGTTTTGGATCATTGTCCTGATGGAAGATCCAACCACGGCCCATTATAAGATTTCTAGTAGAGACTGTCAGGTTTTGATTTTTTATCTGTTGGTATTTGATCGAATCCATGATGCCATGTGTCTGAACAAGATGTCCAGGACCTCCAGCAAAAAAATAGGCTGACATCATTAAAGATCCATCAGTATATTTAACCGTGGGCATGGGGTAGCTACTTTTTATCCCTGTTTGCACCAAACTCATCTGGTGTGTTTGCTGCCAAAAAGCTATTTTTTTTTAGTTTCATCTGACCATAGAATCCCGTCCCTGTTCCAGTCGTGTCTGACAACTGCATATTCTGGAGTTTGTTTTTGGATGAGCGAGGATGATTTTCCTTAAGACCCTCCCAAACAACATGTGTTGATGTAGGGGTTGTTGGATTTTTTTAGTTTTGTTTTGTTTGTAGGCTTTCCGACCCCTAGACTCAACTAATCTCTGCAATTCTCCATCTGTGATCCTTGGAGAGTCTTTGGCCACTTGAATCATCCTCCTCTGTGCATTAGGACGATATAAACGCATGTCCTCTTCCAGGCAAATTCATAACATCTTTAGTTTAATGGAACTTCTTAATTGTTGCCCTGAAGGTGGAAATGGGAATTTTCGATGCTTTAGCTATTTATCTAATATTTATCTATATCTAATAATATTTTGATTCAATTTTATATCAAAACAATTTCTGATAGATTTAGTTAACAATGACAAAACGGGTTCAGAGCATCTACATTAGGGCTGTGTATCACCAACAATGTCACGATACGATACGTATCACGATACTAAAGCCACGATACGATATGTATCACGATATGGATCAATTTGGAATTTAAGTTTCTTTTGAGCTGAGTTTAGTAACAGTAATATCTGCTTATTGAATAACCAGTGTTATAACAGTTGTGATAACTGAAAAACAATGAGTTAAATGAATAAAAAAGCTTAGAATGGCTCTTCCTTTTAAAGTCTGCTTTTAAATGCTTTTAAAGTCTGCCTCAATAACTGAAATGACAATTATAGTGACACTGAAGCATGTCTACACTGATCAATAACTAAACAAAACTTAAAAAATTAATAAAAGCAAAAACGGTAACAACTTAAATTTAACTTCGTTTTCTCAAACTCTTTTAAACACCTAGTATTTAACAGGTCTTAAGTGTTGGAATGTGCACCAAACAAAGTCATTTCTTCTACGTGAAATCATTTTAAATGATTACATTTTCAAATTTTTATGCAGAAACAACAATTGATTGACATGCTCAGGGTTAAGAGAGTGACAGCAGAATATCTCGCTTAACTTCATCATACAACCGGGGAATTGCCGTTTCTGTTAAAAATCTTTATGCTTATTTAAGACATAACCAACTGTGTTTAGAGGATACTTACCAAGAACAAAATTTTTTCCATCATTTTGCGTGTTTTAGTCTGTTAAAGGGACTATATATAACTTTTTCCCCAAAATAAACGTAACAATAGCCTTTTTATTTTACCATTTATGACTCAAACATCTCCTGTTGAGCATACTGACACCTTGTCCGCTCACAGTGGGTGCACCTAGAAGCCTGTATCCTATTTTTCCTATTTTCTGTCGGGTCGGATTTTTCCCGCGCTGTCGGCGGATGTGACGTCAAGCGCGTTCATGTTAAACGTTTCAGATCACTCTGCCACCACCGCTTGCCAGCACTTATCTCAAACAATATATGTATTTGACTGTTCTTACCTCTGTAAACATAATGTTGACCTCCTTGCAGCAGATGACTTGTGAACTGTGCACGTACGAGAGCGAGCAGAAAGGAAGAGCAGTTCTGTTTTTTGGCCACAGGTGTCAGTCGCGAGTTTAAATTTCAGAAAAACGCATGTAGCCTCTTTAAAGCGATATAACGTCGCGAGCTGTATGTGAGGCGGCTTTACTCTAGTCTATGTATGCACGCAGAGAAAACCAACTCTCAGAGAGCGCGCAAGTAGGCCTACTGAATAGTTTAAAATCGTTTGAATGTTTAAACTAGTAAGACTTAAAGACATGCAAATGGTCAACTTTAGTCACGATGGCCCGATTATGCAAGTGAATATTCCGTCATGTCCCGACTCCTGACCGTGAGCGTGTAGTTTCACCGGCTGCAGCGCTGGACGCTTGCCCGAGACGAGAGAGGCAGCACTGCATTGAACTCACGCTGTTTGTGAAATTGCGTCTCACAGAAAGTTTTAAAATGACTGATTTGATTTTATAATCTGTGTGGATTCATTTACTAATACTACAACCTACATCCTAAAGTGAATCAATGTTTCCGGGAATTTCCCGCATTATAAACTGCGGGAATTATTCAAATTATGCGCAGTCCCGCGCCGAAATTGGCTTTATGCCCAGCTGCACTACTTCCTGAACTTCAGCCAGCTCCTTGTTTCCTGTCTGCCATTATTGGACAAATTGATTAATTCAGGTGTGCCTGACCTCAGTAGTCATGGCAACAATAATCAGACACACCTGAATTAATCAAGTTTGTCCAATAATGGCAGAAAGGAAACAAGGAGCTGGCTGAAGTTCAGGAAGTAGTGCAGCTGGGCATAAAGCCAATTGGAGCCCTGAATTGGCTACATTCAAAAGCACAAAAGTATCGATACGGCAGCTGCTGTATCGATACGCGTATCGCCAGGAGTTCATGACGATATATCCTTGTATCAATATTCTGAGCACAGCCCTAATCTACATGCAGAGTTATTCATAGACAACATATTGTGCTGTCAATAATGAATTTTGTGGCAGGTTTTATAACAATAAATTGTGATTGTTTTTGTTGTTGTTGTTTTAGTTGCTTTGAACAGATTAATCTAAAATTGTAAAGTTTTTCTGCTTGTTAAGAGTGCATTTAAGCAAGCAGAAAATGATTCTTATTGAACTTTTTTGTGAAATCAACTAGTTTGAGATCTTTTCTCAAAGACTGAACACAACAGGTTCTAGCAGCAATAATTGGTGTGCTGCCACCAAGTGGTGAAACAGAAAACACTTTGACACCGTTTGAGGTGTTTTGAAATTGTTTTAAAAATCATTGGTCACAAACAAAACATTCTACTGTTATATTAAGTTATTAATATATTTTACGTTCCTCTTATAAATAATTGAATTTCATAACAGTTAGAGTCTCAGTCAGCATTGAGGCACAGACACACTCCCTGCAGTACCCAGTGAGAAATGTGCTTGGTGGTGAAAAGATCCGCCTCAAACACCAGTCCAACACCCATAGCATTCCTCCTCATTGAGGTGGTGTAGACTGGAGTCTTCAGGGTGTTCTACAAAATAAGCCAAAGATACACTTTACTTACAGATTACACAGATTTCCAGACAGATATTCTGAGATGTCATGAACTGAACACCTGATTTAAAAAAAAGAGTCAGTCTTGCCTGGAGTTTAAGGCGGCTTGCTTCAATGGGAATGATTTTGAGAATGGGAAGTTGAGACACTAGAACTCTGGGTTTGCTGCGCACCAAACAGCCCTGTTCAATGTCCCAGTCTGCCCCCTCCAGATACAGTCCTGATACATAACATCCTGACAGAAAACAAAGAATAACATGTGTTTGAGTCTCAATGTCCTCATGTTCATTTTTTTATGTGCAGGATGTTGTGTGCTCTCACCCTGTCCTGGCCTCTCTTTGACCTCGTCCTCACTCCTGTAGAGTGTAACCTGTGTGTAGAGAGTGGAGTGATCCAGAGGCCAGCCGTTCTTCCTGCAGGTGGCCTGGACCAGTGCTGTCAGGTACGATTCTGGGATATGCAAGCCTGACAACCACATCACGTAGGGCTCTCCCTCATCCACCTACATAAATGAGATCAAACGTATTTATTTATTTAGTAGCACATTTGATAAATTCAATTAGAAGTTGATTTACAGGAGCTGAGATAGTAGACATAACGAACATACAGCGGAGTTCAAAAGTCCACACTGAAAATTTGGCATTTAAAAATTGATTTAAACCAGGGGGCAGGCAGGAAGTTTGAAAAAACATGACATTAAATGAATAAGAAATATTTAAAGGTCTGAAAATATATTTAAAATGTAAAAAAAAAAATGTTTTAGGGGAACACCTCTGCTATTCAACCATTGCAAATTAATATTTTTTTTCGGCAAGGATGCATTAAATTGATCGTGAAGTGACTATATAGACTTTTACATTGTTACCAACAATTTTATTTCAAATAAATGCTGTTTTCTATTCATCAAGGAAAATCCAGAAAAAAAAAAATGTTATTTTAAATTGTAATATTCAATTTTTTTACTGTTTATATCGTATTTTTTAACAAATAAAGGTAGCCTTGGTGAGCATGAGACTAATGTTTCTATATGGTGTGATATTTGATTCTCACCCATGAGCTGTACTGTTCATGTCGTCTCTTGAAGTGGATCATCCAGTTCCCTAGAGATTTTAGAGTATCTGGTGCCAGTTTCCTCCAGATAACAGGAATATGCCCATTAAAAAGAGCTCTCGCCACCTCATCTAACTCGCTGCTCATTCCCACCTCACCAGCCAGGGCCTTTAGACAGAAATCACATAATGGTCTACTGAGAAATATTTTTTTTATATTTAATGAACAACCAAAGTATATCATAAACAGTTGTATTAATTGCTAGCTGTAATAGTTTTTGATTATTTTCTTTCTCCCTGTCTTCATGTCACTCACTCGCTGTAGTTCAGCCAGAGAACGTCTCATCCTGATCGTAAGTTTGTTGAAGCGCTCCAGCTCTTGTAGTAGAACTACAGTTGTGGGGGAGATCTCCAGACCCAACTTCTTGCGGATCACGTCCAGGTCAAACGCTTCGGGCAGTTTGCTCTGAATGTCCCGTGCCACCTGGCTGATGTACTCATCTCTACTAATGCCACCGCCAGAGTCACCTTAAGATCATACATGGAAGTAATTGTATTTAAAGGCAGCAAGCATTTTAAAATAAAGAAAAACAACAGAGGATTGATATGCTAAATATATATATATATATATATATATATATATATATATATATATATATACAGTGCTTTAAGTGGGCCGGTACGCGCCGGTACTCAGTACCGCCACTTCCAAATATAGCTCTTGAGCGTACCGCCACCTCTCCGTGCGCCCAGAACGTGCTTTTAGCGTACCGGTACGCTCATTTGCACATCTGTTTTAATCCTTTGGCTGCGCTGCCGCTTTTCAGAGCGCCCTTCACAATGCACGCTAACTAATTCGTCCCACCGAGAGCAGAGACTACATTACCCATACATCCTTGAGTTTTACAAGTGAAAAGCGCATGCGTCGCTTTTGCCGCGGCGCTGTCAGTGTCAACACAACGGTGGGTGTGTGAAACGCGCAACCATAAATGCAAATAAAATACAAATACATTGAACATTTAATATGCTCTCCTGGCTTCAGACTCTGAGTAATACAAGAACTAGGTCAGAATGAGCAGAACAGAGACATGTTTATGTTCTACTGTTCTATGGTTATTATGTTATTATGTTTTATAATTTATTTTATATACAATTTGTTAAATAAATTTCAATACCCTTTTGCACATTTTATTTATGTTCAGTAGCTCTTTCTAGCTCAAGCACATCCACAAACTAATAAAAGGATTTATTATTTTTTATAAGGTCGTCTGTTGACTGCTGTATGTAAAACCCGTATGTAAAACCCCAGAGTCAGACACGGGATTCGCAAGTTCAACACGGGATTCGCAAAACGCTTGCTTTTGACAGATACACACAGGTCAGTACACCAGTTTATTAGTACACCAGTTTATTTGGACCAACTTGCTCCTCAGAATCACAACCTGTAAGTATGACTAATAATTTATGTATATATTTTCTACCGGTGTTCAAAATACTTAGTTTTGTGTTTTATATTGTGTAGGTCTTAGTGACCCATAGCTGCTTAGCAGAAGTATTTCAGTATAACCTAAAACTGTCTATTAATGCAGATTGTCTGTCGTTCCTACTACTTTAAGTAAAGATAGTGGATGGAACAAGATTTGTTTTACAAACGTTTCTATTACATCAGTCATTCACATTAGTGCTCGGCTAACGTATGCACCGTTATTGATACAGTTCCTGCATGTGCACCACAATGAATTAGAAATATACGGTTTGTTGATGGACATACGTACACTTTTTAATGCTGATGGTGAGGAATTACTGTTGCAACATCTCATAATGTACCTCAAACTGAGTAGTGTATCACTGAGATATGTTCTGCGAGTCGTCCTTCTTTTCCTTTTAAAGGTGCAATGTGTAAAAATTTTGAGTATCTATTAACAGAAATGCAATATGACATCCATAACTATGTTTTCAGTGGTGTATAAAGAACTTACTTAATAAACCGTAATGTTTTTATTACCTTAGAATGAGACATTTATATCTACATAACCGCGGGCACCCCCTTCTATGCAGGTCGACATATTGTGACGTCATGTTTCTACCGTAGCCGACAGCGAACAAACAGCGCTACAGAGCGCGTTTCGTCACTACCTTGAAAGAGAAGCAGCAGAAAGCTAGAAGCTAGCCATAGACACCGTGAGTAGTGACTTTCCCCTTGTCAGTGGTGTAAAATATGTAGTTGGATTGTTTCATGTAACTTAGTTCTTCTCCCTCGCTGTGTTATGGCTTTGCTATGTGGGGATAAATGTGCTGGTTACGTTCGTGAGACAGCTGATTAGTACTCTTGTCATTGACCGTAAAACAGTAACGTTACAGGAATCACCAAGCCGTCGATCGCGGTTGACAAGTCGATCTTGGAAGCATTTTAAGTAAATCGTGAAGAGTTTTCAAAATCAGAGAAAAAAAGCCTATTGTGTGTAGTAAATGGTGTCTAGGGGATGCGGAGGCGCGCGCGCTGTTACAATCATGTCACTTTTGCTGCGCGCACCTTTGGGCTCATGCGGACGTGTTGAGTTTAAACAAGGCTTTACGCTTTAACCAGCCACAGTAACAGCTTATATTAGCCAGCTAAACTTTTACTACCCTGTTAGAAAAAATATATAGTTGGATAGTTTCATGTGGTTCCAGGGTTCCTGCACACTTTTTAAAGTCAAATTTAAGGCTTTTTAAGACCTGAAGAAATCAAAATTAATACCGTACATTAGGGGTGTGCAATATTGACAAAAATATATCTCGATATTTTAAACGTTTTGTTGATAATAATTAGATGATATTTTACTGATTGTGTTTTTGTGCTGGTGCATTGGGTGGTTTAGGCCTGTTGTTGACAGCAGACTCACGAAGATATTCATATTTTTCATATTCTATGCAGTGGTCAGTTCACAGTAGTGACAGAAATGATTAATTAATGTGCAATATTTGCCACCTTAAATTGATTTCCAGGGGCATTTTCACCTATATGTGGACATTTTTTCTAAACTTATTTAGAGTTATGCATCACCTTTTATGTCAAATAGCCTACTAACATTCAAATTAAATTGTACAGTAACTATAATTATTTATACAATAGTACTTAATTACACAATAATTATACAGTACCACCGTTACCAGTCAAATTAAATCATTCAATCAAAATCCATCTTTGCAGTGCAGAGGTCACACAGAAGCGGCATCAGAAGTGGCATTAATATTTACACTCCATTTACAATTGAACTCTCATAAAGCTATGAGAGTTTTTTTTAAATCAATATTCAATATTTAAATATGAAATGATTTCTAATTTTAACGTTTTAATTAAAGGGTACTTTAAATATGAAACTAAAACCGCCAGTATGCGGCAGCAAGTCACTGTCCTAATACCGTAAGCGAGTTGAGCATACTGTCTATGGAGTTGAGGGATTCATTCATTCAACCGATTTGTTCAAACGGCTGATTCATTCGGGAAAGAAACAAGTCATTGTTCATTGAGTCGTTAAAATGACTCGTTCAAAACGTGGATTTCAGTCAAGAAATCATCGCTGTCTGTTGCATTAAGACTCTGCTACGGTTTCATTTTGAAATTCTAATCGGCGAAATAAAGGGAAAACAAACAATATTGACAATATGGTGTCTAAAAACTAACTCATGTTAATTTATTTTGAATTGAACTATTGTATAACATAAATATATCACACTTGTGCACGGGAAAACGGCACTCTTACTGATGTGAAATTCTAATATAAGAACAGAATATGATATAAATATAAGACAAAAACTAATTTGGGGACATAGGCCTACAACTGCACTGACACATCAAGCAGTGAAAGCACGAGGGACAAATGCGATGTCAGCTCACAGTGCCTCATACATCGTTAAAACCATGATTACAATATCATTATAGACAATACACATCGCACACCCCTAAGGACATAAAGAATGAACTTACGACTGAACTGACATTGCCAACTTTCTTCTTCTCTCCTCTCTCGCGTGCAGGAGACAGACGTTATTCTGCCGCGAATGTGATGCGAATTGTCACGTGAACAAGTAAATCCACAAAGATAGAATAATAAAAAATAATACTACGCTAATTAGATAGTTTTAATTTGGAAAACATTTAGATATGTCTAAGTCGAAGTGTCATCTAAAATTTAAGACCTTTCATAAGTAAAAATAAGACTTAAGACTTTTTATGGCCTTATATTTTAAAAATCTAATTTAAGACTTTTTAAGACTTTTTAAGGATCCGCGGGAACCATGGGTTCTTCTCCCTCGCTGTATTATGGGTTTGCTATGTGGGGAGAAATGTGCTGGTTACGTTTGTGAGACAATTAGCTGAATCCTATTATTATATTATATATTAAGGCAAGGCAAGGCAAGGCAAGTTTATTTATATAGCACATTTCATACACAATGGTAATTCAAAGTGCTTTACATAGGAGAAAATAAAATAATCAAAACAAATAAGAATAATTAAAACAAAAAATAAAATGACAGTTTAGAATAAAAAATTAAATAAAGTACAGTAAAAACAGTCGGACGAACAGTGTATTAAGACCCTTGATCCTCACCTGACTATGGCTTTGTAAACTTTATCCATAATGTGGTTTATAATGGACTGTGGTACAGAAACAGTGACAATGTTACACACTCTTGGCTTACTCTGGCTATTCTCTGCTGTCTCAGACGACGATATGTTTGTCCCGTTTTAGCCACCGTAGCTTCTTCGAAAGGGAGGGGTGAGCAGTGGGCTGAGCCCTTAGTGCAACTCACAACCGAACCGCTAGATGCCGCTAAAAATCACACACTGCACCTTTAATGCCAGTTGGCAAACCCACTTGAAGGTGCATACCACCACCTACTGCATGCCACCTGCATGACAGCTGACGTAAAATAAAGGATCAGGCTACCGTCCAGTTAAAAAAATGCTTAATCTGCCCTGATATCGATCCTTGAGATCGACTCAGGCCATCCCTATATTTCAGTAATATAAAGTACTATAAATCAGGTACCTGTCTGTGGTTGTAGCTCAATAAGATGAGTCCACATGTCTCGGGCAGCCTGTGTGTAGTATCCGATCTCAGCATTAGGGTGCAAACCAAACACCTCTGCCGTGTTAGCAAGAGGCAGCGACTCTATCTCATCTGCAAAAAAAATGGAGAGTTTGAGTGTCTGTCACATTCAAACCAGAGTCTTTCTAATGCTGGATTCTAAGCTGCAACATACCAACATAAACCTGCTTGGGTCCGTGTGGTGGGATCTTGTAGTCCACATCTTTATTGTGAAAGAAGTGGAAAGGCTGGAAGGTGTCAAAGATGAAATCACCCAGATACTCATCCATGTAAACTGTGAGGATCCTACGATCAAAGCTGTCAATAGCCCTGCCACCATACATTACCTGCAAGATGCATTTGAAATTATATATATATATATATATATATATATATATATATATATATACACTGTATACATATTATGTTTTTTAAAATAAGTCTCTTATGCTCACCCAGACTGCATTTATTTGATCAAAATACAGTAAAACAGTAATATTGTGAAATATTATTACAATTTAAAATAACTCTTTCTATTTTCATATATTTAAAAAAGTAATTTATTCCTGTGATGGCAAAGCTGAATTTTCGGCAGCCATTTCTCCAGTCTTCACTGTCACACGATCCTTCAGAAATCATTATAATATGCTATATTGGTGTTAAAGAAGCTTTTTTTGTGGAAACTACTTTTTTTTCAGGAGTCCTTGAATAAAAAGTTCAAAAGAACAGCATCTTTTCAAAAGAAATCTTGTGTAACTTATAAATGTCTTCACTGTTACTTTTGATAATTTTCTGCAGTCAGCCTATAAAAAGACAAGATTAACTTAAGGTGATATTTACCTCTCCGATTAGGTATTTGAGACTTGCCCATGGTATTGCGGCATCTCCTTGAGTTTGGGCTTTGGTCAGGTAGGTGTCCAAGATTTCCATACAAACCTGAGAGACAATGAAACTACATAATCGAAATGCAATGTAAAGTGTCTCAGACTTGACAATACTATCTGAGCACGACCTTTAAGGACCTTCAGATTAGAGCAAACTTACCAGGAAGTCGGACTCATTGAAATCATAAGGGACATTCCAGCCGATCTTGCCATACTTGCGTCTTTCCTGTACCACAGCATGGAAGAAGGCCAGCACATAAATCAGACTGCGAAAGGCAGGGTGAGCACAGCCCATGAGCTTATCATGAGGGATCTTAAAATATGTCGCCCTCATGTTCAGCTTCAGCCCATTTGGAGGTTCTGTTACAACCTGCAGGTGAACATGAGAAAAACAATAGTTAACATGGAAATTAATATTCACACATTAAAATATTCACGTATTATTCACGTATTACATGTGTCCTGACCTTGAGGGATTTCTGCAGGATGCCGATGGGGAAGTCTTTAATGGGATCTGTAGTGAGCCACAAGCGGAAGTCTGGGTGGGGTTTAGTGATTCTTTCCAGTGCTTTCTCTAGATCCTTCAACCATTTCACTAACAGGTGACAGTTTTGTAGCATCAGCCACTGGCCTCGCGCAACTGCGGTTTCCAACAGCTGCAATGCAACCTGAAATAGAAATTTCATATTTGTACCTTTTTACAGACTGTCTTGTAGAGTTCAAGGGTAGATTTCCCAAATATGTGCGTGGTCAAGATGCAATCCACCACCGCAGTGCACTGTACTGGTGTCAAATATGAGAACTGTAGCATACACTGTAGACATGTGAACTGTAGCATATACTCTAGACTCTACCTTCTCCTGTCCCTGCCCCATGGCAAGAAATTTGATTCTGTTGGTCCCAAAGCCAGAGCGTTTGGCTAATTTCATCAGATCATTGGCTGGTTCTGAGCCCGGACTCAGAATCAACACAATGGGAGAGTTTGGGGAGCTCTGGTCAAAGATGGCTTCAAAACTGATCACGGGGGGCTGTACGTATCTGAGTGACAGAGTGAAGAAGTGACAAAGAGAAAGTTAGAACTTCACCCTCTCGACAAATGCCATTGTTTCTGATTGTCTGACATTAAAAAGCTTGGACTTTTATTATATGAACATTCAGGGCGGAATATGCTACACAACATTTGCACACATTTTTGTCCCGGTTTGCAGTGTAGAGGAGTCAATGATAGTTTCTGAAAGTCAGAGCCAGTGTATAGATTTTGGGAAGTTTGAGTTGGATGGACACAGATTATGATTCAATCCAGTCAGAGGATAAAAAAACATGTTTGATATTTTGAATCGGTTTTAGAACACATATGGCCAGATTTACTAAACAGGGCAAATTAGCGTGAGAGCGCAATTCCAAAAATGCGCAGATAGGAGTGGAAAGTTCTGCACATGATCTACTGACGAAGCGCAAATAAAAGAACACAGACGCAGCCGGATCATTTCAATAATGACCAACGCAATCTAACAGTTAGTGTCTGGTTTAAGACATATAATGCCGCAAACACCAGTAAATTGACGAGCGCAAACCTTAGTAAGTTACCTTGCATGATTCATTTAAATACTTTCCACCCCAAAAATTTGCATCTAAAAGGGAAACTCCTACAAATGCATATGCAATAAGGTCAGCCAAAAAATAACCGTGTCCAAGCCTTTTCACCTGTTAATTTTTCACACTGGCCCATGGTGTTTTCATGGCACGTTTCTGAAAGAGTTTGTTGTGTTTGGAATCATTTTTAAGTGTGGTTGTGTGTAATCCTCCGTAGTTTCAAGTTTTTCAAGTGTACGATGCCTATTGTTTTAAAATTTGTTAAAATTCCAGCCATCATTTTCCCTCTGTAGTACTTGCATGTACATTTGCATAATGCAATTTTCGGACATATATTAATCCAATATAATTGTTATAATAAAACCCTAAGGTTTTATGTGTTCATGTCTATTTCAAAATTTAATTCTTAATCCACGTTATTTTTTCAATAGTAAAAATACACCAAATCAAGTTTCCTTAGCTAACTTGAATTTGTATCCATAGTAGGGGTGTAACGGTACACAAAAATCACGGTTCGGTATGTACCTCGGTTTTAAAGTCACGGTTCGGTACGTTTTCATGTGAATGCTTCTCACTAGATCTCGCAGCGATGTCATTACTTCAGTGGCGAATTCAAATGTTTTCTTCACTGGATCTCTTAGCGCTGTGTTGTAACAGTGTCGCTTGATCGAGATCGGCTCGCGCTGCACAGATGTTGCTGGTCCGAGCTGATAAACGATCCGTGAAGCACATAATGAGTAGCGCAATTTCATTCCGCTTTCATTACGCTTGCCATTTGATGTTGCGCAACGTTGTGGTGATCGCGCCAGCGCGAATTTTGTCGGCAGGAAAAATGGTCCAAGGAATCGTTCGGTTTGTATGCGTACCGAACCGGAAGCCTCGAACCGAAACGGTTCAATACGAATACATGTACCGTTACACCCCTAATCCATAGCATATTTTTTTATAATAATTAGTGAAAAATGTACACCCCTGTGATTACATGATCTGTGTGTAATATGCTGCTATTTTATAAAATCCATAAGTGATTTTCAGTTTCCTCTTACTTCTCTCCCATGGTAAGCGTGACATAATCACTGACGGCACGATAGACTCTGTCCAGCCTGAAGCAACGGATCAGCAGAAGCTTCTGGAAGGGAGTGAGGCTTTCCTTGTACTTCATTGGGAAGGAAGCCTGCTCTGGAGCATCCAAGTCATACCACTGTGTCAGAAACAGAAAGATAGATTCCATAAGTGATGTATAGAATCTCACCATAGGTTCATCTGGTGTGTGTTTGAGGATTTCTTCCACTCACTTTCTTCCATTCCTCAGGATTCTTCTCTATATCATCAGCTAAAGTGCCAAATTCATTAGGAAAGAGTTCCATAAGGCGCACTATATCCTCCCAGCCCTGATCAGGCAGCCAGTCGCACGGCTTCTTACGTTTGCTCTTCTCCAGAGAGAGGTTACCTGGAGAGAGGAAGAAGATTGGGTGTGTATTTGCATTGCTATGCATGTTTATATTGCAAAAGAGAGAAAAAGTAGGAGACAAGTATTCCTGAAGCTCCTACCTTTCAGGAAGAACTCAAGTTCACCCTGGGGTGCTCGGCCATCTGCCTGCTCAATCTTAATAGTTAAGTTGAAGGAGAAGAGAAGTTTGTGTCTTTCAAACAGACCTAAACAACAAAGCAAAAAGAAGTTTGGTTTGAATCTGTTGAAGAAACAACAGTGACTTCATCTAAACTTTTCCCTGTCATCACTAGCTGCTAATGTTCATGGACTAGAAAATGTCTTAATCTGTTGGCATGAAGTTTAGCTGTTAATTACATAGAAAAATAGTTAATTAAAATTTCCATGATCGGAAACCATTAGACTTTAAAAGTTTAGCAGGCTCACCAGTACAGCCATAGTTATAGACATTCTGTGTAAGTGTGTCCATGATATTCTTCAATCTGTTGGGCAGGATTGTGTTGGGAAGAGACTTGGACAGTGAGAGGTCAAACACCTCTAAAAAGGAAGCAAGTGAATACTGATACATGCTATTGACCAGAGCCATCTCAGCCAGCACAAAGAACAGGACAGCTCCACGCTTGGCAGCCGGACGGTAGCCGTCTCTCAGTGTGTCAATATCAATGGCCGTCTTTTCTGCCAGCTTCAGTTTCTCGAACACCTGTTGGATTCAAATAAGGAATGTAAAATCGTAAACTGTTTCATTAATCAGTATGAAAGAAAAAAAGAAAAAAAAAATCAGTGACAATAAAGCCTTTTACATTAAAAAAATGTTTTATTTCAAATAAATTCTCTTCTTTTGAACTTTCTATTCAGCGAAGAAACCTGAAAAAAAATTATAACCACACAAATATTAAGCAGCACAACTGTTTTCAACATTGATAATAATAAGAAATGTTTCTTGAGCACCAAACCAGCATACTGGAGTAATGGCTGTTAAAATTCAGCTTTTCCATCACAGAAATACACTGCATTTAAAAATATGTTCAAATATGAATGTTATTTCAAATTGTAATCATATTTGGCAATATTATAATTTTTACTGTATGTTTGATCAAATAATGCTGCCTTGGTGAGCATAAGAGACTTCTTTAAAAAAAAAAAGATTTAAACAAATCTTACCAACCCTGAACTTTTAAATGGTAGTGAGTTTCTATGATAAATATTTATGAAATAATTAGTAGGCAATTATACATGTGTGTAGTGTGCAATGAACTGACTTCGCTGGCTTTGGACTTTGTTTCCTCCAGAGTTTGTATCAGTTCTACATTATCCAGCATGTTTCCAGTGGAGGTGGCCAACTCTCTCAACAGCGAATCCTCCAGGTCTTTCAGCAAACGTTTGTTCTCACTAGTCTCTTGAATAAGCCGCTCTCTCTGCTCTTCCAGCTCCTTCCGCTCAAATCCCACGATAACACTCAGCAGCTGGTCTTCCAGGCCCTTCAGGGTTACTGAAAAACAGTTTTAGCAAAAGATTAAATGACAATCTGTAAAATCTCAAATTAAATGCATACTCACACCAAAGTGTTATTTGATTCTTTAGAATTGTCAGTGTTTTTTAATTCAAACATCAGACAATTTTAAAAAAAATGTTGAATAGAGAGAATGTAAAAAAAATTGGCATTGGACTCAGTGTGTGCATCTCAATTGGCATCGACACCTGTTGTGAATTGACATAAACTGGTGTGTATTGCATAAAGTTTGCTCTCTCACCTGTGTAATTGATAACCATGGCCTTCCCAAATACAGCAGGAGAGAACTTGGGGTTTGCAAGTTTGGTATTGAGGTAAAGTTTGAAGTTGGGATCATAGTCAACTTCCTTATCACCAAGTACGACAACCTGATGCCCCTCTGCCCCTTTAACATTCTTCTCAAGGACATTGTCAATAACTGGATCAATATATTCATCCACATCTTGGAACAGGAAGGGGAAGCCATACTTAATGGCCAACTCCAGCCCCTTCAAGAAGTCTGGGTCATTGAATGACGAGATCTGCAAATCAGAAAATTTACTATAAAAATTGATTACAGAAAACTTTGTGCAGACTAAAGTGATGGAATGAAGCGAAACCTTCAGATTGTTTTTCTCCTCCTTCTTTTTGACCCAGTTGAGGGCTTGCTGCTGGGGGTCAATGCACAAGGGGAAGCGGCTGGATCTGGTGGTCAGGATGCCATTCTGCACTGAAAGTTCATCTGGAGGAAGACCTTCAGATCCCCATCTAAGAGAATGGAGAGTTTTTTACCCATAAAAAAAGAAAATACATATCATATTCATTCCTCTACACATGCTTTGATGACTCACCTGCTTATCTCCACCTCATCAGTGAGCAGGTTTTCTATTCGGAAAGGCTGGCTCAGGGGAATACCTCTCTCCAGGACATCTGCCTGCCACACCTCATAAACCATATCATTGCGGAAGTCCCAGCTGAATGCTCCCTCGTAGCTGAGGAAGGCAGCGCAGATCAGACAGTCTCCCAGAAGACGTACTCGCCGCTGCTTCAGCTCCTCCAGGTCCTCCATCCAGCTACATGTAAATAGACATACAGTACATTCAAATATTACAAAAATGCCTTTTATCTGGGTGATCTTTGATCAGTCATTAATTTTAAAGCGAAGTTTTTAACGAGTAAGCTAACCGCTCATTCTCTGATCCCAGGCCTGAGATGAGTTTGTCTGCAGCAATGAGTCTTCTCTCCATAACCTCGGCCTCCTCCTGCAGAAGCTGCTTTTCTGTCATGGCAGCCTCATATTTGTTTCCAAGAGCTCCAAGCTCTTTCTGGATGGCACTGAGCTCATTCTGGATTCGCTCCAGCTCACGTTTGCTTTGGAAGAAATTCCTCTCCAGACGAGCTACCTTTAAATGTAAATTTGTGATTTAATTTCAGCTCATCTTCTTAAATGAGATCAAATAAAGTAAATGAATTTATGCATTTAAAGTCTCTATTATGTAAGCATATCATACCTTCTCTCGCTTAGGTTTAATGTCTCTGGCCACGTCACAGTAGCCCATGACTGCCTCCACAAACCTTAGCATGCCAGAACCAGCTTTACTGATGGCTTGCATCTCCTCCAAACTGGTGTTGAGGTTCCTTAGGTAGGCTGGGTATACAATATGACAAGGTGGAGGCATCAGAATTTCTATGAGTGGATTTACGTTGAGGAGCTAGATACTTCATAAGTTGTTTTAAGGCACTGGGATCACAGAGAAGCATCAAGAAGATGAGTATATGGATGTTGGCTTACCCTTGACAGTCTTGACTTGACTGGCATTGATCGAGTCACAGTCCATCTCCATAAGCGAGCGCAGGAAGTTGCCCTCTGACATCATGCCCTTGGCTGACTTCCAGCTGATCTCTTTATGGCCCCGTATCACTAGGATGCACTCGCACACAACCTGCACCTGTTTGGGTGGCTTGGCGAAGGATCTACAATACCGCAAACAAGAGGGTGGAGAAGCGTCAATACTGTTCTTACACTGTTTGTCTTACATTAAGCTAGTGGCCTTCATGTAACAAAAGAGAGGCACTTTTTTTGTGGCGTGAAAAACATTTTACTTGCTGTGAACCATTTTCACTGGCCCCACCACAAAAAAAAAACTTTTCACTTTCCTTATTTATATACATATTTTTTTAATATTAATATCATAATTATTATATATTGAAATGTAATATTATTATTATAATTATTATATATTCCAATTTATTTCATTCATTATTAACTGTACTTTAACCTCATGAGACCAATAAAATAAGGCTTTTTGAATTTAGTATTTTTTCATGTCATTACATTGTTAGTTTAGAGCATAAGAAACAAATGGGGAGAATTTTTTTTTTTTCTCAAATGCATCAATAAATAAAACATTTTTCTTTTTAACCAAATGTTGTATAAAGATGATTATCAATTATGTTATGAAAGATACAACAGAATGAATTGATATACCATTCTATTTTATGTAATATGCGGGTAAAATGGCCATAAATGGGTAGTCCCATTCAATACAATGTATCTATACACAGTATATAATTAATGTGTTCTTGGGGCAACATGTAAGGAAAAAAATAAGTGTAATAATAGGAGTAATATTTAGAAACATTTTCATTAAAATATCTAATATTTCATAGGAATATTAATTAGGGCTGTCAAACGATTAATCACGATTAATCCCATCCAAAATAAAAGTTTGTGTTTACATAATATATGTGTGTGTACTGTGTATAATTATTTGGTATATAAATGCACACACGTATATATTTAACAAAAATGTTTTATTTATATATAAAATGTTTATATTAATATAAAATATACATTATATATAGGCTACATTCAGTCTATATACAGTATATACATGCAAATATTTCTTAAATACACATGCATGTGTGGGTATTTATGTATTAAAAATAATTATACACAGTACACACACATATATTATGTAAACACAAACTTTTATTTTGGATGCCATTAATCGCAATTAATCGTTTGACAGCCCTAATATTAATATATAATTTCTTTCCCTATTTACGTGATGTGTCTTCCAAAATGTCTGATAAACATGATTAAAGTCCTGGTGTCCTCTACAGTGGACATGTATGAAATCAATGCACTGTTTTGTTACATAAATTCATATTTTGATTAGAAACACCATAACATTTTCCTGAGATGTTGATTTATAAAATACAATTTGAAAATTAGTCAGATTTAAATGATATTATCATTTATTGATAATGAGTGCTACATTAATGTCAGTCATTTTTAAAGACCAAGGACAAAAGTCTATTCCTGGGTCCCAGGAGGATATAATAATTATAATATTTCAAATTCAAATGTAATATATTTATTGTTTTAAATCTGCCCAGCAACAAAAAAAAAAAAACGTTTATTGAGTCCTGGATATGATTCACAAGAGTCAAAATTGAATGTTTTTGCATTGATTTAGTCTAGAAGCACAGTGGTCGTCACCTGATTTCTGTGACATCAGATTTGTCCAGGTCTTGCAGGGCCATGCGAGCGGCTTCTAAAGCAGGAAGAGCCTCAGCTAGAGAGCTCTCAGCATCCTTCTTCTCCACCACTATCACTTTATTCTGCTCCTCTATCTCTTTAGCCTTCTCCTCCGCCAGGGCTTTCTTCTCCTCCGCTGAAAGAGAGAGTTTACAATCTATTTTTAGCAGTTGCTGTTCGATCCTATCCATATGGAACATCCTTTCCACTTTTTACATTATTTTAATAAATATGTGACATATCAACACATCTGTAACATGAATAAAAAACAACTTGATATTAATTACTCATAGTTTCATTGAAATATTTGTATGTGATGTTGTACTAACCAACAGCAGTATTAGAGCAGATCTCTTCTAGAAGGATCTCACAGGCTCCAGTCTTCTCTGCCAGCACCACTTTCTGCTCAGCTAGTTTGGTGTTGAGCTCTGCTAGTTGCCCACTTGCCTCCTTCAGCTTATCCAAACCCCCTTCTAGACGTTTATATTGTGCTGGAAATATATACAGATCACTGTTATTCTAGGATTATATAAATACTATTATAGTTGTATTCATATTTTGAATTAGCGTTTATTTTTTGTATGTACAGTTTTCATTTTTATTTTTCATATTATTTTAAGAATTAATTTGTATTGATTGTGTTATGCGCTTTTATTAGTTTTTGTAGGTTTTTTGTAATAAAAAAAAAAAAAAGGCTAGCCAAACTTTTCAAATTTTTGTTCAGTTGATGTGATTCACATCTAGATTTAGTTTTGGTTAACAACAATGATAACAGCACTGATATAGATGCAGTACATTATTTTAAAATCATAAACAAATGTTCCCAAACAGCTCAAGAGAAATGTGTTCTTACCCAGTATGTATTTATCTTGGTCCTTCAGTAGGTTGGAGTAGGTGCTAATAAAGTCCAGGTAGTTTTTAGGGGTGACGTAGTTGCTGCGGCGTAGTGTCTGCAGGAACAGTTTACTATACTCGCCTACAGAACCGTGCACCATACACACATGAGCAATCACCGCCTCTGAATGACACTCTGGGATCATTGGACTCTCGCCTGAAATGAGACATGATACATAAACCAGCATGAATTGGTGTGCATTATTGCAATATATGCATGCACAGGGTTAGTAAACATTTATAAACTGCATTGAAATCTCTAGTTAACACATACCTAAGAAGGACTTGGCCACTGCGTGTAGAGCTTGAAGAGGCCATGGGGAGAACCAGTCGATGTTTGTATTATTAACCAATCCTAATGCACAAAAACACACACATAAAGAAATCAAGGAAGTAGGAGTAGGATCAAACAAATACATTTCTGATGCATTGCTCAAAGACCTGGGAAATTCCTGCAGCGTGTTCTAAGGGTGTCACCAACAGGTGACATGGCCAGCACTATGTGCAAGTTGTTAGCACTCTTGTTGACAAAATATTGCCACACACTCTCTTTCGACGGACCGGAGCCCAATTTCATAGCTTCATCTCGCAGCTGGTTTAGGACTGATTCCTTCTCGTCATCGGGGAACAGTGCTGGAACCATCCCTGACAACACAAAGAAACTGCTGCTAGCATCTCTTTTTAATACAGTCCATAAAACTGACATGATTTGTTCATGTTAAAATGTCATACAAGGAACTTAAACCAAATAGATTCATTTAAAAAAGTGTTACCTTATTAGACTTTATTAAGTCAGTTGTTTTAAATACCTGATGTAAGCATGTTGTTGATGAGCTCCAGAAAACCTTCCTCAGCCACATGGGCATCAGTGAACAGGAAGACCATTTTCTTGTTCTCTATACCCAATTTAAGGTACAGAGTTTTCAGATCCTCACGAAAGTTAGTCTCCGAGTACCCTCTGCTAAGCACAATTTCAAACACCTACAAACAAACAGCATAAATTGATTCTTACTATCCGTTTCAGATCCTCACAAAAGTTAGTTTCTAAGTTCCCTCTACTAAGCACAATTTCAGACACCTACAAACAAACAGCACAAAATGATTCTTACTATTACCAAATTGCTAATTTAGAAAGAAAATGAAGGGGATATATAAAATACATAAAAGTAGAAAAAATACAGGAAATATTACATATAGAATATGAAAAACAATGAATTACCTCATAACCTGCGGTGAAGGCAGCCAGCTTTGTAAGAGATTGTTTCCCTGAACCACCTACGCCAACCAGCAACGCATGACTACGGTCCATTCTGATGATGCGATGAATGACAGTCAGGTGTTCAAGAGCATCATCAAACAGCACCAAGTTCATTCTGGTCTTATTTTCATTATACTCCTCCAGGATCTCCTATAGGGGTCAAAGAAAAGAAAAAAACACTTCACACTGTCAAGCTTGTTCGTTTTCAGATAAACTGATGGATTTCTGCTTTGGAAAAAGCATTTCCAGGTAATGCATGAATTGGAAAAAAAATTATAGCTTGAATGCAATGCATGCTTTGGATAAAATCATCTGCCAAGCACATGAATGTAAATGTAAATGTAACATTAAGACATCTATGCACCTGAAACAGAGCTTTGGATGCATCATAGTCCAGTATATCCTCATAAACTCTTGGCTCAGACTTTAGAGCTGTTCTGTAATCTCCAAACAGAATGGGGTCTCTCATGGCTGAATCGAGGTCTGATCTGAAGTGCTCTTCAATCAGATTCTTTATATGGCCCTGGACCTGTAGAGAGCGAAGCCAGAGCATGGGACGACAAGCGTGTAGTTTAAAATGTAGACAATTGCGGGCTTTTGTAACATGATACTTAGAAGCAAGCATACCATGATTTTGTCAGTTTCATTGATAAGTCTGTCATGGAAGACCCTTAAACATTCATTCCTCCATACACGAACAAACTGGGTGACTGTACAGAACCTGGAGTTAAATGAGAGCAAAACACACGCTCATTATTAAAATAAACATGACACAAACTGGTCATAGTGGAGCATAGTGGTATAGAGTGGTATAGTGGTGGTTCTCAACCTTTTTGATTATATAACAATATAATATAGCCCTCTGCATAATATAATATAATGTGAACAGAAATATAACTATATCTATTAATTATAATATATTATGAACAGAAATAAGGAATGTCAATAGGTATATTAATAACCCACAATTAATTTTGTAATTCCAGATACTTCAAGAACTGCATGTTCTTTAATAAAAGTATTAGTTTTTGAGGGAAAAAAGAAATATGATTTCAGTTTACATCTTGATTGTATGTTTTTTAAGCATTTTATTTAAGTTAGATTGTTTCAATATACTGTATTAATAATAGTATATTAATTTAAATAATTTTAAGTCATCCTGCTGACCCCTTGGAAGTTTGCTAAAACATGGGCCTCGGCCTCCTGGTTCAGAACCATTGGTACAGAGTAATTGAGAACTGCAAACATCAAACTAAAAATAATTTCCTCAGTCCTTTCTAATTCATTTGAATAATAATACTCTTAACCTTTCAGGATTGGTCATTGTCAAGCCATTGTAGACTCTGGAGAGATCTCGCAAGTTAAAGATGTAGTGGAACTTGGAAGGTGTTGGCGGTAGGTCCTTAATTATGGTTTTGTACAACTCCAGAGTACAAAAGGTCAACTTGTCACAGATGTTTTGAATGCATTCCTCAAAGGGCTTTAAAATACAAGAGCAATAATTCTGATTAATGTCAATCATTCATTTCATGAATAAACTAGGGCTGGCAAAAAAGGGACGTTACACATTACTACATTTACTTACTATAGTAATAACAGTAAATTATGCATAATTAATACAACTAACCCTAAACCAAACCCTAATCGTAACTCTATAATAAGTACATTAAGTTAATACATATTTCTCAGTACTTATTTGAGTAAGTACAATGTAACTACGTCACCTTAAAATAAAGTGTAACCAAATACTAATACAATGATCCAAAGAGTCAAAACAATACGAGTGAAAAAAGAATTGCAATATACTGATATATGATTGTGTCATCACAAGCCTAAAATAGAGATTTTAAAATGAAAACATGAAAGCAAATGGCATTTGTTCTGATATGGCCAGTTGAATTATTTCTCGCACCTTGGTGTGTCCTTTAAGTATGGAAGAGTAGATGAGGTGCAGGGACTCTTCCTCCGGGAAGGGGATGTTGAACACACTGAAAAGAGAGATGAATCGAGGGTCCACCTCATTCCTACCGCCCCCTGCCTTCCCCATGGCTGCAATGAAGCCCAAGTCCTTTATGAGTTTATAGTTAAGTTCCTTTCCCCTGTCATACATGCCACCTCTGTCCAACAGCAGCTTTAGAAGAGCTAAAGGCTGCTGGGTGCCATATTCATCCACCTGAGATCAAACAAATGACAATCCATGAAGAGCCGTGAGGTGAAGGTTCAGTCTCGGATATGACCTACAGTATAAATCCATTCTTACCCTTGGCATGTTGAGGTCATCCATAAAGACAAGGAGCCTTTTGCCCATTGGAGGACCATACGTGTCTTTGGTTCTTTTTTCAACACTTGCCTCCAGAGTCCTCTGCAGGTCCATAGATGTTGTTCTCGACGAGAAATTGATGGTCATCATTATCTGGGTAAAAGGTGCATATTGTTATCCTGTGTGTGAAATCCAATTGAACTGCATTCATTTATAGTTTTAATTTTACAGAAGCAGCTTCACCAATATTCACAGCGATAGACTTACAGTTGTATCTGTTTTGAGATTACTCAGGAAGTTCTGTATGGTGGCTGTTTTTGAGGTGCCAGACTCTCCAACCAGCACCACTGGCCTTTTCACCTTCACCATCTGTTCCAACAGCCAGTTAGCACGAGTGGTGTCCACTGTCGGGACTGATGGAGAGCAACGGATAAAATAAGCTTTTATTGAAGCATACCGTACTGAATAAAAACAACTAGATTAGTAGAGAGAAAGGAAACGGTTGGAGAGGAAGAAACAGCAATACAAAGAAGGAGCAAAGAGAAGAAATAAGCTGCTTTACCAAGGATGTCGATGAATTTCATATCAGGGCTATGAATGTATTTTGATACCATGGAGCTCCAGGGAACCCACTTCTTTTGGGTTCCATCAAAATGAAAATCATAGAGAGTTGGCAAGTAAACTGCAAAATTAAACAAACAAATAAAATATAAAATAATTTAAAAAATTGACAATAAAGAAGGATTTTGAGTAATAATCATTTAATTTAATTAAAAAAATATATATTTTTATGAGGAACAAAATCATAATATATCTTGTTTTTGTGACAGTTGCCCTTTCATAGAAAAATAAGAACTGGCTGATCTTGTATATGGAGTTACACAATATATGTGTTGTTTGTCAATTTGATCAAATAATGTATACCGTTTCATGTGCACTAAGAAATAGTTATATTTTCTTCATTCACTGCCAATACCAGGTATTGCAATAAGTAAATTTTGGATGCTTCCACCTCACCTGGAATTTGTCCAGGGCCAGCAAGCACTTTCTCATCATAAACATTGTTCAGAGAGGACAACCTTTTGATAAAATCATCAAACTTCTGTCTCCCATTTTCCAGGAGACAAGCCCCCAGCGAACAGTAGAGTGCCTCCAGAAAATAACACTCCAGCTCCTCAGTAATAAAGTCCTCATTCTCCAGCAGAGAATCTAGCACCACAGTCAACTGCGTCACCTACAGGAAAAAAGAAGTTTGTGCAACTTACTTACACTCTAGTGTTGTTCAGGTCTCTACTGACTCACTCACCATGTTTAAATCCGTCTGTAGGATCACAGTCTTCAGTTTCTCTGTCAGTTTACCATCAACCATACCATCCACTATCATATCGATGGCACTTGGTACATATTTTTCAAACAATTTGTGGAGTTCTGTCTTTTCCTGTTGACAGAGCAAAGGCATGTTGAAAATATAATCTTATCAGTGTCAGAACATGATTTTGTTTTTATCAGTGTCAGAACATTAAACAGTGTAAAAATAAATTATGTACTAGATCGATCTTGTATTTTGTTAAATTGTATGCTCCCACACAGATATTATTCTAATATCTTAAAAATGCCTTCTTCTAATATCTTTTCACTCCCAAATTCCCATTATATTTCATTTCATTTGGCCACAAATAATGTTTGGTATGGCTGTCAACTTCCTTTTACATGTAAAAAAAGGACACACTCAGTTTCCTTGCTTGACGAACCGCTGGTAGAAATTTTTAGGATAACTTAAGCACAGAGTAGAAATACACTTACTAGGGATGCACCGAAATGAAAATTCTTGGCCGAAACCGAAAACCGAAAACCGAAAAAGAGGAAACCAAGGCCGAAAACTGAAAACCGAAACACCGAAAGAAATTATGCCAATTATTAGTATCACTGTATTTATGGCTATGACTGTGTACAAACTTTACTAAAATCAAGGCATTGCAATTGCATAAATTAATATAAAATTTTCAAAGAATAAATCAATTACAAATTATACAAATATTTATTTAGCACAATGCACAGTATAAAATAAAATTCAAACTAAAATGTTTAACTTGACCCCACTCATGTGTACATTAAATAATAATCTACTGGCCTACAGAAAGGTTTTAAAATGAAATCTTTTCTCATAAAAACAAAGCCGAGTGCGAACTTCTCATCACACCAGCACCCAGTTTGCACGTCTAAATTAGTTGTTTACATTTAAAAAAATTAGCATACAATAGCATAAAAAGCCTTTTTAATGAACAAATGAACAGACCGCTGTCTGTGGAGACTTGCGCTGCGGATGCAGGCGAAAGTATAAACAAGGCTTCCGTCTCCTCGCGGGTTCAGATAGACTGAAATACGTCCACATCGCAGACATGTTGCTTCAGACAAGCACGTACAGGTCGCGGCTTCTGTTTGCGTCATCACAACATTTCGGCCGTATTGTTTCGGTGATAAAAGTGTTTCGGTGGCCGAATATTCGGTGCATCCCTAACACTTACTTTGGGGGCTCTGCTGTTGACCCATTTTTCCCAGAAGGGAAGGTAGCGAAGGTTTTTGGGGTCCACAAACACCATTCCACAACGAGAAACGGTAGCAGGGGAGGCATACTGCAGATCTCCAACCTAAAATACATCACTTTTGTTTGCAAGTCTACAACAGTTACACTGAATTCCAGTCCTTTGACAAAATAAAGGGGTTGCATGATACCTCAAAGAGCAGAGCACAGTGGTTCTGTAGACGAATTCTCTCTCCATTAGCCAGCGTGAGAAGCCTGTTATCATCCATAACTGAATTCATGTTCTCCACCCATAGAGCATCTACATCTCCATCGAAGAGAATGTACCTGTAAAGCAAACACAAATTCATTCTGTTCTGTTTCATGCCTTTGATATAAAATAGATGTAGAAGAATTTTAAGCCATGATTTCACCTCCTTTCTTTTTTGTCTGTAGGTTTATTGATGTCACGAAATATGTTAGACAGAATCCCATCAGTCCAATCTCGTGTGACCGGGTCCAGGATCCCATATAGCTCAATCACACTCATCGCTTTAGGGTTCAGGCTGTACATTTTGGTCAGCAGGCCCAACCTACAGATACAATTTAACACTTATGTGTATTTGCCTGCGAGAACAATTTTTTTTATGAACATGTAGCAGAATTTCTAGACATTCTGCATAAAAAATAGTCATTGTATGAATATATTGTTATTTATGTGTAGACAAAGACCTGGTCTGTGATTGGCAGAGTGTGTTGATCACCACAGATTTCCCTCCTCCTGTCGGTCCAACCACCATGGTTGTGTGTCTGGTCATCATGGTCTCATACATTTGCACCACTTTGTCCACCTACATTCACAAATTAGTCATGAATCATAATGCCTAATAGTTACAATCCTTTTAAAATGAGTTTTGAAGGGAAGAATCACCTGGCTGGGCAGCATGATATACTTATTCTCCTGCAGGGTGCCCTCTACAGCATCATTAAAGCTGGTGTAACATACACGTGGGCAGTCGAGCCCGGGGAACAGATCTGAGATGAGGCCCAAAAACAGAGGAACATCCTCAAATACAAACTTGGGCAGGTTCATGTCTCTCAGAGCCCTCATCAAAACCACATCCTAACAGGGGTAAAGAAATGAGAAAGAGAAAAAAAGGAAGAAAATAGGAGTAAATTTGTGATGGCAGCTCATTAAGGTGTGTTGGAAGATGATGCAGAGAGATCAATACCTCACTGAGATCAGGTGAACCTCTCTTCAGCTCCCCTGCCATTACTAACACAGACTTCAGTGCTCTAAGCCCAAAGTCATAGTGTGACTGTTTAGACAGCTGCTCTCGTGCTAGTTTGTACAGAACTGTCATCTTCTTTGCCAAAACCTGCAAGTAAACCATTTATGCAATTTTTTATTTGTATTTTGTTTGCCTATTCACACGGCTCTCTGAGGATTATTGTTTAATGTTCATGTGAAACCTTTCGATTAAAAACAATTAAATTATATAATTTATTCTCTTTTTAGTCTGATCCATTTAATCTACTGAGAGCCCAGTCCTTATTTTCCCCACCTTAGCCAAAAGGAAGCCTTCAGAGAAGAGCATGATCTCACAGATCTGCTGCAGGTCAGGCACGATGACTACCACTGGTCTGAATAAAGTTTTCACTGACTCAGGAAGTTCTGTGCGGCCAGCATAACCAGGGTTCATCGTGATAAAGATTCCAATGCGGTTATCTAGACTGATCTCTTGACCTTCAAACTAAACAACACAAAAAACAAAATATAATCAGTGCCTTAAATATTTACAACAACTTTCAGTAGTTGACTATCAGAGTGACTCTGGAAAACGTGACTTCCAGTTACAAACTTACTTGAAACCTCTTGAGGTCCAGCATGAGAGCGTTTCGGATTGTTTGGATCTGGGATGAGATGACAGACAGCACTGAGGCGTCAATGCGGTTGAACTCATCAAAACAGCCCCAGGCTCCACACTGAGCTAAACCAGAGAGGATTTTACCCACAGCCTAAAGAACAGGAAAAACAAAATCTAAATTAATAGCATACACTCAAAATTTTGGGCTCAGGTAGATGATTTTTTTTAAAGAAATTAATTATTTTATTCAGCAGGGATGTGTTAAATTGTGACCTGATAACAAAATATTTCACATTTCAAATAAATGCTGTTCTTCAAAGAATTCTGGAAAAAAATTATGGTTTGTACAAAAATATTAAGCAGAACAGCTGTTTTCAACTGTAATAATACTCAGCATTTTAAAATGATTTCTGAAATATCATGTGCGCTGAAACTACATTTTGAACAGTAGTGTATATCATATTGAAATACATCATCTTAATAATTTTGTTGAACTAAACATGTCACCATGCAAAGCAATAATCTCTCCGTAGAGTTTTGAGTCTGCAGTCTCTTACCATGTAGTCCATGCCCTCTCCACAGTTGGTGACCACACACAACAGCCCCAAAGCTTTTGCCAGATCTTTAGTGGATTCAGTTTTACCTGTACCCGCAGGCCCGGCTGGTGCTCCACCCAGGAACATAGACAAGGCCTGAGAGCATCATACAATGCATTAATAAGACGTGTACAAATAAAACAGGCCATTTAGGAAAGGACAACTGGTTAAATTGAATACCTGGGTAAGTGTGAGATAGATGCGGTCAGTCAGGGGAGTAATGACTAGCCGGCCGTTCAACCCCATGTACTCGTAGCCGTAAGAGAACTGAGCACTGCACTGCCGCACAAACAGCTCATCGGGCTCTTTAACCCAGTAGAATCTCAACTGACTCTCCCATTCAAACTCACGGGCATCTGTAATACTGTCCACAGAAAAAGTGTGCGTTAGGACGGAAAATTCAACCAATTATCAACGTTACAACCTCTTTTGAGGTGACAGTTTTCATATCTTACCTATCTCTGACAAAAGCATCCACAATGTCCCTAGCATGGACATCAATGATGAGGACAGTGTTGATTTTCCGTCTGTCATTCTTATTTAAAGGTTGCGTGATGCGCCTCACCAAGTCATTGATCTGCTGGTGCATTTTCTTTGCATACTGTTTCAATGCCTGCTTTTCGCCATGATACATCCTTTTGAAGACGTCTTCCACCTCCCAGGTCCACCACACTTGGTTTGCTGCCAGCACCACCATGCCCTGGTAGTCAAGCATCCAGTCCACCCTGATGGAAATGCAGGCAGCCATATTATTAAATTCTCATAAATTCTAATTGGACAGAAAAGCTCAATGAGATGGAGTCTAGTAATGTCCTCACCTAGTCTTTTGGTGGCCGTAGAAGTAAATAGCCTCTTTGGTGATAAGTCTGTTGGTTCTCCTCATCTCCAGCAGCACTCCAGTCATCCAGTCCTCCACACGGCCCTCTGCAGGAACAGGTTGTTTGAGCTCCATTACCTCCCCCTCGGCAGACACCAGTGCCCTTGCCACCATCTCTCCATTCATTCCCGTATCAAAACGCAAAGCTGCAATGTTGTCATACATCTGTCGATGAGGAAAAACGAGATGATTGATTCATTTATGGTCTGTTGTGCACCTGTTATTTTTGAACCAGAATTCAGTTCATTTGAATGATTTTAATATAAGGGTGAGGAAAGCTTATACAGTAGAGCAGGGGTTTTCAAACTGAGATTCAGGGACTCAATGGAGTGCTAGCGGGTCCGTGGAAAAGTTTAGAGAAAAACAATGCAAAAAATATAAACAAATAATACAAAAGATTAAACTAATAACTAAATAAACAAATAATTTTTGCATTAAAATAAATTGATTAAATACATTTTAATTTATATATTAGATAAATAAAAACATTTCATTCAAATAAATAACATTTTAAAATATAAAAATACATTTTGATTTAAATACTACATATAACAGTACAGTACTACAGAGAATAGAAAACACATTAATAATATTAATTCTTCCACAGTATACTTTCTTTATACTTAAAAAAAGGAAATATATAACAGCCTTTTAAATTTTAGGATGCAGCAGAGTATGAGTAGCCTAATAAAAGCAGGTTTTATTGCGCATGAAACTTGTTAAGCTCATATGACTAGCCAAATTCTACTTGTTCTATCCCTACAGTTTATAAGATTTAAACATGGATGTGAACCATTCACAATAAGATCAATAACATGCATTTAGAAAACAAAAAACTTTCATTTCATCTTTTTTCAGTACCCCAAATTACCTTGATCATGTGCTCCTGCACACAAGTAGGCTCACTGCTCCCCAAAATACTGAGCAGCTCATCGTCAGAAATGAAGAAAAAGCGTGGGAAAGCATTTCGCTTGGAATCGAGGTAATCGTTCAGACTCTTTTGACACCTCTCCAAACCGTCGCTTAGGTTCTGCAGGTCAGCCAGACGATTTGGAACCAGACAGCATCTCTTAATTCCAGGGTTCTTCACTGTGTCGGTCATTATCTGGTGATATCCATCAGAGGATAAGCGATTTACATTCTTCTCAAAAAACACATTTTCATATTAGTTGTTGTTGGTGCAGAACTCACATTTTTGAACATTTTGTCAATATTTTCGAATTTTTGGGCTTCCTCAGGTAGCTGTGAGCTAATGTCACCTCCAATGAAGATGCTTTCCAGGTACATCCATTTTTGCTGCACTAGCATCCATACCTACACATTTGAGAATAATAGTAAAGAAATGTGAACATGAGCCAGTGTGATTTTCATGTCGTTGATTGTTGATATTGTTGGTTTCCATTGACCTCAATAATCTCACTAATGAGTGATAGATTCTTCTCCCACTGCTGCACGGTGGCCAGGAAGGGACCTACAAACTGGCTGCCTGCCATACTCTGCAGGTTCATGGCATCATCATCCAAGTGCTGGAGAATCTCATCCACAGCACCAAGAATGAAACCATGCTCCTGTGTGCCTTTTAAGAACCGCTGCACATTGAACTTCATATTTCCCCATGTTTCCTCCACTTCTTTTACTCCCTGCAAAAATGCACACAAACACACTCTGTAATCTAATATCATAATCATTTAAGGAAACTTACGATCAATGCCACAATCTCAATAAACAGTTCAAATCAGTCTTTCTTGGGATTTTTCATCATCAACATCATTTACTCATGCTCTTCTGTATGCATTTGTTTCTTCTGTGAAACATAGAAGACATTTTGTATAATGTTGGCAACCAAACAGTTTAAGTTTTCATTGACTTTTATTGTATGGACAAAAATACAATGGAAGCCAATGTGAACCGAAACTGTTTGGTTACCAACGCTCTTCTTTCTATACCATCTATACTACTTTATGTTCCACAGAAGTTAGAAAGGCGTGCAGGTTTGAAAAGACATGAGTAATTGATTGCAGGATGTTCATTTTTGGGTGAACTTTCCCTTTAACTCTAATGCTGGATTCCAAACCATTACTATTATAAGAAGTGTAGTTGAATTTAATTTTTGATGAGATGTCTAACCGTCTCGATGCCAAGCTCCTTTACAGCTGAGGTGACAATGTCACTGATGACGTTCCCATACTTGTGCAGTTCCATGGAGAACATGTTCTCCAGAGTGAAGGTGTTTGGGTTCATCTCAAAGCTAGAGCCTGTCCTCTCCATTAGGGCCTTCCAGTGCCTGCAGCAACCAAGTGAGCACTTGAGTCTCGTGTTGCATGAAGTATATCCAAACAGCTAGTGACCTTAGATTAAGCTACCTTTTAGAAGATCACACTATTCAGCCCTTAATTATATTTACTAGCTGTGTCTAAAGGCAGAGATATATAACTTTAAGTTAAAACAATTTAAAACAAAATCTTAAAGGCATTTACCTGTCTCTGAGAGCCTTATTTTTTAGGTCCAAAAGAAGAGGGAGTGACTCTTTGAATTCTTTCATGCGGCCCTCCAGGAAGAAAGATACAGGAAGAGCTCTCACATCCTTCGGCAGCTTCCGCAAGCTCTTGATAAGTCCTTCTATACCGTCCTGAAGGACCTTTATGTCCAGATTTACCCAAAGGGTCTGTGACCACTCTGTCTTAGCTACCTGAGGAATATACACACACCTGTGTCACAACTGTTCAGAAAATGTGACCAACATAATAATAAGTCAAAGTTTATGTAATGAATTGACATTCTAACTTTCTGGCTCTTATAAATCTCATAGATCTGTCTCAGGCCCCTCATCTCCTTCTGTACATTGAGAAGCTCTGGGTACATAGTGATGGGCAGGTTGAACAATTTCTCAGCTTTAGCCAGTTCCTGACGGCTTGCCTCTACCCTAGCCAACTCCGTCTCATAGGCATCCATGATCTCTAAACCTATAAGGGTACACATAAACAATGATGATATAAACCAGGTAGGTAAGATATGAAAAGCAAAACACATCAGGATAGAGTCTTGGTGCTCTTGCCTTTCTCTAGATCATCTCCCACTGCTCCAGGACCATGCATGTTGAAGCTCTCTGCAAATATGGAGATCTCCTGTTTATACTCCTCAATCTGATTCAGAGTGATCTGAGAGAGAGAGAGAGAGAGAGAGAGAGAGAGAGGGAGAGAGAGAGAGAGAATTGAATTGAAAGTGAATTCAGTGAATTTCAACATTAAGAAACCAAAGATCAGGGGCCAGTTGCATAAATATAGCCGCTAAGTTAAGACTTTTCACATTTTTCGAATTCAAATTTGACCAATCTACCTTTTTATGTAATTGGCTTAAAAATGTTATGACCAGTCTTGTAAGACTAGTCTAAGCAGTGTGTGCAACCGGCCAACCAGCAAATTAAGCCTTACTGGTAAATGGTTGGTACTACCTCTGCAAAAGTCTTCTTTACTTTTCCCAAACCGCAGTCAACCCGTCTAGACTCTTTAAAAAGTTCACTCCACAGATTGCAGATGTTTGCAGACAGTTGCACCTCCTCCTCTGAAGTCTTCAGAACAAAAGAGTTGTAAAGCAGATCAATAATCAAAGGAATGACCACAAAACGTTTTGGTGCATATTCAATATTTGACATGTACACTAACAATGGTTTAGGTTAAGTAATATTATTCTTTTCTTTTTTTTTTTTGTGAAAGAAATTAATACTTTTATTCACCAAGGACACATTAAAGTAATAAAAAGTCACAGTTACAACGCTTATATTGTCAAATATTTCTATTTAAAATAAATGCATTTTTTTTATCTTTCTATTAATCAAAGGATCCTGAAAAGAGTATCACTGTTTCCACAGAAATATTAAGCAGCACAACTGTTTTCAACATTGATAATAATAAGAAATATCCTTTGAGCAGAAAATCAGTATATTAGAATGATTTCTGAAGGATCATGTGTCACTGAATTAATGACTGCTAAAATTCATCTTTTCCATCACAGGAATAAATACATATCAAATTATACTAAAATAGAAAACAGTTATTTTTAAATTGTAATAATATTTCATAATATAAAGGGTTTTACTGTATTTTTGACCAAATAAAATCAGCATTGGTGAGAATAAGTAACTTCTTCACAAGCACATTTTATCATCTTTCATTATAACAAATTGGTTTTGACTAATTGGTTTATGTACTGTTGCTCTACTGTCTGATACACTCAGGTCTACTCACCTCCACATTGTACATGCTCAGAGTTCTGTATCTCTCTTGAATATCATCGATTCTCATCTCCACTAAGAGAGACATATCTCTAATGTCTGTGATGGTGCCCAGAACAAATTTCAGGTCCTCCAAGGTATTGGGGTTCCTCTTCAAATGATCTGACAATTTCTGTTCACAGTAAACGCATTCTATAAGTACAGACTGTCTCAAAATCTCAACATTTCACTTACGTAATTCTTAGATGAAGACAACATTTAGAACAGTGCAATAGTTGTCCTCACCAACAGTTCATTGCGCAGGTTGAAAAGCTCCTCTCGGGCCGAGTCATTGAGTAGCCTGCCCAGAGAAGTGACCCACGCTTGTGCGTTCTCCTGGATGGCACGGGCTAGCGGCTCCAGGTTCAGCCTGATTATGTGTTCATGCTTCATCAAGGGCTGCTTAGCCACTTCATTGCTGATCTTGACATAGAACTGAAACTTCTCATCATACATCACACATGAGGGCTTCTTGGCTGCAAACTTCTCCATGACAATAGCCTTGTCGAGTTTCCAGAGAGAGCGGTAGCTCATCCATGTTTTGAGGTAGACGCTGGTTCCATTAAGGAGACGCTGCATTGTCTGGGAGACGGCAGTGGCTTGCTCATTTATCTGTGGAAGCTGGCAAACGTCATTGTAAAAAGTGAAGACGAATGGTTTTTCTTCACCGTCCACATACTGTGGAGGGCATTGGATGCAACTGCCGTGCATCCACCGAACAAACCGCTAGAAAGATACAAACAGAGGAAAAGGTGACCTGAGTGACCAAATATCTACTTTACACTAAAACTGTTCTAAAATTGTGAAAATATTTGCTTTCTAATTGCTATCATTATTTTCAGTATTTTCATTTGTCAGAGAAGCAATTGGTCAATGGAGACGGCGGTAGTATGTACGTATTTCTGTTGTTTAGACTTTAGATTCATATTTGCTGCTCGGAAGGAGTAATTTGTTTATTTTCATTTGTATTTTCTATTTTTATAGTAATTTGTATTTTGACTGCATTTATTTGTAATTAGAATAGATTGTTATTAATCAAAAAAATATTTGTAATGCTCGTTACATCTATTGTGCTTAAGTGCGGAACTGTCCCGCAGTAGTTTCAATTTGAGCCATTCGCTTCCGCGGGTACTTAAAGGTCCAGTAACATGATGTTGAAAATTTGAATACACACCTAAACAAAAAATTGTGTTTGTACATAGTACTGGCTGTGTAAATAGGAGAAAAAACTAAATGAATAGTACCCATCCATGGAGCACAAAACGACAAATTATGTCGAATGTGTGTAATCAAACAGTTGATGTATCCCATTGATTTCCATATTATTTTTCTCCTAGCCTACTATGGAAGTCAATGGGGTCCATCAACTGTTTGGTTACACACATTCGTCAAAATATCTTATTTTGTGTTCAGCAGAAAGAAGTTCATACATGGAGAGTGAGTAAATAATGACAGAATTTTCATGGTTCGAACCCTTTAACTATCCATGTCTATTATATGCTGCTGTCCCTTTAAGACCTGCACACTTCTAACACAGTGACAGACGCAAATGATTACTTTCACTTTAGACATAACAAACTGTGTTTATGTAAACCTTGTGTGTATTTGACATTATTAGCACAATCAGACGCAATTTAGATAAAGTCCAGTAATCGGGAGCTGTTTGACAGGTTTTTGTCAAAAAAAACAGTGTCCCATGAGTAACTCTACCGCTGCGTTAACATGTGATGCGAATGTACGTCGAGCTACAGGTCACAGTCAGGGTCTATGGTCAAGCCATAGTTTGGGAGCCCCCTAGTGGCGGTGGGGCCCTAAGCAGCCGCTTAGTTTGCGTATAGGGAGGGCCGGCTCTGGACGCATGTGTGTGATGTCGATGCGAGAGCAGTGTAGCATCTGGACCAATCCGACACACACAAATTATTCATTATATGTTATGAATAATCCAGCACTCACTCTCCCAACAAAGGTCTATGAAACTTCCCCCAAAACTAACATCCCAATTGAAGCTAATACACTGGCAGAACCCGGTATCCTGTTACAGGACACATTAAGACTGATTAGACACGACCCCAAATATTTGCAGATCACTTCATTCTTGCTGAGAAGGAGAAATAAACCCTTTTAATCCTATATTTTATATATATATAACCACTTGAGAAATGTATAAACATGTATCTAATTTTCCCATTCCATGATTTTCCTTTTATGTGGTTTGGCCTATGTATTCATTCTCTCTTTTAAACTCTTTTGGATTAATGTTTCAGACTTGCATACAGGGCCTGAAATTAACACCCGACCACCTGCCAAATGCGGGTGAATTTTGCTATTGGCGGGTAACACTGTCAATCTACCTGCCACATTGGCAGGTAGCCAATGAGAATTGAGTGATTCATTAGGGTTTTTTTTTTACGTTTTCATTTTCATTGCGTTGGACCTTAGCTATAATGTGGCGGCACATTACTGGGGTAAAAAGGCCAGCTGAAACAAACAACCAACAAAAAGATGGGGATGAGTCAAAGAAAAGTAAAAGAAGTCATTTTAATACAAAGTGGGCAATTGGCGACAACGGCAAGGTTCGTGAGCGGCTGATTTATGGCAACGACTGTTGTTTTGTAACGTTCATGCGATCAGAAAGAAGATGAGGCCCTTTTCTGACTACGTTTGGATGTGCGAGTATTAAACTGTTGGTGAGATGGGATGAGATAATGTAACGCTGACGTAGGCTCCAGAACAATGACAGTTGCACAGATGTGTGCGTGTGCAACTGTAGTACATGTTGGGAGTTGGGAACCGGTGAGAAAATGTCCGGTACCCGGTAACTTTACCAGTAATAATATTAATTTAGTTCTGCTTAACGGTTCCTGAACGCTGTAACTAAAAGCTGTCAGGACCTAGCTGTCTACGTGACTAAATCAGCCATCAACACAGCCGCGGGTGATTTGTTTACATACGAGCTGCGGTAGGTCTATAGATCTGTTGTGCGTGTGTGTGTCAAAATCAATGAATAAAAATATTTTTTTAAATGTATATTCTAAGAGTTATTATTACTTATATTGATTTCGTTAATAACTTGACAGCACTTAAATGTGTACAAGTTAAAGAACAATATTGTGAAATTCCCGTTTTTTCACCTTTAGGCTATGAGGCAACAAAAAAAAAAAGGCTGGTAAAAAGTCTCTGTGGCAGGTGAATTTTGATATCCACCTGCCACAGTGGCTGGTGGCAAAAAAAGTTAACTTCAGGCCCTGCTTGCATACTATGGTTAACCAAAATCATATGTGTAGCATTTTTAGTCTCTATAAACTCCAATCTTCGTCCCCCATTTGTTAATTTACATTACATTTTGCTAACTTTGTGACACATTAGTTCTCACATTAGTGACACTGGTTCTCTCTCATCAAGACAACATCAGCAAAGATCAACTGGAGCCTCAACAAATTGCATTAGGACAGTTTAATTCAAATGGGCGAGACATGCAAGTATCAAACTTAGTCTCATTATTTGATACATTAAGTATCCTTACCCCTTTTAAAAAGGGCGTGTTAGAACTAAACTGATGTTTTGCTCAGGCTGCTGATCTGCTGAATTTCAAACAATGCTATAACTTATTGCTTTCCTGTATTCTGCTTCAGTTCTCTTTCCCTTGGTAAACTGTATACATGTTTGTATGTTAGAGTAGTTTAAATGTTTAGTCTAGTTAATAAAGTCTTGTTCATCTCACACGCAAAGTTGTCCGTGTTTCAAGCTCATATATACTGAAGTCCCTAATCATGCAGATTTTGACTACTTGCTCTTAGCTAAACTAGTAGTAAAGTAAAAAAAAAAGACATTTCCCATACCCCGGAAGTACATTTCTTAGAATTAATAAACAATTAACACTGCGTGTTCACGGGACAAACAGGTTAATTGATTGTAATATTAATTTTACAACATTAAGTTAATTCTAAAAGTTAAACATTACACTATTGTAGTGCTGTTTATAGGTGAATTAAACTTGTTTGATAATTGATTAACTTTACAGTTATTGAACTGACTTGAGCTGAATAATAACAGCTCTTTTTAGAGTTGATTTACAGCAGATATTTGATACATTTTTATCTTTATATCTTTATACCTTATAATCTTTATATTTGATCAAGTTTGCACCATTGATTGCTATTATCCTGTTTATAACTGTGAAGTTGCTTTGAAACAATCTATTTTGTTTATAACATGCTAAATAAAGGTGATTTGTCTTGACTTAGGTAGCCTGCAACATACCTTGGTGCTCAACACACAGTCAGCGACACACTGTCTAATAAGCTTGTACACCTCACTGTTTTTGGGAAGCAAAGCAATCTCAGGGGCAGCTAGAATGGTGTCGATTTGAAAGAGTGGAGTAGTGCCCATCAGTGCGTTGTTAAAAGCTTGAATATTCCTGAAAGGCAATTGTAATGGTAAGCATAAAAGAGCATTATTAGACTTATGAGATCTATGTAAACGCATCTGAGAAACAATCAAATAAACCTACTGAAGCACCATCTTGGTAAGTGAATCAAAGATCTTGTGCTCCCAGTAAGCGTAGAACTGAGCCATGCGCTTGGCTTTGCCAGTGCTGGTCTCCATGATCAGACTTTCCATCCTGGTGAGGAGAGGACTGATAGCTGCATACTTATTCACCAGCAGGTTCACCACCTTTGCCCTCTCACTCTCAATGAAATCACAGAACTCTTTTATTCCTGGAACAACAGGCAGAAAACACCTTAACACATTGCCACTTTGTACCTGATGTGTTTGCTTATTTTGAGTTAATTTAAGAGTAATCTAGTCATTGCGAATACAGCCAATAACATTCTTAACCTGGTAGGTGTCCAGCTTTATCTGCCGTTGGGAACTTGAAAAGGTTTGCAGATTCAATAGATTTAAGTTTATCGTCAATGTCTCGTTCATTCTTCTGAATTTGGTTCACCAATGACTCAAATTTGGAAGCGGCCTGATTTCCACGTTGGATGAATTGTGGTATACCTGTTAAATGAAGTTTAATTAAAAAAATGACATTATGAACTTTTGGAAAAGACAAGATAGTGGGGCAGCAACTACTCATTTTTACGGGGTACCCGGCACTCAAAATATAATATTTAGACCTAAATGTCAGATTTATGTATTTAAATTGCATATAAAATTTCCATTCATCTGTATTACATAGTTTTTTTAACATAATAACTTAATATGATGTCATACTTAAAACAGGTAAGATATCTACACTCAAAAAAATCTTGGCATAGTTTATTACAAACTATTACATGTTTAAATAATCATATTCTCAAAATGCATGAATTTAAATAGTTTAGAATCAGCATAAATATGTTAATTGTGAAAACAATTAAATGTATTCAGTAAGAACATGGATAAAAAAAATGTCTAGCTGTGGAACAAGCAATATTTAGTTAGTTAAAATGTATGGGAGTGAAACAAATTTGACTGATTGATGATAAACATATAAACTAGATAATTGTGTATTTAAAACAAATGCAGTTTATTGTAACTATTACGAAAATCTTACCAGTTTCTTTCCTTATTCATTTATGTATGACTGAAAAATATGCATCACTTTAAGTTTACTAGTTTATTTTAACCCTGTAATCTAAATCTAAATGGATGGAAATTTTAGGTTAAACTTTAGTATCCTTGTTCCAGTGCAGTGTTTCCCCTACCATTGTTTTGGGGGGGCGGCCCGCCCCCCCAAAACGACCCCCCGCCCCCCTAAAATGCTGACGAAATCCAGTCATAAAAACGGAATTTACTGTATAACGCAGAATTTCACAGAATTTGTACCTTTTTTTTTTTTTGAGGAATAATCAGACATGAAAATCACTCACCTTTCGGCGAAATTCGCCGTTTTGAAACCAAAATAGGTGACCTACGTGAATCGTGTAGATTCGATGAGAAAATGGTTGGAGGGAGGGAGGGAGGGGGTGTGTATAATATATATGAAGCCATACTATAGTATAATGTGAGATAGAAATTAATATTTAAGTCATTAAATTCAAGTTCACGTAAACTTTTCCCTCAGCTGCGGCTGTCAGTATTTCTCCATTCAGCGTTCAAGCAGTGCGTCGTCAGTCATTCTCCATTCAGAATTCAAACAGCACCGCGCGTGGTCAGTCATTCAGCATTCAAACAGCACCGCGCGTCGTCAGTCATTCAGCATTCAAACAGCACCGCGCGTCGTCAGTCATTCAGCATTCAAACAGCACCGCGCGTCGTCGGTCATTCAGCATTCAAACAGCACCGCGCGTCGTCAGTCATTCAGCATTCAAACAGCACAGCGCGTCGCGTTCGGCAACGATGAACTCTCTCCAAGATAATTAAATGTTAATATTATTATACTTGATCTGTAGATAAAGCTCTGTGGTTTCGCATAAATTGACTATCTTGCTGTAGTACCTCAATCATGTTCCTTTACCGCGTGTCTAGATCACAACACTGGAGAGCACTATCATTGTTCTTCACGCGCACAGTAACTGAAATTTAAAACTGTTAAAAGAAAAGGCTCAATAAACTATTGCATAGATAGATACTGTATAATACACTATGCATCGATATGTATTTCCTTAGTGCTTTGAACTTTTCACTGCGTACTCGAAGAGCTGCGCGCTGGGACTCGTGTTGCCTCAAGCGCATCATTCAGCGCTCGGGATGCGCATAAGCGCTGTGTGCAGCACTCTATTGGAGTCTTTCATAATCATATCATAATACTTTTGCGCAATGAAAGATTATTAATAGTATTTTTTGTTCTGTTCTGCCCTATCTATCATATGTTGCTGCCTCATTAAACAGCTGTGCTATACATTTGTGCTATATATATTTTCTTAATTTTATAGTAGACTATAAAATAATTTATCTTTTTTGATTTTTATCTTGTTTTTCATGAATGTATTTTACAACAATACAAAGAGCAATGTGTAACGTTTTACCAGATTTAGTGCTACACTTATTGTCTCTTATTCGTTCCCCACTAAATATATATATTTTTTCACTAAATGTTCTGATTTTATAAAATTATTGTTTTTCTAGACAAAATTTTACTGAGTTACCCACTAATCTAGTTTATAATATAATTTTTGTCATAGTTTAAGATCATATTTTTTGTTGTTGTTGTTTTTCTTTATAAGTAAGTTGTCTGTATTAAGTAGATTGTGTTTAACACACAAAAGAGTGATTATCAGTTCAATACAGTTATAGAAATTCTACTTGATTTTTTTTTTTTTATACTGCGTTGGTAACGGATCGGTATCGGTCTTTAAAAAAAAAATATATTATTATTAGCTAACGCTACGGAGGCCATAATATTTTTGACTAATGGCTGAAGTTAAGTTTCTCCAGCTCTCCCCAGGTTGGCAAAAAATGCATCTAAAAATGCATCAGATTGATGCTTTAAAATATGGAATATTTAAAATTTTCTTACGGGGGAGCATGCCCCCGGACCCCCCTAGAGGAGTTATATCCTTCTCACCTTTTTCACCCCTGACCCGTTTTCATGCCTGATTAATAGAAAGCAGTTCATTACACTTGAAATCAAATCGCGATGTAGACTAGTGTGTGTGAATATTAAACCACAAAGACTATTTAAATACGAATCCTGCATGTTCTGTGTGAATGAATGGTGCAGACAACACAGAAATATTGACTTTTTTCATAGATTTAAAAAAAAAATGTTGTAAAAGTTTAATGATTCATAATACATGATTTCAATTAATTAGACATGCTTTTTGATTACTAAAAAAATTACACCACGTATCCGTAACACGCCCGCTCCGCAACACTAGCAGCCCCCCCCCCCTGAAAAAAATCTTAGGGGAAACACTGCAGTGTAATTATACATTTAAGTTCTGAGTAACATGAAATTACTATAGGGTTCGGGTTAGATTAGGGTTGTTGGTTAGGTTAGTTGCATGTAATTATTAATAATGTATAGTTATTACTATAGTAACTGCATGTAACACGTGTAACAAGGTAAAAGAAAAAGTAACATTTTAACAAATTTTATATGCACTTTAAATACATAAATTTGTGTGCAACTTACCCAAACAATTCCAGTTGACTCTTTTGCACCCTAAGCTTAGCACTCGCCTCAGTTCCTGCACCTGATCAGCCATTAGTGAGAACTCGGCATCATTTAGATTATCCATCAGAGAGTGGTAATGGTTTACTAACTTCTTCAGTTCAATTTTGTACCTGCATCCGTAACAGTAAATAGTAACAAAAGTGTCAAAACACACTTCAAGAGACATTTTAAGGAAGTCTTTTTAGGTCAAATGTCATGAAGGTTCAGTAAATTAATCGTAGGAATTAGGCAGACTACCTGAGAAACCTGTCTTCCTGCAGAGCCACATTTTGTGCCTCATTTGGTAATAAGATGCCCAAGTGATCCAGATATTTGGTTTCAGATATGATCTCTTGCAGTTCAGGGGCAAAATTCAAAGAATAGCGCACATCCTTTTCCACATCCCTCTCTGAGCCCTGAGCAGTCTGCAATCACAGCCATATGCATACATAATAACATTAATGTTATTTCAAAGCACTGGTTTAAGTACATAGTGGCTATGGAGTAGAGGGAAACTGAGATCAATTTTGACCATCTTTTCCTCACAGCAAACAGACAGGTTTCCCTGTCACTGCAACGTACGGCATTTGGCTGTATGGAGTCTTCATAGACTGTCCCAGCACTGTTGACCATTATCAGCACACTTCTCTTCATGAGAAGGGGCAGAGTCTGAGTAGTCTCTGCTTTCCAATGGTTATAGAGCTCCACCTCATATTGCGTCATTCGCAAAGCCACCTCTAAGAATTTGGATTCCACCTGCAAAGGGAAACAATAAAAGACAGTCAGGATACTTTTATTTATATAAATGCAAATATGGGAGAGCATAAGCATATGCAAAGAATACCTAAGTTCAAGTTTGTGAACTCTGATAGGTGTAGCAAATAGAATATAGGGCTGTGCAAAACTCACTTTTTAATATTACTGCACATGCCTACATTTTCGTCAATGAATACAAGCAATCAGATATACTGTATGAACTCCCTTTTTATTTGATCTGCTCCAAGAAAGTACACAATGTAGCAAACATCACACAACTTAAATTTGAACACAGCAGACGCATGCAGACTCACACACACACACACACACACACACACACACACATACACGCACACTCGCACATGCACGCTCGCAGCCTTACACGCTGTCAATTTTAAAATAGTGGGTGCATTTTTATTACTCGCTTTTGTTTTTTCGCCTCCCTCCGCCATTTTACGCTATAGCGCGAATAGTGTGTATGTGACGAATGACATCAAAGAAACGTCAGTAGACTATAATCGATTATGATCTATTAATGGAACGATTAATTTCAACACCCCTAGTTTTGAGGGGACATTTATTTAAAGACTACACTGTTCCTACAGTGTTCTGGTGTTCAAAAACTGTCAAATTTTGTAAAACAGAATGAAACAGAATGCAGGGGTCTCGAACCTGAACTATTTTATTTAACACACCATCTTAAAAATAACAAACATTAGTGGGACACTCAAAAAACAATGTAATGACATCCATATGAATGTGTACTGATGTGTGGGTGCTGAAATATCATAATTTTAAAATATTATTTTTTTTATTAATTATTTATATACATGCATTAGTATATAATTATGATTAATTTTTATAATTTATTATTCAATAATATAGATTACGCTTTGTAATTATCCCTTTTAATTGTCAACACCAGTCCTAATCCCACTGAGATTGTATATCCCGTATAATATTATAGTTGAATGCCTACAAGGTTTGACACTCAGCTCATCATACTAGTAACAAAACCTTTTACTTAGTGACAATGTGGGACAACTTACTACTTTGCCCTCTTCGCTGTGCATCAGATCACGTGCCTCCTTGAAGCGTTTAATGGGGTACTTAATGCGGTCTAGCAGGAAACGCTTCCAAACAATGGCTCCTGCCACAGGAGGATGATTTTTATTCAGAGGTGGATTATCCTGGAGTTTCATAAATATGTCATTTAGAAGGTCCATCTAGGCAACAACAACACCAAAGAATACACTTAAGAACAGCAAGAAATGCAATCTTTGTATAACCACGACAACATTTAAAAATCCAACATGTCCTAGTTTTTTTAGTAAGCAGGTCATGAGGCACCTCTTTGCAGTACTGAGCAAGAATATCATTAAACTTCTTCATCAACTGATTGTTGATGGCATCTCTAGAGCGGATGTGCTTGAATTTCAGCAGCAGGTCAAAGGCTGCAGATGAAGAACGCAGCGTCTTGAAGGAGTGATCAATGAAATTGATAGCTTCCCTTTCAATGGCCTTAATAAAAACAGAGCATTTAATACACCAAAAATATCACAAGAGGAAAACAAATGAACACTGACAATATAGTTGCTGCCAGATTTTTACCTGGACGCCAGTTTTAAATTTTTGTATGATCATTTTCCAACTGCTCATTTTGCGGATGTCAAAAGGGTCAAAGGTAAGTTCCTCAATGGGTTCGACGAGGCAGTTTACACGGTGTAAAACATCATCTATTCGCTTTGGATCACCCGTCACTGCTTTTAACTCTGGTCCAAAGGTAATGTAGAACTCGTCCAGAGTCTATCAGTGAAATTAATTTGTGAGAAGGTTACTGTCTGTGAGGAAAAATGTCTTCATGTAAAGTTGAAAATAAATTAAATATGCTTAATCTAATTTGGCAAACCTGCAAAATGTTATACAAGTCCTGACAGACTGAAGCCATATAGTCTGTCTTTTCAAACAGCTTTTTGTGATTGAATTCCCAGCGGGGATCACGGTCTGATTTCTCAATCAGAGCACGGACCTCAAAATAACTGGCCCTCCACCGTTCCAAGACTTGCTTTCCATCCTGAGCTTTGGCTTTGGCCACCACTCTCTTGTCTCTGCATTATATATGTGGGAATTACAACCATTATAAATTAACATTGTGTGTTTTAAGGTAATATTATGTGGAACTTCTAAATTGATTAAACATTTCATAAAAAATGTAAGCCTTATTTAGTTTTGTTCCACATCAAACAAAAGTCACTTCAAATGCAACATTTTCATCTTTTTGTGCTGGCTTGTGGTTTGACTATTACAGATTTTGCTTACTCACTTAAATAGAACACGGACATTTACGACTCTCGCAACCCGTTCAGATATTTCCCAGGCAATGCGTTCCATCAAAGATTCCAAACGCTCATCTATGTTGTAATGCCTGGATAATATCCAGATCAAACGCAGCCCGTTCATCAGTTGAGGAATAGTGTCCAAGACCACTTTGAAATCCAGTCCTGTGACAAGGTTCTGTAAATAATAAAACATTGATGAGAAACTATATATTTTTGAGCCGTGCTGCTCTGGTGGTGGGGGACCTCAGAAAATTCTGGAATTATCTAATTTACTCACCCCTATGGCGTTCCAAAAGAGAAAAAATACAACATACGGGTTCAGAACGATATAGAGATTACTAAATAATGATTTTGTTATTGGGATGTTTTGTTGTACTTGTAATTCTACTTGAAAACGGAAAATACTGATTCCCAAAACTGAATTTTTAAAAACACTCACACTGATTTTTACTGTAAAGCTGCTGAAGCAACTGGTATTGTATAAAGCACTTTATGAATAAACGTATTCCTATTCCTAGACCTATTCCTGTGTGGGGCAGCAACATAGGAATGGTTACTTCTCACCCTGAAGAGTCTCTCCATTGTGGTGAGGAATTGTACATTACTGGTAGACTCCTCATGGTATTTTCTAAGCTCAGATGTAGTCTTTTCCAGCTCCTGCATTATGAATGAGTCGGCATGGGTCATCACATCCAGAATCTTCTTCACCACTGGCAGGTTCAGCTGCTCACTCAAACTACTCAAGACAGCAAAACGTTCACGCCAGAACTCAATCTCTGCCAAAGGACCAGGTCCCTTCAGTAGTGAAAAAACAGTCAGTCAGTTAATCCTTTAAATGATCTGTTTAGGTTAGAGTAGAAAACTTAACAAGAATTCCATCTTGATTAATTCAGTTGAAATTTTACAAACCTGTGGTTGCTTAGTTTTCTGCTCTTGGATGACAATTGTGATTTGTGTGTGCCAATTCATCACACACTGCTCAAGTTTCTCCACCATCCCTGGATTAGACATGAGTGTCTCCACTTCTCCCTCCAAATCAAGATCTGGAATGTGAAATTTAAACTCACCTAAAACACAGAGATCGAAATGTTAAGCAATGTTTTCAACATTGATAATAATAAGAAATGTTTCTTGAGCACCAAATCAACATATTAGAATGGTTTCTGAAGGAAAACACTGAAGACTGGAGTAATGGCTGCTGAAAATTCAGCTTTGCCATCACATGAATAAATTACATATTATATAATATAATGATATTATTTTTAATTGTAATCATATTTCACAATTTGACTGTTTTTACTGATATTTGATTAAGCAAATTCAGCTTTGGGGAAGTTTTTTGAACTTCTTTAAAAAAAAATTGAAAAACAAGCATACCTTCAAGCTGCAGTAAGGTTTGGTCTATGACCTGCAAGAATTTATATGTGCTGTGGAGAAGATCATCTCGGACCTCAAAAGCTCCACGGGATTCCACAGGCTGCTGTTTCTCTTGAGAGTCTTGAGAGCCAGCAACACCATAATAGCCACCATCAGTGATCCTGAGCTGGTTCACTGAGAGAAGAGGAACATACACCTGCAAGGAAAGAGCTCAGTGTAGATAGTTCCATGGTATAATTAAAGATGATTAATTTTTAATGGGAGTAAGAGGTTTAGTCACACACATGGTTGAGAAGCCCTCTAAGCATCATCAAGGGGTTGTCATTCATCATGCCAAACTCAATAAGTTTGGGCATCAAAGTATTAGGCTCATGCATGTCCACAGGTTCAATGATGGTTTCTGGATAGGATAAAACACCAGACATATCAGTTAAATGTGCAAATTTTGGGAGGCACAAATTGAGAGTACTCCCCCTACCTTTAGTGTTCCTCAGGAAGTAGAGGAAATTGTATTTCTCGAACCTCACCGGGATATTGTTCACGTCCACATGAAGCTCTACATGATACACAATCTGAACCTCAGTCTTGTGATGGGGGAAAAATGTCAAAGCATCATAAAACAATAATAATAATATATATAATATATATATATATATATATATATATATATATATATATATATATATATATATATATATATCAAATAAGATCTCATGCACATCTTGTAATAATAAACATATTTAATCATTTGATTAAATAAATAAAACATATTAAACGTATTTGCGAAGATCTCGTTCCTGTCCTAAAACAGAATATATATATATATATAATTCTCATATAAAAAATATTCTCATATAATAAATTGAGAATTACATTGGGAGGTGGTTTATCCACATTTGTTGCCTCTGACAGGCCCTCAACTGCAAGATCCAGACTCTGAGAGTCTTCTGGGTTTGAGGACTCCTGGCTTTTTCTTTTCTTAACTTCTCTTCTCTCTTCAGTCATGTGTGTGAGCAATGGAAAAATAGACAAAAACAACTTGTAACTTAGTTTGATTAATTTCTTTCTGATCACATTAATGAGGACTGAGGAAGCAGACTCACTTTCAGCAGGGGTTTTCTCTCTATCTGAGAGGAGTGTCCCTTCAGACGAAACAGATGAACTTCTCTCTGAGTCATTCTCCGTACTTTCTACCGGTTCTTGGTGTGTATGGACTGGGAAATTATGTATTAAACGCGTAAATGAATAGATACTTTCTTTTTGTTTTTTTTAAATAACAGAAATTTCCTTAAGACTTCTTATCAGCATAGTGAACAAAATGATAACTGATTTTTAAACGTCATATTTAAAGCATTGCACGCGCTTTGAGAACGTCGTTAACAACTGTAGAGTAAACGGTTACTGTGAATAGTAAACAGAAGTTAGGCCTAGTTCAGTTGAAATATAAACGTACCAACAGGAATTTCCACTTCAACCTCTTCTTCGCGTATATTCTTGAAGACAAAAAGCGTTGATGGCGCCTCTTCCTCTGTGACTATGTTTAAAAAGCGTATGATTTTCTGCTCTTCCTCTCCATCACCGCGACTGAGTAACTCCTCAAAACAGCCTGAATCAGGCAAATCAAACAGCACACACACTGCGTTTTTAATCCACTCCACTCGAGGGTCATGGTGAGCCATTCTTGTAGTTGTTTGGGTGAGAATAATTATATAATAAAGTTTGTAATGTGCATGAGAAAACGGTTTAGACTGTTGCAACCGAAAATGCGCTCTGGTTTTAGTTGACGTTGCTATAACAACGAACGGGCACTGCTGGTGTTGTTGCCAGATCACAATTCACAACAAGCGAGCTACAAATTAGAATAGTTCACCCAAAAAATGATCAATTTGTCATAATTCACTCACCCTAGTTATTTCAAACCTGTATGCGTTTCTTTCTTATGCTGATCACAAAAGAAGACATTTGGAAGAGTGTCAGACGGTAATGCGCCAAACAATTGACGGTATAGCATTGACTTAAATATTTTTTTTTCTTCCATAACATGGAAATCAATAAGGCCCATCAATTGTTTTGTTACCCATATTCTTCAAATGATCTTCTTTTGTGTTCAGCAGAAGAAAGAAATGTATACAGGTTTTGAACAACTTGAGGGTGAGTACGTTATGATGACAGAATTTCTATTTGATTTCGCATTTATTTTTAGATACAGAGAAAAGAATATTACGTAGCTGTGTATATATGTTCTTTTGTGAACGTTTTTTATGTTTCTCATAATTCATATTTAGGCTATGTCGTCCTGCAAAAAGTAGACTATAATTGTGCACATTTAATAGTGCAAACGTTGGTCGTGTAGCCCTGTCACTTTTACATTTGCTTTTGATAACGTTACCTTGATACGTTCTTTGCTGTCAAATCTGATTTTTACGTCAGTACTTCAACCTTAAAAATTCCACCAGGTGGCGTTTTACCTTCTCGTTTTACGAGCTCCACATTTTAGTTAAACTCGATATAAAAATTGATTAATTATAATGGTTATTTTAATTCCAATTTCCTATTTTGACTTTGATGACAAATAATACACGACACCTGTCAAATGTTTACTCACTCAAGTCATTATAAAAGCTCTACGAGCATTATAAAAGAAAATAAATATAATACAGAAATAAATGACACATTGAGGAAATAAAAAAATAACAGACATAGTATATTTATATAAGAAACATTTATTTATTTACAATTTTTGTATGTTTCCACAATCAAACATATCCGATTAAACTCAACAGCTTGCTAGACTTGAAATGGGTCAGATAGAACGTTTGTTTTGAAGAACAAAAATGCTCTGCTCCCTGACGAAGTCTAAACTATCTACCGGTAATACGCTTCTCATGCTACACTTTAACCCTCTTTTGGCTCCGATTTATCCAGGTTAAAATGGCTTGTCCAACAAGAATCCATGTAAACGGTTAAAATGAATGCAGCATACTCTATGTGTGTTACCATTGAAAAATGAAAGTGAAAGCCAGAGGCGGACAGACGACAGAGTACACAGCTTCATTACTTGAGTAAAAGTACAGATACCCCTTGCTAAATTTTACTCAAGTACAAGTAAAAGTACTACAGTCAGATGTCTACTTAAGTAAAAGATACTCAAGTACTTGTTTTTAAAAGTACTTGAGTATCAAGAGTACATTTTCTAAATATTGCATTACTACTGGCACAGTGCTTACATTTATGTACAGAAACGTCCTACATGGAGTTATGAAAAATGTTAATGTTAATACCTTGGAGAATGTAAAAGGTATTGAAAGTAAAATCAAGTCATTTTCTTCTTTTTACGATGTTGCTTCATTTAACATTTAAGAAAAATTCAGAAAATTGAAATAGTCTGGCGAGGTGGGGCCACGGGTTGGCACATTCACGGGATGGACCTGCTGCGTCTTCATCCATTGTTTCGTCCATGGTTTCGTCTCTTATCTAAATCTGACCATGGAGTTGACTTTGGCGGAAAGCTGAAGGTGATTGCTGATAGGCTGTCCCAATCTGTGGCACCTGCACAATCCAATCACGTTTGAGAGGGAAACAACAAATTGAGGGTTTCCGAGATTTTTCTTTTTTCCTTTTTAAAATTTTTTTTTAGAAGTAGTCACGGGTACTCAGTACTCACGGTTATGGATAGAAATGTAGCTGAGTAAAGAGTACAATATTTGCCTCTCAAATGTACTTGAGTAAAGTCATGAGTACTCCCCAAAAATTATACTCGAGTAAAGTACAGATCCCTCAAAATTGTACTTAAGTACTGTACTCAAGTAAATGTACTCCGTTACTGTCCGGCTCTGCTGAAAGCAGAAAAGATGGTGACACCATGGTACCATTTTTGTATCACTCACCACAGTTGTTTTAGCATACTCTTGATTGTGCATTTAGTGATTTATGAAACTTCACTCTAGTTTAGGCTATTTTAACAAAAGTACTAGAAACAAGATTTTCCAGGTGATATTCTGAGGCATTTTAAACACAACTTCACTCATCTTGTCAGCTGGCCAATCTTCTATCCATCTCCTGGTGCTTCTGTTGATCGTGTGGCTGGGGGTGTGTTTTGACTGTCCTCTCTGCTAAAACTCACTGCCACAGCCACAATTATGCCAATAACCACTGCAGCAACAACTGCCACTATTATCACTTTGTACTTAATATTCTCCCAGCGCTTCTTCTGTTTCACTTTAGTCGCGGTCTTTGAGAATCCTTTGCTCTGAAAACAAATAATACAACTATTTAAATAATTTAATATGACACAAATATATTATATTTTATATATAATATATATATATATATATTTTTTTTTTTTTAAATTAGACCTGACTTCAACATTTTTAAGCAATAAAGGACTGTTACAGATACTCTTCATATGAAAAACAAGGAAAGGAAAAATGTGAGTCTTTGTAATGTGCTTGAATTGGTTTTTGTTTTCCTAACTTTAATTATAATCTTTGTTTGAACCAGTAACACCTACATCACATTGTGCTCATTACACATTCTTGCATGAAACCAAAGTGAACTTGTTGCCTTACCACATGGCACATCCTGCATAAATAGCCTGCCATACTATTACACAAGTTTTTGTTCATTTCATAACTAAAGGAAATAGCTTTCTAAAATTAACATGGTAAACTAAAGTCAGGATGCAAATTGTACACTCTTTTTTCCGTACACCCCACCTACACTATTAATAGACTCCAATATGACATGCCTTTGCTTTCCCTATAAACACTTGAATTCCGGAAACCCAGTTTATGGTCATCAGAGTCCTCAATGAGCCAAAAAACATGTTCATGGGACCATAGAATGAGTAAATAAGTAGGCATGCTTTTTTGAAAAGCTATATTCATGTTGTTATAGTTTATGTTGTTATTATTTAATAAATATCACACAAACTAAGCTTCCACCTGTTCTAGTAGTTGTTCCGCTCTGTTGTCCAGCTCCCCAAGTTTAACTGTTCGCTCGTCAGACTTGTTTAGGTTATCCAGCATGATAATTTTAACTTCCTCCACATTCTCCTGGGCCTGACGGAGGCGGCTTTGCCCATTCTCCTGGGGACAGATGAAATGGTTTATTAAGAAAGGCAAACATCAATCATACATTCACATCCATACATCTAGAGGTACTAGATGATATTGAATGTCCCACTAGATATTTAACACAAGAGAAATGCAATCAATGAACCATTACAAGTAAAAAGTGGCAATGAAGACTTCCTGGACGCCTCCCATCATAATGGCCCAAGAGTTCTGTTAACTCCAAGCACTGGGAATGGAATTCTGGAACAGTGCCTCTGCTCTCTCACAGTTTAACAAGGAACAGCACAAGGGAGAGACAGACGAACTGCATTTCTAGAAGCCATTGCATCAAAACCCACAATGAGGCCTTTGTGAAAACAACATGAAATAGGGCATTTATAGATTGTGACCTTCCTGACATTAGCAGTCTCTACAGCATCAGACATATCATTTGTATATCAGCTGATTCAGACTGTTGATTCCTCTCTTTGTGCTCAGAAGGATGCAAGTAACTTGAGGTCAAGGTTTAGTTGATGAGTGGAACATCATAGACGGGAAACTGTCAAGCAAAGATCAATGAAATGATTCATTTTACAGGAAACACCACTTAATTTTCATGCCATCTCACAAAATAACCAGACAATGGAACAGCGATTCTCAAACGGTGTGTCACGGCTCAAAAGTGGGTTGCAGGGAAAAAACAATGCTAAATTCAAATACTAAAATACAAATACTAAAAAGGTTTATCAACTTTTAAAAGGGAAGAGAAACACACATATTTGTTGCTGATGCTGAAGGCTATGCATCTATTTTTTTTTTGTGGTAAATACTAACAGCATGAAAGAGATTTGTATCTACTAACAATAAACCAATGAATAAACTTCAATGTTTGATTTTAATTACATTTGTTTACATGTTATCATATTGTTTAAATTGTACAAGAAACAGTAAATAAATAAACAAATGTGTGTATGAATTAAAAAATCTAAATACAGGTGCTAAAGAAAAACAGTGATAGACTTACGGATGGATGTAAACAACCTCAACAAATAAGATTTTAGTTAAATATCACCATAATATGGGCCACAGAGAGACAGACAGACAGACAGACAGGCATGCATGCATACAGACAGACAGACAGACAGACAGACAGATAGATAGATAGATAGATAGATAGATAGATAGATCTACACCTTTAAAATGAACAGTATGTTGATAATCAGTAGATAGATAGATCTACACCTTTAAAATGAACAGTATGATTAATGAACAGTATGTTGATAATCAGTAGATAGATAGATCTACACCTTTAAAATGAACAGTATGTTGATAATCAGTTTATCATCACTCATATGAACAGACTACAGGATACACATCTCTTTTTACATCCTTTCTTTGCCTTCTTCCTTCCTCTTTCATTGTGACTGTTATAATGAATATGGAATTTCCTTGAGACAAGGCAAAAATACCCTCTTGTGTTCAAATAAACACTTGTGATGCTGTCATTTCAAGCCACCTGAGATGAACCAACAATAAGGGTTAAAGACCTTCTGGATGACATTCAAATGACACGTAATATGAAAAAAAACAAAACAAGGTAGGCCTATGTTTCAAATTCAAACAGCTCATGAAGAACTAATGATACTGTAAACCACAACCCGATGCGTATCAGCTATGCACTATACGTCAATTAAATAAAGTGAACTGAGAGCTGCTAAATATAGCCTGTCAGAAAAATCGCTCATCGAAATTAAACTTAATTTATAACATCACTTGCACAATGTACAGTGGCATATAGGCCTACACATAATGAACCAAACTAAACATATTTGGACCACACCATTAAACTTAAACTGTTTGCAGCGTTTACATCGAGTTATCATATAACAAAGTTGCTGTTTGTTTATAAGTTGTTTATAACAATTTGCTTTTAAAAGTTATTGAGCCTTTACATTGCCATGCTTTTACTTTAATATATAATCTAATAAATCTAATAACAGCGTAAGTGCGAAAACGAAACAAAAAGACAAAATAACTTACTGTCATTTTTTTATTCTGTCGCTTTACCACACCAGAAAGTGTCACCGAATATACTGCATCTGAAAGAGACACCAGCAGCTGAAGAATAAAAAACAATACAAGTTCGATATCTATAAAAATGAACGCGCGTGTTGGTTTTAGCAACTCTTCCAATCCAAGGCTTTAAAGTTCTGCCTTGCTGCTGTAAGGAACGGCTGTTATCTACTGGGCGGGTAAATCACACTGCGCAGCCGCATGGCAAATATGTAAACGCCCATCTCCTGACTTGCTAGTTACACTGCCTGCCAGTAACTTGCGATATTGTTCTTGGTCATGTGCCCTTTAAAATTAATGCACGCCAATACTTGTATTGTAATGTATTCACAAAAAGTTCACACAGCTGCCACAAAAAGACGGTGTCCGATTCGAAAACAATCGATTCTTTTTCAAGAATACGTTAAACCGATGCACAAATCAATCATAATAGAAAACTTAGTGCAGGAAATCTAATTCTGGAGGGAAAAGTGAGTTGCAGCTGGTGTAAGAAAAACAAGATAAAATCACAGCTGGGGGAAAAAAAACTTGGCTTGGATGTACTTGCTCTTTTTTAACCATTTTTTAAATGTATAGAATACAATCCATTATTTACCTCCGGCTATGCCCATCCCTTACACATACATCACATCACGTACATAACTTAGTCCTTGGCAATTGCAATATCTAAAACTTGCATTTTGTCCCTCTCTAGAGATCTACTGCATTCCAGATGGTGGAAATGGGAAATTAAACACAAACCCAACAGTTTTTGATAATTGTTTGCCATTAGTCTATGTACATTTCAAATGAGAGGATTAAAACATGTCATACTCATCATTAGTTTTATTGAGAGATCATGTTTATTTACAAAATATTGCATTTCCAGGCTGTTTACACTAATAAGATTCATATCCAAGGCACTTGATTGAGGTTTCAAAATTATTTGTAGATGACAAAAACTTAAATCGATTAAACGTATTGATTACACATTTTAAGTGTTTAAACTTATGTCTTTGATTAAAAGGTTTGGGGTAGAATAATACATACAGTATGATGTTAATGGAAGCTACAAGAGATACACCATAAGACTTTACAAACATTCAAGTCATTCTGACTACATACAGATAGACAGGTATATACAGTGCCTTAACCTCTCCAAAGCAAAAGTGCATAAAGCTACTCAGCAGATTATAAGACTAGCCAACAAAAACTATTGCAAACTGAAAATGACACCACAGACTCGAAAATATTCCTCCTTGCTCGGTTTTCTATACAGTAAAAAGTTACGCTTTGGGTTTCAGAAAGCTCCCACATGCGATAACAAATTATGATTACAGTACTGACTGCATGTGGTACAGTGCAAGTGTTACACTGCGTATCAAATTCAATACAGTGATTTATGACAAGGATAGAAAAAAAATGTGCTTTCTAATGTCAATCTAAATCTAAATCTAAATGGCCTTGTTCAGGTGCTCTTGTTTCATAAAAATCTTTCATTCATTCTATAAGAAGAAAATCTGTTTCTCTGTTTTGAAGCTTGGGGCATTGTAAATTTCAGTAAACAATAAAGACAGGGAAAACAAAATCCAAACAACTTACAATATAATTACTTAACGAAAAGGTGTGTTTTAGATAACGCAACAGTTTTAAGAACACATTCTGGTTTGACCTTTTACAAATGACATACATACTTGTGGAGACGACAAAAGCACAAGAGTACAAAATAGAGACACTTGGAGATCTAAAAGTATTCCATAATTACACATAATATATTATGTAATTTAATCTAACAGTCTTAAATATACATCATAGCTCAATAGAGAGAACTTTCACCCATTACCTTTTCTGATTCAATGCCAGTATATGATTATTTCAAGCATACCTTCATTATGAACAATATTGCAGTAATTGAAGGAATTAATTACAGTTGTGGCATTTTATCAGGCTTTAGAGAATGATAAAGGCAACCGAAGTGGCCATTAGGATGAAGTTTTAGGAGGTGAGAAGTATGTAAGAAAATAGACAGCATTCTTTCTATAGACTACTTAAAATCCTTCATTTCAATGTTTCAAAGCTGTCATAATGGAAGCTCCTCGTAATACCATGAGATGTGAAGGTATATGAGGGTATATGAGCAAAATGTGCAAAGAACGAGTATGTGTGTTATATGTGTGAATTCTTGAAATTTTGACTTGGTATGTGGACATGGTTGCATATTTCTGTATGTGTTTGTGTGTGTGTTTGTAACTGACAGAAATCCTAGGGTGGTGAGGTGGGAGGTTAGGGTGCAGGTGTACCGGTTGGGATCACTCCAGTGGCAAGGAATATGATAACCAGCACAATGACGAGGACTATCACAACAATAAGCACAATCAGCTTCACGTTCTTCCACCAGTAAGCGCGAGCAACCTTCTGAGAGGTGTGCTTGAAGTTCTGGGCCTGAAAAGCAGAAAACAAAGACCAGTGCAATGTCAACAAGTGTGGGACTACAGCCACATACAGTAGCCTAATAGTTTGTTATGTTAGATTGATTTCTGAAGGATCATGTGACACTGAAGACTGAAGTAAAGGCTGCTGAAATTTCAGCTTTGCCATCACAAAAATAAATTACATTTTAAAATATATTCAAATAGAAAACAGTTATTTTAAATTGTAATATTATTTCACAATCTTACTGTTTTTACTGTATTTATTTTATATCAAATAAATGCAGCTTTAGTGAGCGCAAGGGACTTCTTTGAAAAACATTAGACAATCTTTCTGGACCCAAACGTTTGGATGGTTTTGTGCATAGTAAAAACAGTGTGCCAGGCTTAGAGCTGTAATATGTGATAAGAAACAAAGTTTTTGTAATTAAAGACTCACCCCAGCTTGCAGGTCTTCAGATTTGCCCATCAGATCATCCAGTCTTTCTCCACGGGCCAGGATCCGATCGACATTCTGGGTCATAATGTCCTTGACCCCATCCACTTGAGTCTGTAGAGATCGAACTGGATCCACCTCCTGTGACGACTCTCCTTCTCTCGGCTCCTGCACTCAGAAGAATTAAAAACCAAAACATGATCAAAATGGCACAAGCACACAGTTATGGAAAATAACTCACATTGTTGTCAAAAAGAGAAATGGAAGGCAACAAAAATCTATACAATGAGATAGAAACTCATCATGATAAAGCAGTTTGAAAAGAGACTGGAACTTTGTAAAAAGTACTGTTCTGCAACCAGCATTTTATCTGGCCCATAAATATAAATTATAGCATGTAAGGTTTATAATTATGCAGAAAAAATACATATATTATTTGCAAAAACTAAAATACTCAATAAAATACATCTGCAAGCATCCGTTATCGAGGTTCAAACTGTTAAGTGCATGCGAAAAAAAGATATTAGCCTATGTATTATTTAGGAAGCCTGTAAGCACCTAAATCAGAGTGGATTACAGACCTTTACAAAACTAAGTTCTGAGATGAAAAAAGAAATTTTCAGATAGCATAATTAATTTACCATTTAATATCTAGTCTCTAGTCTCGTTTCTAACTGTTGTAGTGCCACCTATCGTCCAATCTCCATAAAAGTTTACAGGCTTTTTTAGAGTTATCAAGTTTTTTAAAGTTCTAATGATTCTGTTTAGGAATTATAAAATATGTTTTGGGCACATTTCATCACCCATATTTTTAATGACCCAGTTATAGCCATTCAAATACTATGTTTTTGATAATTAGTGATCTAGACAGTCCAGAGATTTTGTACTACGGTGAGTTTGTTGAGGATGATCAAAAAACCTATAGCTAGTTCACAAAAGTTTTTTTTAAATAATCCCAAAGATGTAATGAATGATTTAATTGACAGCAGTGGTTGTTCAGTATGAGGAGATCAAACATATGATACGAATATCATATCGACCCACCACTGGAAGAATGTATGAATGTGTAAAACGTTGCATAATATGTAATGTCAAACCCACAAATATGTAAGTCAAAACCCTACATTTACAATAGGAGTTCAGCATTTCACACTTGAACCCCTAATAAAACATAAGAGTGTCTTTATGACTGTTATGTATGTGTCTTGAATATATGGAGACAGCTGCATTTAATTATTCCGATTTAAGGGAATTCATGATTCAAGCAATTAAAAACATACAGTAATTGCTACAATAAAGTACTGTCTATCTCTATATTAAAAAAACCTAACAATAAAAATAACTATAAGACATAATTTATTGTATACCATGATCAGACAGCTATTATAAAAAACTGCTCAGTAATGCCTTTAGATGCTAATGATTAGGCGTGACACCTTAAGTGTGATTTTGACAAAAGCAATATAAAAAGACAGCTTTACCACATTCACACATCAAAACACCAACTGTCAAATGCAGTGCAAGAACCTTAATAGCCGTCTTTTGCACTGTTCTGAGTGTCATTTGGGCATGTTTAGTCATGCTAAACACCCCTAAGCCCTCTTGCACTACTGATACTTCATAAACAAAGGGTGTTACCAGGAAACCATAAGCAAAGCTGCGTCACTACCTGTCCTACCCTTTCTATTCTAGTCAATGGCTGTTCGAGTTGGTGTCACAAGGCCTACAGAATGGCAGAAAGCTATTAGGTGACATACTGACAGTCTGAAGTACCATCATTGTGGAGAAATGGTTCCATGTGATATCTACAACTATGTGATATGGCAACAACATAATAAAAATGTATGCATCTAGTTATTATGATTTACCAGTGTGCATTTGTTTTTAAAGTCTTTAGATAGGCTTTCTAAACTGCTTTACCATTAAGACTGGAACAAATGTCCATCACTATAAGTAAGACAGTACTGTCTTAAACTCGATCTTTCTTACTCTTTGTATAAAACCAAGGCAAAACATATTCTTGCTTCCTTGAAGTCCGTCTAATACCAGTCTCCAAATGGTTTCAAGAACAAGCGAACTTATAATTGAATACAAGCCAAGTTCAGTAATTCAGAATACTGTCAATGAACTTTATTTTAACCACAGTGCCACATACAAATATGATGTCTAAAATATATGCGGTACTGTTGAAATTGTTAAACAGAACAAAATAAATGGTTGTCAGTCGATCAACTTGATTTGAGGCAAACTAGCATGAGGATCTCACACTTCTGGTTCACTTCAACAGTCAACAGGGGACGTGTGAAGTGATCAGCACATTTGCCAACTGTAGTTAAAACATATCTAAACCGAGTAGCAGCTACCCATGCAAAAAGTGTTGAGTTCAACAGTCGGTTTTGTAAACCGGTTATGCTTCACAGCTCACGGTAAATTCACTCCATCCATGTAAACAAATCTGTACAACAAAGTTGCAATACAAATTGGATAAAGCTTAAGCATCAAACTATTATTTAAACAGCACATTTGTTTTAGTAATCCAAGCAAATTGTCGACGTTAACTGACAACAGGGACGTAGAAACTAACGAAGTATAACTTGAAAAACGAGCTTCGCCCTGCGTTAACTTACGTCAACTTACATCAACCGGTAAAAATAAAAAAATAAAAAAATAAAAATCAACCTGTTCTAGTGGAAACTTTTGCATCACAAAAAAAATGATTTACACGAATACAGAGAGTAACTGAGTTCACACAGCTAAGTTAGTCAGTCTATTTTTAAACTCAACCAACGATGTAACGTTAACAAGCACCTGCTGACTATCGCTCAGGTCACAACTTACCGTACTATTTGGATCACCCATCCCCATGATTTCAATTTGATGTTTTTATTAACTCCACGAAAAAACAATTACAATATCCTTTGGAGTTCAAATGTTTGTTACTATTTCTTCGAATCACCAACAGATGTACACCGTGTCAACACTTCCTGGTCTCTAATTCATTCTCTTCCTCCAGCCGCGATGATTTGGCTTTGGCCCACCTCTGTAGCGCCACTTCCCATAGCATCCTCCAGAGGGCGCTGGATTCATGACGCATATAAACACCTGGAAGGTGAGAGCGCAGACTATTATCACGCCATCAACATTTCAGGTATGAGAAGTTTCTTCTGGTAAGGCCAGACAGGCTTGTGACTTTTTCTAAAATTACTGATATGTTATTAAACTCAGTGTACTTATACACAATAAATGTTTGTTTTTAACAAGCTTGACATAATTAGGGCAAAATAATTATGACTCCTATGCACGAAACAGTAAACTCTTCTTCCGCCAAGGCAACAATTGGCTCCACCTAAATGCCTCTGGCATTACATGTATTCATGCAAAACATTATACCATTCCGAAATGACATCATACTAGACACAAACAATATATACAAACAGATAATAAAGAATTACCCAACAATACTTTAATAACTTTTATTTTTCAAAATCAGATGTAGAATATACATCTAAAAGAAACCTCATAGTTATAAAATGAATTTCAGAGTTTAAATAAAACATCTTATAAAAAGTGACATTGACAGCAGCAACTTCACATTTACTTTTACTGAAGCTGCTAAACAGATCTTAAAAGCAATCATATTATACATGCACTGCACACTGCTGTTTTTTTTTTCCTAGTTCATGCTTTTGACATTTTTTCACTCAAATAATTCTGTGGTAGTTTCCTGTACAACGTTTTTAACATGATCCTGACATCATCTTTCTCTCGACTATATTGTTTTGGCACCACATGGGTATTTTACAAACTGGATTCACATTTTGGTAAAAAAAAAAGAAAAGAGTTTTTGTATAAAATATTTGTATCCGTTTTCAGTGGCCTTGTTTAATAATGATATCGGTCATGCAGTCAATCTTGTGCAGCTCCAAGTTCTGTTGATGAAAGAAAAGCTTTTAGATTTACAGCAACCAAATGTTCAGATGCGTCATGAGATCACAAATAATGTTGCATGTAAGTTACAAAATATTCAGTGCATATAATGCAAGACAAGTAGATCTTTAAACATAATAAACAACATGCTAATACAGAAATTTAAACAAACGTCCATCTACAGTAGTTTTTGAAATCATTATATAGCAGAAAGTAGTACTCACTTTCTCATTAGCCAAGTGCAGAAGGGCCACAAAAGCCAACGGTACTGAGAGATTGGTAGCCATGGTGGAGGGAAGCCTGGTGGAACAGGAAAGAGAAATTTATGTATAGTATATGCATGAGAAATGTCAATCCTTAGACTATTAGATGCATAGCACCAGGGCTTAAAAAAAACTGTACCTTTGTACAAGATTCCTGACAGACTGGCTGAATGATTTTTCTCCAGGTACTTCTGTTGTCTCCTCACACTCCACATGCTGTAAATGGTAAAAGCAATAAGTCATTAACATTTTTTTTAATCAAATGACCACATGCAATGCTGAACAACAGAAAAAAAATTGGGTGTGGTTTGTGAAAGTGCTTAAAAATGTATCAAAACGAGTTTTATCCAACCAAGAATGATCTCTAAGATTAAAGGTCCGTTCACACCAACAACAATAACTATAAAGATAGTGATAAAAATTGTTCTAAATATAAAAGAATCCAAGCCTCAGCTATAAGGATACAGAGGAACAATATCGTTGGGATCACTTTCAGAACCTTAAGCCCGTAAGGATTCAGAAAAGGTTATTCATAATAATCTTCACTCGATTAGACTACTGCAACTCCCTTTATTATGGTGCTCAAAAACTATTTATGGACAGATTGCCGATGGTCCAAAACGCGGCCGCAAGGTTGTTGACAGGTACTCGGAGATATGACCACATTACCCCCGTTTTAAGATCGTTGCACTGGTTAACAGTTAATTTCAAGATTTTTCTGTTTGTTTTTAAATCTTTGGTATAGCCCCTCCGTATATTACTAGCCTGATTCACGTTCACAAGTCAAAGACATTAAGATCTCATATGCAGAAACTTCTACATGTTCTTAGGTTTAAACCAGAGGTGAGTGTGCTTTTGCGGTAGCTGCCCCAAGGCTATTGAACAATATATTAGATAATTATCAACTTTGAGTACATTTAAAAACATTTTTACATTAGCTTTTGATCATGTATGAGTGACAAGGCATTGTTGCCACAGGTACTAGGGCTGGGTACCGAGTTCGGTACTTTTTAGGTACCGACCGAATTGCCTCGGTACTACCGAGTATCGAAACATGTCTTGTTTTTCGGTACCAAATTTCGGTACCTAAGTGGTTAATCTCGTCAACGTCAGTGAAACATGCATGCAGCATGATTGGCTGTGGAGGAAAAACACTAGTTTACGCGGCTGCCCAGAGACTTGGCTTGTCGCATGTGAGGCTGTAGTGTGTGTGTGTGTGTGTGTTTGCCAGAAGCACGCGATGCAATATTTTCGACAAGATAATTGCTGCCAAGACCGGTAACACGGTAAATCTGATAAGGCAAAGCGGTGTGTCATACAAAGCACACCGAACGCGAATAGAGCGTCAAATAGGCGTCTATCGCGTCTAGTTAGACGCTTCAATCTTCCGCTCGATTTCAAAACGCGTCGCCCAATTCGCATCATTCGCGACGCCCGGCGCGAATGATGCGTCTATCCCCGTCTTTGACTTTGTATCTAATCTACTAGCGCAAATAATTAAATCCGCGTTCGGTGTGAACAGTGAACACACCATTAGTAAACACTTGTTCATTAATAAACAATTAAAATATCTCCTTGCTGTTGTTTCCCGACACATCCATAATCATTAGGCTACTTTTGCCAGTGCTTTGCGGCAAGCTTGATGTGTGCGGAGCGCGAGGCATATATCCCGCCCCCTAGTAGCCTATATTTAATTTAATTCACATTTATTTGTATAGCATTTTTCACAATACATATCGTTTCAAAGCAGCTTTACAGAAAATGAATGTGTCTAAATTACAATTTAGAGTGATCTGTTATCAGAGGTGACAGTGTAATGCATTTCTATTAATTTTCATTCAATTTCATTGTTAAACAATGCATTAAGTTAAGGAAGAAACAATGAGCTCATTGAAGTAAAGAATACATGTTGTTAAATGATTAGGAAACATAGAAAACTTCAGCATTGGTGCTTTTTTACATACTCAAAATATGAGTGTAAAAAAGTCAACAAACTGAACAAAAAAAAATAAAAATTAGGTAATGTTATATTGTTAAACAAAATTGGTATCGAAAAAAGTATCGTTCAGGAACCGGTATCGAAGTGAAGGTATCGGTATCGGTATCGGTATCGAACATTTTGTTACGATACCCAGCCCTAACAGGTACTAGTCTTAGGTTTTTTCTAAATTTGTTGTTTTTATTTTATTATTTCAGTATATTGTAGAGCACTGTAGTCAACACTGTTGTTTTATTATGTGCTTTACAAATGAATTGGAATATTGAAAATACTAATTATCGGCCCTGCCTTCAGTGATCTGACAAATTTATAGGAAGGGGACAGATTTATAGGAAGGGAATTTATAGAATAGTTTTGTGAGAGAGGATTACTGTTTGATTACTAAAATGTGATTACTAGAAGGGTGATTACTATTACACACTACAAGTTCAGTATGCAAACGGTAACTTCTAAACTTACCCATAAAGATGCTGAAAAAAGTAAATAAAAGAGCTTTACTAAGGTCAGAAAGATACAGTTACAAACCTTGTCTGGTTTTTCAGGACTTTCTGTTAGGAGACCCCACATAGTGGTCTTCAGCTTCTTCATGTCCATCTTCTTGGCCATTTTGGCATAGTTTATCTCAATAGTGTTTACCTAGATGAGCAAACAATTCATGAGTTATCTATACAAAACTACTGAAATAATAAGAAAAAATAACTGACAAATAACAGAAAGAAAATCTCACTACATGATCAATGTGTACCATAGTAACCCAATATCTGTCCTCTCATCTTACCTTGTGAGGCTCAGGGACAAGACAGTCCTCTCCGTATGTAGAGATGTCTTCTGTGTTTAGAGAGAAAGGGGTCGGTCTGTCTGTTTGGGAGTCATCAGATCCTCCAAAGCCTTCAGCATCCTCACTGTCCCCTTCCTATTCACATAAACCACTAACAGTTAACAGACTGTCTCCATGCCAACCTATGACACATAACAGTAGTGTTTAGTGTACCTGAAGACCAGGACAGAAGTTGGCTGTGTCATTGGCGTTGTTGTAATCATACTCTCCTATGTCCCCACCCAGCTCTCCCGATAATCTCTTCTTTCCTTCTGCACTGAACTAAAGTGAGAAAATAAATTAGTCAAATTTGTAAAATGAACAAAACAAACCAAACCAATCCAGCAGTCAATCTCTTGTGCAGCATTATTCTAATGATGTTGTAGATTTGCCATTGCCACAACCAGAATGCTGAAGTGCACAGTAATACAGACAGGAATATTATACATTCATGCTCTTACTGTGTTGGTGGGTTTGAGGCTGAGCTGTGACAGGTTACTGGGTGGATACTGGAAGTCTGCTGGAAGTGTGGTTTTCTTATTGCTGCTGTTCAAAGCCGATTTACTGATAGTGGTTGCTGCCTGGAAATAAGTATTTTTTTGTCAAATTGTCACCAATTAATCTGCTGCTGACTTCAACAAGGTTTGAAAGTTTTTGGTAGAGGGATTAAAAAACGGAAAAAAATTGCTGTTATGAAGCACTTGTCTATTATGGAAGTCATGAAAATGAATTACTAAACAGGAACTTACTCTAGTTGTTCGAAAGTAATTGTGAAAGTTGATATCTCCTTTAAAGTCAATAACGAGAGGATTTTTAGGTGCTCGTTTCCTAGGTTCTTTGTCTGGTTTGTGATCCTCTACAAAGGATAAATGAGAAATTTAATGGGACAACCACTAAGAACAATAGAGAATGCAACATTAAAAATTAAATTAAGAAAGCAATTATTTTTTTTTTATTATAGTTAAACAGTCCTAGGCTAGTCGATGACTTACGCTTATGTCCAGGTTTGAAAAGCCAGTAGCCAGGTCCGACCCAAGTGGCCATGGTCCTGGGACTGAAGTATGAGTACTCTCTGGGCTGATCAGACAACTGCAGACACATGGTGGTAATATCCACCTCGCCAATAGGAATAACACCTCTGTTAATAACGCAAATACACCTCACAGTGAATGGACATACAAAAACAGCAAAGAATTATTTTTATTCATAGACATAAAATACAACACAAAATATAGTAGCTAGCCAAGGTCGATCTTAGGTTTGACAGTCTTTGGGATGAAAATGCACAATATTAAACCGCCGCAACTATTCACCTATTGTGAAGCAGAGCCTGTGTGTAACTCAAAAATTAGCAAACACTTTGCTGCAATACATTTCGTAAGTACTAACCGTCCTTTCTGGGGGCTCTTTGAACAAGCTTCTCTGTGTTCCTTAAACTCCTCACAGTCTCCTGGCCTGCCCTCATCCACGTCTGCATCAAAATTATCCCCAAAATCTGGACTGTCATCATCATCTGGCTCGATGTCTGCATTGACATCGAATGCATGCTCTCCCTGCTTCATCTTCTCAAGCAGCTGGTTGAGGTTTGTGGTCTATAATGACAACATGAAAGATGATCACATCAATATAAAACACACTTAATATTGCACTCATAATACTGTTGAAAAGGGGTTAATAAGTTGTTTTTTAAAGAAATTTTATTATTTAATTCTAGAGATGCACCGATTACAATTTTCTAGGCCGATCCCGATTCCGATTTTTCCTTGAGTTTTACCTGCCGATACCGATTTTAGCTGATTCCGATTTTATTTTTTCAAACCACTACAGCTAGACATGTGCCGGTATTCGGTAATGCGATAAATCGCGGTAATGAATATGCACAATATTGTTATCGCGGCCACTTCAAAATACCGTGAAAAATAATAGATTTGAATTTAGACTTTTAGAACACGCATTAGCTAATTTTCTATCAATCGCTTAAACACTGCGTATATGCTCCGCAAAACACGTGCGCACTCTGATGTAAACAATCCCCACATGTATAAGCACTGTGTGCACGCGGTGCAGAGCGCACTCTAGTCTAATGTAAACAATCCTCACATGGAGTAGAAGCATGGCGGAAGGAGGAACGCTGCCGACGATTTACCCCCCCGCAGGGCTGCCAACTCTCACGCATTCAACTTGAGACTCAAGCGCCTTTCAGACAGGACGCAGAATACTCGCGGGGACGTTTTGTTGCTGCGTCGACCAAAGCACGCCGGGGTCAAAGTTAAAAATAGTTCAACTTTTTATTTGCAAAATAGCAAATCGCGTTCTGTCTGAAAGCCGCTTTACGGAATTGACACTTTTCACACGCTCTCACGCAGAGAAAATCGCGGAGCAAAGAGGACACTGACACCGACAGACTAGACAGAGCAGGTTACTTTTGATATGAAAAAAAAAGGTTCTGTCCATTGTGACAGATCGCTGCGCCTCAGTTCAAGTAAACAGATCATCTGTTACTTTTTATTTAAAGATACAGTACAACTTACCTTAAGGTTTATGCCTCATACAAAATGTCGATCAATCAGTGTTTTTCACGGAAAGAGGTCAATAAAACTGCAGGAGAACAGTTATGTCACAGAACGTTACATTTACCTCAGGAAAGCCATTTAATGACCAGCACTTTAGTTGACTAGAAAAAATGGTCATTTTGCTAAATATGTGCACTTTATTACATATTAATTATATGTTTACTTGTCATTACATAATTGTTATTATAATGAAAACCGCATTATATTTAATTTCTCTCTGTTTACAGCATTATGTGAGATATATTTTTTTCTTGAGAAAAATTAACATGCAGACTGTAGCCTACCTAATATTTATCCCAATGAGTCAATATTGAATTAAGATTAAAATCAAATACAAGAATTTATTTGAATACAAACAGTAACCTACCAGTCTACAGCCATGTTTACCATGTAAACATTGTAACACGTTGTCACTAAACTTAATAAAATTCTGTTTAGTTACCATGTTTTGAAAATCACAATTACACATTGTGATGCAAGTTGTTTTTTTAGATAATCCATCTGTTTCTCTTGAGCAATTAAAATATCGTGATAATACCGTATACCGTGATAAAAGCTCATTCAATTAATCGCAGCACGAAAATTTGATACCGGCACAGGTATACAGCACACACAAATATTTATTTTCTATCTTCTCTTTAATAGAACATTTTTTGAACAGATAATCGCTATAAAATAGAACTATATAAATGACTCCTAGTGTGGGGAATTCTCACACATCTAAAGTGCAGTGTTATGGAAGAACCATTTCCTTTTCACATCCAATAAAAAAATTGATATATTTAGCAAACTAAACTTTTGTATGAAAACAGGTAATGGCAATAAAATAATATATAAATAACAAATAAAAATTCAATAAATAGAGAGATACATATCTTTATACTGCAAGGCTATCTCACTCACACACACACACACACAAAAATAGATTCGGCGCCGAAACGCGCGCTTCATTGTTGCTCGACGCGCACTCGCTGCTACGGCTCCCGGTGTGAATGCACTCATTGATTAACATGCACGCCGAACAAAAAAAAAAACGCGCTGCACCTTGCGGTGTGAAACGGACGAAATTCACGAGGTTTCCTACATGTGCGCGTTCCGTGTGCACGTGTGATGCTGATGTTGCGCGTTGTTAATCTTGCGGCGCCTGAGTGCATTTGACCTGCATAAAATCGGATTATGTCAGACTGACCGGCCGGTCGCAGATCATGGCCGATCACGTGAAAACCGGCCGATTCCGGTCACCAGCCGATCAATCGGTGCATCTCTAAGCAAGAGTGCATGAAATTGATCAAAAGTGACAGTAAAGACAATGTTAAAAAAAATTGTTTCAAATAAATTTCCTTTTGATGTTCTATTCATCAAAGAATCCTTAAACATGATTATTAGTTTCCAGAAAAATAAGTAGCAAAACTGTTTTTAACATTGATAAGAAATGTAATGGCTACTGAAAATTTTATAAAATAGCTTTGGAATTACAGGAATAAATTACATATTAAAATATTTAGAAATAGAATAAATAAGAAAAAATAAAAATAAATAAGTTATTTTTAATTCCAATAATATTTCACAATATTACTGTTTTGTTTTTGATCAAATATTAAAATAAATGCAGACATGGTGAGTATGGCCGGATTCACATATAGCGCCTAAAAACGCGTAGAGAACGCTGGGCGCGCCGCATTCTCCTTTTTCCAAAGCGCTAGGGCGGTTGCGCTCCGGTTGGTTCTTGTCACGTGACCCACTGTGCGCTTATGGTGCGCTTGCGGCATTCTGAAAAGTTGAGATGTTTTTATCTCGATGCGGCGCGGACGCGCTTGGAAAAAACGAGCGCGTCGCACCGCGACCGCGTCGCTTCCATTATGAGCGTGCATACCGCGCGCCTACATTTGAAATAATGAACTTGAGCGCGCAAAAGACGCGATATGTGAATCGGGCCTATAACAGACTTCCTTCAAACATTTAAAAATCTTACTGACCCCAAATTTTTGAATTGGAGTGTATATGGACACCATCTTGAAGCTTTAAATAGTCATCAAAACAGTCTCACCTGCTCAGGAGTCCATCTAGTAAAAGAGAAATCCTCTAAGGATGGACAGATTGGCCTGTCCTCTAGAGTCTTCAGATGACCTGGAAGAATCAAAAAGGTATGATTCAATGGACTCACATCGTCAAACGACTGTAACTCACAACACATGCAGAAACATTTAGGTTCTGAATACTGAATATTGCTCAGTGAACCCAAGAGTAAACTGCCCTGTAACTTGGAACAGTGTGGTTTACCTGTAAATGGTGAGGCAGGAACGTTCTGATGGGGCATCTGCACAGGAGGTGGCTGTGTCTTCAGCAAGGTCATATGTGAAGGAAAGCGCAGCTCACAGCGACTGTCCTCACTGAAGAGCACAGAGAGGAACACTCCTGCTGTACTGTTCTCATCAAAGGAAGCAGCCATGCGCTGGAACATGGGGTCCACCTGCACAAAGAATGATTTAGGACAGGTCTTCCTGTAGGTTCTTACGCCACATGCTTTATGGGGTCCTCACAACATAAATCAACTTGTTCTCTTGTTAAAACATTAAAGAAACAGTTTTCAGTATATGTACTATCTAAAAAATAGTAGTAATACTATAGTAATAGATATTACATTGCGTGTGTACACTTGCTCAACACATTATTTTGGGTTAAAAAACAGGAAAGAAAGAATTTTTTCTCTGGTTTAGAGAAGTGTACAGTAGTTTTTTTCCCCTCTCAGTGGATATAAGATTTCCAGTAAAAAATTCAGAAATTACAGTCAGATTTTTTATCATAATGTTATATTTTACATTAGACCTTTCTAATGATTTTCTGTAAAATATAATGATCATAATACAGTCCCTCCAGAAAAACGCGATTATGCGATCGCATGATTTAGTGCATAATCAGCCAAAGTCTGCATATTTATGCGGGGGCCGCATTTTTTCAAATACGCTGAACTTTCGCCGCATAAATTGCCGATTTCCGTGCAAAATATGCGGCGCTTGCATCATGATTTCATAATCCTCACATTTTCGTTGCAAAAAAGTCACATATCTTAGCAGAAAGTTGAAAAATGTTGCATTTGCTACCATTTCCCCCTGTTGCCATGGGAACGTTATGAAGTGACGCAATTACGCGACGTGAACATCATTGAAAAGCTGTAAAACAGGAGCACACTTATTTTTTTTATTTGATTTATTCATTTGTACAGAAATTGTAGCATATTCCTTTTGTAAAGCTACAGAACGTGTTTGACTCAATGTTTTGTAAGTTTTATGTTTTTATTGAGGTCTGAAATAAAACAAGATGAGAACTTAGATATTCCCAACACTTTCTGTGATGTAGTATGCTTGCTTATCATAGGAAGTAATAAGAAATGACTCTTTACTTTAAGGTAGTAGCCTAGTGAGAACAGGGCAGTGTTGTAATGTAATGGAGTACAAATACTTTGTTACTGTTCACAGCTCACAGCTACCACAGTGAGCGTCTAGCTCGCTCATCGGCTGTGCTGCGGCAACTGCATATCCAATGGCGCGGGCGCCTCTGACGTGCGACCAATGAGCTAACCCCACGTCATTACTTGCAGAGCATGCCAAGGGGGCATGGCCTTAGCCTATAATAGTCCCCTGAATTCGCCATTATAGCAGGTTTAACCTACGGGCATTCCTTTTCTTCCTTGTAGGCCTGAAACATATGAAGGTAAATTAGTAGCAAAACTCGAGAGCACGTAGATGTGAATTTGAGAACTTGTACAATAAATATTCGTACTTGTATGTGAACATTTACACTCACAGCTCCGATGTGAAAACCTGTAAAATAAAAATCTGAACTTGAACACTGAGATTTGCACTCGCAGACAATAGTCACAAACCTGTATTCTGAATTTGAAGCTGCAGAAAAGCAGTCACAAATGTGTAAAATGACATTCTCAAAGATACGACGACAGACACAAACTTGTAATACAAATTTGCACTTCTTCTAACATTCAAATTCGCAGTACAACCTCAAATTGGCACTTGCAACTTCTCAAATCTGTCACTGCAAGTTCAAATTTCACGCCTTGACTTTTGCTACTCTTTTCGCGATATATGAGGTGCAAAACTGATTTGTGCACTTGTAACGAGAGAGTGGCGAGAGAGAGAGGGGGGCGGAAGCGGGGGTGTTCAAAGGAGCCGTTTTATTGGTTGGCGCCTAGCCAATGAAATAGGACTTCTATTGTACCCGATGATGTCACGAAACCCGCCTCCTTGTGGATGTTCTGAAACGCTAACATGGCAATGCATTAGACTGATTTAAAAGACATAATTGATATTATCAAACTTAGTAAACACCATACTGATAATGTATACTACAGAAAAACAGATGAGCACAGAATATGACGAAAGAAAGCAAATTTGTGTTCAGTGCAAATAGACCAGCTGCCTGTGTTTTATTAATAATGTATAAGGAATTGTGTGTTTTTTTTATTTTTTTTTATAACTGTTGGTCCATTAAGCCTCATTAAGCGTTTTCTTGGTTTTCTATGAGAGGAAAATGCTTAACGTACAATTAAACAAGTTGCGTTCATTTTCTGCTCAATTGCTTTTCTGTATGCTTTATTTATGGTGTTTCCTGATTGGTCTTTCAATACCACTGTCTTAACCCTTTGATGCGCAAGCTATGGATACCCCCTCTAATGCACAACATGGGTCTAAAAAGACCCGTATTCATTTCCTATGTTATTTCAAGCATGGCTCTACATTTTTTTGTTTCACCTTTTGAAATCACTTTATTTGAGCATTTTATATTTCATGATCTATAAATTTCATGATTTATGAATATTCAAAATATCTTGTTTTCAATGATCACAAATTCATATTTTAATATTTCCTAGGTTTTGTGTAAATACATCAAGTTTACACACATGGGTCTAAAATGACCCATATGCAAACGTGATAAAAACAAAACAATAAAGAACACTTTTTGTTAAAATAACCATTGTCACAGTTGTTTAGATCAACACATTTACTGTAACACTTGAAATATGTTTATTGGCCACTTTGTCACGCATAACATACATATAACCGATAACACTGAAATTGAACTGTAGTGTAGTGCAACTGTAGGGGGATCTCCCCACCACCAATGATCTCCCCACCACCAATGTGCAGCTTCCACCCGGATGATGCGACAGCAGCCATAGTGCACCACACCACGGCGTATGTGACCGATAGCATTGATTTATGACCATTTATAAAAATTAATATGGAGGTACTGCCCAGGTAAGGTTTCTGCCCAACAGCGCCAATATATACTTGTATATATAACTTTCTATTGCAACTTTTATTTTGTTGACCTAGCTAACATTCGATAAAATAAAATATGTCGACCGCAAGCTAGCTAATAGTATTGGACATGTTTCTCTTTTGCACTAGTAATGGATTTCAAGGTCAAGCTAACCTTAGCCTAAACGTTCAAATTTTAGGCTATATCTAGATGTCTTTCACAAAATATCAAATATTTTCTGTGACAAAAAATGTATTAAATAAAACTTACATGCATGAAATATACAAAAGAAGCCATGTTGAATTGTGAAATGTTTGGCAGGTGAATAGTTTTCTGCAGTAAATATATTTATATTATTTATAAATATCAAAGGTTCCTATATGGGTCATTTTTGACCCATGTGTGTAAAATTGATGTAGAAATACAAAAACCGTGTTTGTTTATAAAGTAAGAAAGGAAAAATAAAAATAATGATTTGTGGAAATCAAAAACAAAGATATTTAATGAATACCTGGATTAATAAATGATAAAATACATTTCTTTCAAATATTCAGCAAAGAAACATGATTACGGATCTTTTTAGACCCATGTTGCGCATTAGAAGGGTAGTGAAACAAAAACCATTTTTATTTGAAAAGTAAGAAAGGAAAAATTTAAATAAGGATTTGTAATGATCTAAAACGAGTTATTTGAGGAATACCTGGAATACTGAATGATGAAATTAATTTCTTGCAAAGATATAGAAAATGAAAACTCAGTCGGGTCTATTTAGACCCATGTTGTGCATCAAAGGGTTAATTTAACGTGTTGCGTTCATATTCTGTGCTCATCTGCTTTTCTGTAGTATGCATTATTGTGTTAACTAAGTTTGATGATATCATTCATTTCTTTTAAATCAGTCTAATGCATTGCCATGTTAGCGTTTCAGAACATCCACGAGGAGGCGGGTTTCGTGACATCATCGCGTACAATAGAAGTCCTATTTCATTGGCTAGGCGCCAACCAATAAAACGGCTCCTTTGAACACCCCCGCTTCCGCCCCCCTCTCTCTCTCGCCACTCTCTCGTTACAAGTGCACAAATCAGTTTTGCACCTCATATATCGCGAAAAGAGTAGCAAAAGTCAAGGCGTGAAATTTGAACTTGCAGTGACAGATTTGAGAAGTTGCAAGTGCCAATTTGAGGTTGTACTGCGAATTTGAATGTTAGAAGAAGTGCAAATTTGTATTACAAGTTTGTGTCTGTCGTCGTATCTTTGAGAATGTCATTTTACACATTTGTGACTGCTTTTCTGCAGCTTCAAATTCAGAATACAGGTTTGTGACTATTGTCTGCGAGTGCAAATCTCAGTGTTCAAGTTCAGATTTTTATTTTACAGGTTTTCACATCGGAGCTGTGAGTGTAAATGTTCACATACAAGTACGAATATTTATTGTACAAGTTCTCAAATTCACATCTACGTGCTCTCGAGTTTAGCTACTGATTTACCTTCATAGAAACGAGACTTCATGAGATTTCCACGACGCGCACGCGCGAGAACTTAACTGAAGTAGTTGAAGGAGATCGCAATTCTCGCGCATGCGTCGTGGAAATTTCTTGAAGTCTCGTTTCAGGCCTACAAGGAAGAAAAGGAATAGTCGAATAAAGTCATTATTTTTGTTTGTTTTTTCGCACAAAAAGTATTCTCGTCGCTTGATAAACTTATAGTTGAGCCACTGTTGTGACATGGAATATTTAAACATTTTCTTCATTGACTTTCTGGGCCGTCAGGTTTCAATCCCTTAGGGAGCCTATGTAGGAGTGGTCCAGCTGTCACATTTAATCAAAAATATCTTCATTTGTGTTCTGAAGACGAACGAAGGTCTTACGGGGTTGGTACAGCATGGGGGTGAGTAATTAATGACTTAATTTTCATTTTTGGGTGAACTAACCCTTTAACGACTGAAGCGACAACTCGCCAGGTTACTATAGTGCAGCCGGCTACGCAATACTCGTTCCCTCTCTCCTTTCGAAAGGTCACAATAAAGTTCACAATCAAAGTTCTAACCGCTTGCTTTAAAAAAAAAAAACCTTTTTACTTTTACTTCAAATACTTAAGTACATTAAATATCAGAAAATTACTTTTGATACTTAAGTACAGTATATATCAGATACTTTAAGACTTTTGCATAAAATTGCATAAATATCCCGCATTTTCCATCCCATTTTTAAAGAAAAGGGGCCGCATAATCAAGGATTTTTGCCCGCAACAATCACAAAAAAAACTGCGTTTTTCTGGAAGGACTGATAATAATTGTTATTTAAACAAGCGCCGCTGGTGAACACACGGTAATTGTGTGGCCTGTGCTACAAAGCTTACAACCTCTGAGGCACCAGTGCTGCTATGTGCAAAAAATGTTAACATACAGCCCTGCTATATAGCAAATCTCAACTGCTTGATTGATTGTATCATCACAAAAGGTACACTATATTATTATCGCCCAGCTCAATTCCGCTAAAAGCAACTATATGGTATAAGGATATTACCATCATTAACATCAAAGCTGATTTAAAACAATGTGTATTGTGAAAAGTGCTATACAAAAAAATGTACTTGACTCAATCACACTCGGATATTAATCACCTCACACTAGGGGTGTGCCGGTTTCAGAATTGGTGATGACGGTTATGACGTGAGTCAAATGTGACGGTTCGTAACATAACCGTCGTCGGGGGGGGGGGGGGGGGGGTTTGCTACGTGACAACTTAGTTTGAATAAAGGAGCAGACACTGATCTACTTGCTCTACGTTTATTTAAAATGAACAGCAAGACGACTAGAGGAGTGAATGTGCTTTCCATTAAACTAATCACACACAGTAAACAAATCCTTAACAAACAAAACAACTTTACAATGAACGTGCTTTGTTTTAAATAAATCACACACAGTAAACAAAACCTTAACAAAAAAAAAAACAACAACTTTGCAATGAACTGCAATTTAGACTTGCCGGTGCGGTGATACATGCTTGGGCAGATTCGGCTTGAAGTCGTTCATCCTCGGATGCGGCCATAGATATCTATGGGATGCGGCGCCACGTGCGCTGTTACAAAAAAAGCTGTGCACACAGCAATGCGAAATGGGGTCTTGCGCACCCAACGCGTCATTTTTGCCGCGCGCACCTTCGCGCTCGTGCGGACCATAGACAGTAAGAGAAACGGACGCGTCGTGTATAATCAAGGCTTTACTCCGTGTCAGCGCTCGCTCTGATCGGCAAAGGGGCAGAGATTTCTCCCGAATCATCTCCAGCAGTAGCAGAAGAACCACCACTAACTCCGCCTCCGTTTCCCTCGTAAGCTGATATTAGTATTTAAACATTCTCTATGAAAAATATTTTAATAACACGGTTTTGGCGGTTATAGAGTTCTAATGACGGTGTTCAACTATAACCGTCGGTCTCACGGTTATATAATAACCGTCACACCCCTACCTCACACTTCATCTCTGATTCAGAGAGATTGATGTTATTGAGGTTCTGCTCCACTGTCTTCTTCTGAGGTCTTTTCTTAGTCTGTTTAGCAGCCACCTGCTCTCCCTGACCGTCCTCGGCTACTGCCTCCTCGATACCATCTTGACCTGAAATGAGATGGGATTTCAGTAAAACTGTGCAGGGTCCTGAGAGGGAATGACACCACCAGTACACCATGAAGACAATGATCACATGACACTCTCTGACCAATCTGACCTACAGCACAAGCCATCTTTGTTTTTTGTAACATGTCAGCAGACCCATAACTTGAATATCAACTTACTCTCTTTTGGTTTGGTCTCAGAGCCCAAGCCTCCCAGAACTCTGTAAGCATCAGCGTGGACCGCATCCACCCTCACTGCATAGATTTTTGTGCTGGCGTCCAGGGTGCCCGCTGCCACCTAGATCAACACACAAACACACAGTTACAATATAATAATTTCCGATAACGCATGTCAATTTTGTCGAAGTGGAGCTAAACAAAATCGAAAGGTTTCTACCTTGAAGTTGAGCTCTGAGTCCTTCTGCTTGAGAATATCTGCCATGTAATCAATAAGGTGCAGACCAAATGCATTTTTTGTGGTAATTTTCTGCAAAAGGAAGGTGACAAGTAATAGCCCTGTTGCATTTTCAGGAAAAAGCTGACAGTAAAGTCAGCATACATTGATTTTAACTCACATTTTCCGTGGAAAGCTTGATGCAGGTCGAATAATGCTCAGATATCTGTGCTGATGACAGCTTAGGGACAGCAGCGGGTGTAGCTGTAGAACTATGGAGAAAAAACAAGATTGCACATTGTGCTGTTTTACTTTTGTATTTCAATGGAACTGAGAACGGGGTTTCAACCAACCTGTGGCTACCGGCCTCGTTGATAGAGGAGTCGGTCACTCCGATGACTTTGGATCTGCGTCTTTGACGTCTCTCCTGTTCATCGTCATTTCCCTGGATGTTATCCAGCAGAGGTGTGCTAGTGGCTGACAGAACGGCTTTGTGTCCTATTGCCGGGGACGACCACTGCCGTGGCCGGGAGGTCGGGGTACTGAATGCGCTCATTACGAAACTTTGGGGCAATATTGATCCGTCATATATCCATACACCACTAATGTGCAGCTTTTGCCATTAAGTGCAGTTTGCTAAATATTGCATGCGTTATACTTAAATACTGGTAAATCCAGAGACCTTGCCATGTAAACAACGTCAAGTAACCTTTATTTAGCTGCTTAAAATGAGCAAACGAATAGCTAACAAACATGTCAACAATAAACGTTATATAAGAGCAGACGTTTATATCCCTAAAGCTAATTTCCAAAAGCGAAATTCATACATGCAAACACTTCAGTTTACGTTAGCCTTTTGTGAACGCCTGTTAGCTAGCGCTAAACACACTTCTAAAAAACATAACAGATCAAATCATACACTGTGGCCTTGAAACCGTATCTTAGATTAAGTACAAACAACGGAAGTTCAAATTACCTGCGATGAACTGATGATTTATAAGCAGTATAACTGATCCAAACTTTCTTTATTCCGTCTGTTCAGGCGACCATTTGAAAATTAGCGCTCAACGGTTACACGCGTCATCAATGATGTCATACGTAGATACGTAAAAGTCAGATTTATCAAATAAATGTACGTTTTATAATTGTATTCCCAAATTAACTTATTATGGAATAAAATAATAAATAAAGGTCATTAAAATATGTTTTTATGACATTTAATTGATAATATATTATATTTGTTTTCTTAAATTGGTAAAATTCATTAAGTTAAACGTGAAATATAAAATATATATAAAGAAATGTTATTGAACAAAGAACTTAATTTAATTTCTACTGATTTCAAAAAGGTAATACTGGAATTCGACATTAAATGTGTTGATCTGCGTAGACCTAGACCATAGATAAGAATACGTAGTTACCTCATTCGACCGCTTCAGACACGTAGGCGCGCCCGCCATCTTGCAACGGTCAGCGTGTCGTCACTCACAGTAAAATAATCAATGATTCCACATCATTGCGCAGCTGCTGGTTGTGAAACTGCCGATATTTAAATTCCTGAAGAAATGGGATAACCTTTTACAGGTGACGAGGTCCGAATGTGTTGGTTTGTGTTTTTATCAGGTATTTGGCCTTACTCAATACATGGTTTTACTGGGTTTCTTGTTGTCCACAAGATGACAGTAAAGTCGCAGAAAATGTGATACATATCCGTTGACGAATGCAAAGTCGGTCTCGCGTTTCTGTCTTTAGTCTACAGTGTGCTTTAACTATAGAATAACCAACCTCTCAAACAGCCAGTTTCCAAGCCTAATATGTCTGTTGGCAGTCTGATCCAGAAGGTCATCTAGTTACTTTGCTGAAAACGTGCTTGCTGCCTAAGATTAGCCTATAGGACTATACATTTTACTAGTCTCAATCTTGTAAAAAGATTGTGTAATTTTGACCTGTACGGTAGGCTATAGTGTCAATAAATTAATGATGGCTATTGATGTGGTAGACACCTATTGAAGTGACACGGGTTTAATTTAAAAATACAGTTGTGTCGGTGAGGAAATGTAATTTCCATCGAAATCTTTTGATTGGATTGGACGGGAGTTGTGGATAAAAGCACAACTGCTCCGTTTACCTCTATTTAACAGCACAGTAGATAAAAGAGTTTTATCTAGCCTAATATATTGCACCTTGAAGTCTGAATAACCTGGCTGGATAAGAGGCAAATACCTGTGGACTGTGGTTACTGTGATCGGCCTATGTTTTAAATGGACTGCTCGAGGAATCGAATCAAGAGATTATCTTCCTCCAAAACTGGAAAACCAAGCAGGTTGGAGAGGGAGAGTGCACATCATGGCCTGTGTATATCATTAACTATGGCATTTGCACAAGCACATAAGTTAAATGTCAGTAGCCTAGCCAGAGCTATTCGGCTGATCGTGAATGAATTTGCTGATGATGCAGCTGAGCGTAATACTATATCCACAAGATATACTTTGTGAATTAATAGCCTTCTGATTTGTCTTTTCTTCCCTTGCTTGTGTTTGTTGTTTGTCTTCTGTATCTCTGTCTTTTTGTGTTCTTTCCTTATAGGCTATACTTTCTTCACATTCACTTTCCTGTACGCTAGGCTAGGCCTAGTGGATTAGCGCTAAGTCACCAAAAAGGACAATTCTTGTTGTATATAGAACATTGTAGTATTTTTTATAAATTATCAGTGCACATAATTTTTTTTTTCTTAAATTCATGTGCTCTCGTAATCTTTAATCAAAATCACATTCCCCCACTTGCAGCAACATCTCTTCTCTGATGATGTGTTTAAAACCAGTTATGAAATCACAGCTATAGCAAATCTCTGATGATGTGTTTAAAACCTGTTATGAAATCACAGATAATAGCAAACCACAACCATCCAACGTTCCAATCAATTCCTGATGGACAAAATGCAATCATTACATTTTTTCTTGTTCGACAAGCGTTTCACTTGGACATTAGGAAAAGTCTATTGCGACTTCTGTTTCATGCTGACTTTATAAACTGATGTGTACACTCAATACCCCTTCATGAAAGGGGCCCAACTCCTGCAGTCTTGCAGATAAAAATATATTGTTGTTATTTGAACTATGAATATCTTGAGGAGGGAAGGCGCCTCAAGGTCTTTCTTTGTGAGTTGACCGGTGGCAAGAGGTGACCTCAGCCTTGTGATTGACATAAGCATACTGATGTTGCAATAGCAAATCTCCAAGGATGCATACTGCTAATATATTAATGCAGGAGCAGATAATGAGACCACAAAAGATTTGCAGGGTGAGTCGAGGCTGGCAAAGTTTTTCACAATGTTGAAATGTTGTCACTTCAAAGTGACAGAAAGTAACTTAAAGGCAGTCACAGCAGGTAGGAGGAGAAGATGAAGGCCTTCAACTCCCAAGTAGCAGCAGGCAGGGTTTTTTTTACACCATTCTAGTGGAGAAAGCCTGTGGTTAAAGGTGAGAACAGCATGGAAAATATTTCAGAAGTGTTTATGATGGGCATCGTCCTCTTCTGACATGGCCTTCAGTTAGTCCAGGATAATAGCGAGATGGCCTTGAATCTGGTATTTGATGTATTTTTGTATTTGAAGTCTTAATGACATGAAATATCTTTATATCCAGTGCTTAACCTAGGCACCATGCAAATGATTTAAAAACAATGACACACTGTTCTGTTTATGTAGACTTGTGGCCAAAAAGTTAGAAAACATGCATGCACATCCTAAAATTCGCTGCAAACCCATATGTTAATTACATAATATAATTACTTGTAAATATTGTTGTTTCTTTATTCTGGCTTCAGTCATTTCCTAAACAGTAATTTCCTGCTCTAGTTCTTTCTCTCTTTATTTCGCTGAAAAGTTTCTGAAAAAGGGATATTAATTATCCCTTTAATTAACATAATTAATTAATTAATTAACAGAAATCATTAATAACAATAGTTTAATTTATATATATATATACATATATATAAATTAAACTATTGTTATTAATGATTTCTGTTCCTATCGTCTCCTCCCTGGCCGCCCGAGGGATCGTCTCCGCCCTAGACGCCTGCGCATCCTGCTCCGTCATGGTCTGCGCCTCATCCTGCCCTGCCCTGCCCTGGTCGTCTGCAGTTCCTGCTCCGCCCTGGTCGCCCAATATTTTGCAACAATATTTTTTACAGTATAATTCCAAACTACTATAAGCAGTACCATGCATATGGCTGAGGAGATATAGATTTTAACAAATCAAAATGACCATTCATGACCTCTAAACCAAACATTAGCCAGACACAATTGATAACTAATTGGTGCAGCAAACAAGTATCTCTGGATATATTTAATATTTGATATATATATATATATATATATATATATATATATATGCTATTTATATTATAAATCAGTGTATAATGGATTATGAGCATGCACATTGAAAAAGCACATGCATGACTTATAATTAAAAAAAAATATTTTAAAATAAATATAAATGTTCTTATAAAGCAGTAGGTCTTAATGAGTCTTTATAAATTTATTTATAGTGAAGGGTTGGTCAAAATCCCTTGCCTCTTCAAATACATCTATAAATCATAAATCCTTTTGGATGCTTATATACTTCCTTATAAAAAATCAATAATCAAATATATTCATTATCACATACTCATTTTTATATTCTTTGTGCTTGTGAAATTATATTTTCTTAAATGCATGTGATGGAAGGAACCAGTTTCTTTTAGGTGCATTCCAATCTTACTTTGAGATTGCACGTAGTACACGCAGGACACGAAGGCCACGTAACCCACAAGGCCGTTTGTCTCTTTCTCTGGTATCAGAAGAAAGGTTAGAGGGTCCTAAAGGCAGCATGGACACATATGATCCTTCGCTGGACAGATGGTCAAGCTATATTGAGCGTTACTATTGAACTTTAATTGTTGTATTAAAGTGTATTCTTTCCAGTATATTTCCTTCCTTGGGTGTAAATGCCAGTTATCTGTTTTTCTCCCAAACGAGTGAATGTTTTAGCATTATGTTTTGGTATACTTAACTGATAATAAGGAGCTCAGACTCTCTTCAGCCTTGATGGGAGCTGTTATTTGCTAGTGTCTGTTATTTGTGTGTGTGCGTATGACATTCTATGTAGGTTCTGGACGTTCGGACCAGACAACCCGGCGCCCTCCTCTAACCTGCGAGGCCACCACAGACCTAAATCTATTGAGTGGACGACAACTATCTTTACTAATGGCGATAGGCACCCCTATCTCCTCACATGTGTTAAATTGTTTAGGCTCTTAATGTTTCTTAGCCAATGAGAATCATTCAACCTGTAAGCAATGACGTAGCTTAGACCTTGGAAATGGTATAACTGCTGTGATCTTTGTAACTGTAAGGGAGGCGGCCTACGAACTCTTGTGTGAGTCTTGAAGCTGACTTCTGCTGATGAAACTGCAAACTATCTTCAGTAAAATTTTTCTTTAATTTTTTATAATTCTGACTCCGGGTCTTCATTCTTCATATCTGGTTCTGGGTCTTTAACTGTACACCCCCTTACAATAGAATAGTAATGTCACGGTGTGGGTTTTGTGTCTTTTTTTTTTGTGACCGCCTCCGCTTCACCACCCTCCTGAAATTGTGTTTTTTTTTTTTTTTTTTGATGGGCGTCAGGAGCCGCCCATAGAGGGGGGGCTATGTCACGGTGTGGGTTTTGTGTCTTATTCCTTGTTGTTGTCTGTCATGTGATTCCCTGTTTGCCATGTGTCTTGTAGCTGTTATCTTGTTTGCCTGTGTATTTAAGCCCTGTGTCTAGTTCAGTCTTTGTGAGTTCTTGATGTTGTTTTTGTGTTATGCCAGGTTGGTTGTTCTGTTTCCTTGTCATGTTCCCTAGTCTGAGTTTTTGTCTAGTTTGAGTTTGTTTAAATAAAGTAAGCTGCATTTGGATTCTAAATCCTCCTTGGTTCAACCACCTCCACGTAACAAGTAATACTTACTTATAAATAAATATTAATTGCACTGTTAACCCTTGCTGTAAAAAAGGACACATTCTGACAATATCATACTATTTTCCATTAAAACACTAATATACCATAGAAAACAAAAATAGCCTACAGGAATATACTGTGAATTAACAGTGCTCAAAATCGACACTCAGAGGCTGTTTTCCCAATCACACCCTATACCCTCATTCAATATTCCCTACATTAGTTCACTAATATAGTCCACTTGACAGAGTGAATGAAAAGAAGTGAGTGAATTGAGACCCTGATGAACACCTGATAAGCAGAATCACTGAGAACAGAGAAACAAGAACAGAAAAAAGAGAAACACAAGAACTTCAACTGACTTCCAGCCACACTGAGTGTGAAACCAGTTTACAAACCAGTTTAACATTATTTCTTTCATACATGTACAAAAGTTATTAATGAGAATTAACAGATATTTAGTTGCTGATGTTTTATTGGAAATAATACAGTTTGTAGTCATGATGGAGATCAGTTTGCTTTAGTTGGTCCCTTGACTTTATAATATTACTTTTCTCTGGCTTTAAGTGTGAGTTTATAAAACACATTTGTTATGGCAAGAAAAAGTCAAGAGGAAGTTTATCAGGTGATTTTGGCTGTTGTGATGATGACGTTATCATCCTGGATATGTCTGATTCACTGATCACATCCTGTATATAGCTAAGCTTTGAATTTATGGGTATTTAATATTTATCGTATAACTGTTAATCTACAACATGAAATGCAGCAACGTTTCTGTAACCAGTTATTCTGAAGGATATTGAAATCATATAGTGCATTAAAACATTTTGAACTCCTGCTTGTCTTAGACACACACAGACATCAACAATCAGCACATGAACCTCAACAATGGTGACAATCAAAAGTTTCATGTCGTAATGCATGCTGGGTTCCAGGATAGTATAAATCTCCCAGCATTCACTGCTGCATGAATAAATAAAACATTATTGCCACCATTGTTGAGATTGAGGTGCTATTTTTTATATCTCTGTGTTTCTACAAGACAGTGTAGCTCTGTTTATTTTTTGGTAATGCATGATGTGTTAAAAAAAGTAGTCATTGTAACTCATTACTGTAGTTTCACAGTGGTGTTAATGTAACACTTTTGGATATATTACACTTTGAAGGAGATTAATGAATGAGGCTTTCCGATGATTTTGCCATCATAATCTGTCACGGTATCCGATACGAACCCAAGCGCAGACAGTATTCTCTAAACACAGCTTTATTTATAAACAGAAAACAAAAACCCACAAGGGGGCAAACGAACATTGACAAGGCAAAACAAACACTGACAAGACTTGATTATAACTAGACGCCAAACTTGACAATGAACATAGAGCAAATCTGACAATAAGCTTGACTTGACAATACACTAGACTGGATTACTCACAGACAGGATACAAAACAAACAAGCAACAAGTAACAACCACAAGGAGATTATATAAGGGAGACAATCACAAGGGCACAGGTGACACTGATGAAACAATGACAAAACGAGGATAACGAGGGGGCGGGGCCAGAGGACGAGACAACACAAGCACATGGCCCAAACCAAAGGCCATGTGCTTGCACACAAAACATGGTTCTGTCATGATCCTGCCTCAAGAATTAAAGAACAATAACTAGATGGCAGAATCATGACAATAATAAATATAACCGCAATCATTCACAAGCCATGTGTGCACAAGTGTGACTTGCAAAAAAACAGTTCAAGCAGCAGTAAGAGAAGAACTAATGTTAAAAAGTCAAGGGTCAGCATCCCAACTAAAGCAAACACTGATCTCTACAATGGTAACTTCAAACCAAACATTTTCAATTAAACATCTCAATAATAACTTCTGTAGATGTATGACAGAAATAAAGTCATACTGGTTAATAATAAGTGTTTTAATGTGAAATGGCTGGAAGTCAGTTGTAGGTCATGTGTTTCTCTATTTTCTGTTCTTGTGTTCCTCTTAACTTCAGTGATTCTGCTTGTTAACAGCAGGTATTCATCACTAATGCCAAACAATCACTTACATATTAACTTAATTATCTCACTGCAACACTGCGTCAATGTTACTTTTTACTCTTTGTAGTGTGAATTATCTTGTGGCATTGAAGGATTAACAGTGTGAGATAAAAAGACAGACCCACAAAATGTATTTTAACAGTATAAACTGTAAGTTATAAAACAGGTATATACTGGCAACACTGTTGCCAGTAGTTTACTGTAAAATGTATTTTTTGGGTCACCGTTGTGCTGAAGAGTAGAGCCTGTGCTTCAGTCCAGGAGAAGATCTATAAACATACTCTGCATGTTGCTTTATTTAACAGGCGGTGACTGTGTAGTTGCTTATCCAGTGGAAATCTTTTTATGTACAATAGTTTTTCAGTGGTCTCAAATGAAATAAGTTCACAGTAATACCTTCCTCACATTATAAATGCATTATAAATTTGTGCATTATAAAACAGTGTTGCCAGTATTTTACTGTAAAAAAAACCTGGTAAGGTCTAACAGTGTGGGCTATAATTCATTAAGCATGGTCTTCATAGAAAGTGTAACCCTATTTTATTCCTTATTCATTATAGCTTCATTAACCAATTTTCCTCTTCAAGAATGTTAATTTTGATCTGCATGACTTTGTCAGTCTTTCCAGAGTGATAAAGAATGAAGAATCTAATAGCCTATTAGGCTTCTCATCAGTGATTTTCCTCTCAGGTGAAGGGTTACATCTTGATTTCAACAGGTTCTTCTGCTGTGTGCAGAGTTAATTAAGGGAGAGTCTGAAAGAAAGAAAAGTCATCAGTGTCCCCACCAACCAACAACATGCCATTATTATCAGACAAATTGATCTCCTTCAATCTGATATTATTGAACCATGCTGAGCTGAATCTGAGCTCGGTTTTTCGGCATTGAAAAGATAAGACTTTTTATTCATCAAAATGTTTTGTCTACCAGTTTCGAATATTTATTTGAAAAAGGATTGCTCGAGTCTAAAACATGTACGTAACTTAAGTAAACTTAACCATTGAATAAATAAGTCATTGAAAACACCAATTTTACTCAAACCAATCATCTTCCGAATTGTTGAGTAAACCTTCCACACATTTTTTATTCCTAATATTTATTCTTTTTCCTCCCTCAATAATGTCTTCCTCAGAACTGGGCACTGGAGATCACTAGCCTGCATGACCATGTGTAATATTGAAAGCTCTTTCTGTTTGCTTTTGCAAGTTGCTTATAAATGGCCTAAATGTTTACTTTCACGATAAATTTTACATTAGTTTAATCAACTTAAAAAGAGAGTTTGTTTTTAAAGTGCCGGAAAACATTTTCTTTTCCAATGTTTTGACATTTAATAGCTTTACTTACAGATAGATTTTTTATTTTTACTTTTAATAGCGTTTTTGAATGACTGTGATTTACTGTAAAAAAAAAAAAAGCCTTTGAAACATCTTGGAAATACTTACCATAACTGTTGGTTATTTCAGTCCGCCTCTGTAAATTTTGGATGGCCAGTAATTCAGGTTCATTCAGCTGTCATCTTGCTCTCATTTCTACTTTATTCCAAGGAAATTGCATTCAGTTTTAGGTAAAAGAAATCCAATTTGAGCAAGGATCTCTTCGCACAATGCCTTCCTTTTTGAAGGGGTAGGTTGAGGGGATGGGTTGTGCTTTTTGGGATGAAATGACATTCAGACACATGTTCACTGTCTATTTCTCACTCTTTCCACCTTTTTCCATTTCTTTTCATATTTGTGTTTAAAGTATTACTATGGATACTAAAAGTTGGTCTACAAGATTTTTATTTTCTGTCCAGACACACTTCTAATCTCCTGTTCTCACTTCCCCTTTGATATCTACTTATGGATTTATAATGTGGGGCCGGTTCTAGATCTGCTGTCATCCTAGCCTCTCCGTCCCCACACCTCTGCCATTCTCCTCTTTGTCTCTAAGAGGGCATGTATTTCCTTCACTTTTCAACAGTTTTTCCAGACTTTATATACAATATAAATAATAATCAACATATGATTACCTATACGAACACTATATCAGCAATACATTATTTTAAATTAGATTATATGGTTTCCTAAAATGTGGGAATGCTTAAGGTTATGCATTTTACATTATTTATCTTATTTAAGCCCTTAAAAACCCTTGAAAACTCTGTCATCATTTTTTAACCCTCAAGTTGTTCCAAACAATGAGTTTCTTTCATCTGTTTAACAAAAAAGAAGATATTTTAAAGAATGTTGTTAACCAAACAGTTGACGGCCATAGTGGAAGTCAATGGCTACCATCAACTGTTTGGTTAAAGGTGCAGATTTTTAGCGGCATCTAGCGGTTCGGTTGCGAGTTTGCACTAAGGGCTCAGCCCACTGCTCACCCCTCCCTTTCGAAGAAGCTACGGTGGCTAAAACGGGACAAACATATCGTCGTCTGAGACAGCAGAGAATGGCCAGAGTAAGCCAAGAGTGTGTAACATTGTCACTGTTTCTGTACCACAGTCCATTATAAACCACATCATGGATAACGTTTTCAAAGCCATAGTCAGGTCAAGTCAAGTCAAGTCATCTTCATTTATATAGCGCTTTTAACAATGGATTGTTTCAAAGCAGCTTTACAGAGATAAACATATAATTTAAGGTGAGGATCAAGGGTCTATAATATAATAAGTAATCAGCTGATTGTCTAAACCCATAATACAGCGAGGGAGAAGAACCACATTAAACTAGGCAACTATATATTTTTCTAACAGGGTAGCTGCAAGTAAAAGTTTAGCTGGCTAATATGAGCTGTTACTGTGGCTGAGCTGGTTAAAGCGTAAAGCCTTGTTTATACTCGACACGTCCGCATGAGCCCAAAGGTGCGCGCGGCAAAAATGACATGATTAAAACCGCGCGCGCGCCTCCGCATCCCCTGACACCATTTACTACACACAATAGGCTTTTTTTCTCTGATTTTGAAAACTCTTCGCGATCGACTTAAAATGCTTCCAAGATCGACGGGTTGGTGATTCCTGTAACGTTACTGTTTTATGGTCAATGAATGACAAGAGTACTAATCTGTCTCACGAACGTAACCAGCACATATCCCCACATAGCAAAGCCATAACACCGGGAGGGAGAACTACGTTACATGAAACAATCCAACTATATTACACCACTGACAAGTCACTCACGGTGTTTATGGCTAGCTTATAGGTTTCTGCGGCTTCTCTTTCAAGGTAGTGACGAAACGCGCTCTGTAGCGCTGTTTGTTCGCTGTCGGCTACGGTAGAAACATGACGTTACAATATGTCGACCTTCATAGAAGGGGATTCCCGCGGTTATGTAGATATAAATGTCTCATTCTAAGGTAATAAAAACATTACGGTTTATTAAGTAAGTTCTTTATACACCACTGAAAACATAGTTATGGATGTCATTTAGCATTTCTGTTAATAGATACTCAAAATTTTTACTTATTGCACCTTTAACAACATTCTTCAAAATATCTTCTTTTGTGCTCAACAGATAAAAAGAAACGTTTTCAGGTTTGGAACAACTTAAGGGTAATTAAATGATGACAGAATGTTCATTTTTGGGTGAACTATCCCTTTAGGTCTGATCTTTGTCCCGCTGTAATTTGATATATGTTCTGTTTTGGGTTTACTTGTGTTATGCTGTTTTATTATGAGTGCTCTGTAAAAAAAGAAAAGAAAAGTCCATTATCATGCAATCTAAATGTACATTTCTGCCACCACTTATTACCTTGTTGAATATCTTTTATTTGACGTGACTGTTAAGCTTTTCTTTTCCGTAAAGGTTTAAAGATTTTATAAATAATGTAACTTTTACACACAGACATGTTAAACAAATAACTGGTACAGTTAACAAATAAAAAGGGAAAGGATGTGAAAGGATTTTAAATGGTCTCTAAACATTAAACCCAACAAAAGTGTACCTATTGTGTTTTTATTTATTTTATACTATTAAAGTTTTATAAAGTTTATAGATGTGTGTAGATTTCACGCACACACACACACACACACACACACACACACACACACACACACTTCTTATGTCAGTGAGGCCTTCATTACTTAAATTTTCCTCTCACTTTGAGTCTCAGTCTCATGTCATTCAGATTTTAAGGGAATTTTTAGCAATTAATGTCCTCATTGTGAAATCAATTATATAATTCCTGTAACTATGGGTTAGAGTGGAATACATTTCTGGAGACTCACTGGTAGAATGCACTAAATCAGAGGTGTAGGGGTCACCCTGTCCTGCTCCTGGCTTTTCTGATAGCCCAGAGCACATGAATACTGATGGATGGCAGGGATGCTGCCTGAGGAGACACCACAACGCTTGTTGCGAATCACAGCTGCTGACACCTTATATTTGCCAAACACTGACAAAATTCAAAAGCAAGCTCCCAGAAATCACCTAGGCAACAGGACCGTCCTGAAATTCTGATTTGGAGTCTGTTTGATGAACTCCAGTAAGAGCTTCTCTGTTGCACTTAAATACACATGCTTCTTGTTTTAGCTTAGGTTTGGATGTGATCGATCCACTCCTGTGAAGGAGTCTTTAAAATTGTTTATTGCATTCCATCATCCACCAAAACCTGCTCGCCAAAGTAAAATCTAAACAGATCAGGCCTGCATAGTCTATTGATTAATGCAGTAACATGTGAAGGTGGATCTGGGGTTTCTCATGACTTTTAGTGTTATCTTTTAAATGCAGGCAAATATGAAAAGCCAAATAAACAGACTTTGGTTTTCGATCTTCTACAAACATGAATGTAAATTGGAAAATTACATTGAAGACTGCAGAGGTCAATCAAAACCTACACGACAAAAGCTTTTAAGATAAACATGAACATTTATGACTTGTTTTTAGAGATAACATTGGGTTGCTATGATTCCTTGTTTAATTTCATGTTTCTCTTTCTCTCTTTGTTTTCCAGCCTCATGAAAGTCATCAAAGTTAAAACAGAAGGTTTATGAAACGGTTTCTTTAAACACTGCAATGTTTTCAGCATGATGTCGGTGTTCTATCTTTAATATTTTATCAATATAAACAAAGGATACTGCCAAGTATCTCAATAGATTAGTAAATACCTGCCTTGAGTAGTAAGCTGTATTGACCAGTGCTATTTTATTGGATGTTTTCGAATAGCTTTGACTGTGGGCTTAAAAATTGCCTCTTTTTTTTGTCATTCTGGATGACATGAATTAATTTTGTTCAGTCTTTATCACAACACAGTTGAGTCTGTGTTATCTCTTAATCTTTAATTAAGGTATAATAGCAAGTTATCTTTGTGTGTGCTGTGCACAGAGGAAGAACTTCATATTCAAGACTTTTGATAGGCTACTGTTTCATTGCCGTACCACTCAGAAAATCGTTGAGCACAGTTTAATGTGTCTCTCCATGATATATTTTCCATTTTTCCGTTTTTTGCCTAATCACGTACCATATAAACATGTTCATTTAATTTATATACAGCTCTGGAAAAAATTAAGAGACCACTGCAAAATTATCAGTTTCTCTGGTTTTACTATTTATGGATATGTGTTTGGGTAAAATTAACATTTTTGTTTTATTCTATAAACTACTGACAACATTTCTCCCAAATTCCAAATAAAATTGTCATTTAGACTGCATTTATTTGCAGAAAACTACAACTGGTCAAGATAACAAAAAAGATGCAGTGTTGTCAGACCTCGAATAATGGAAAGAAAATAAGTTCATATTCATTTTTAAACAACACAATACTAATGTTTTAACTTAGGAACACTGTAATGATTTGCTGTAAAAATTACAGCAATATTTTACAGCAGCTGGCTGTTTTCTAATAATACAGCATATTGCTGTAAACTGCAATGCATTCTGGGGTCGCGTGGCGGTTTGATTCAAAATACAGAATATTGCTGTAAATTTCAAATCTACAGAGGCATTGTGATCTTCAACGGTCGTGTCGTCGACTTTCGGGTAGCGGCAAGAGGAGTGATTCTCAGCTCTGTGGTAAGTGACTTATTATTTCAGTTTCTTATTTTTTATGTTGTGTTACTCGTAGACTTTGAAGGTAACGTTATATTTGCGGTGGTAACCGAGGATCACGCATCCTCCGTAGCCTACGGGGCGCGAGGGAGACTTGCGCGGGGCTTCAGCAGCGCGGACGCGGTAGTATTTCACACATTCCTCGGGATCTATGGGCTCCTATGTTAAGAAGAGTTACATGCTTTAATGACAACAGTCGGTATTCACACGAGGTTCGTGTTGATCTGCACACTTCGTCGTGATTATTTTATGGTGTAAATCAAATCAAAATCAAGTCATCTGTTAAAATGGGCGCCGAGATGAAAACGCCGTTGCTAAAACCTTGCGTCAGAATCTGAATGTTGCTGTGTTGCATGTTTAATATGCCGGTGTAAAATCCCTTACATTTCAGTACGAATATAGGCTAGCCTATATCCTATATATTTTAGCTATAGCGGCAGCCTACTCTCTGTGTGTAATTTGCTTATTGTTTTCATAATTCCTTTGTTACTTTTATTTAAAATAAAGAGTTCCTGCACTCTGAATACTAAAATATAGTTTAAATTTAAAAAGCTGAAAAATAAAAATGGTATAGTAAAAAATAAACTATTGTCACATGTGGTATTGTTTTAGGAGACACTTTGACAAGTGGACACTGGAAGGCCAAGTTGTGTGTGAGGAGAGCATTCAGCCCAGCTTCCTGTCTGGCCTTGCTATACTGGTCACTGCATATTACATATTCAATCAGGAGGAGGCAGCCTGCACCTTGGAGTTCATTTAAAGGTAATGATTGAATTCTTAACAACCTCAGTACATTTGACACATGTATTCAATATCAGAACTTGCCTTTAGATATATTATCTGTTGACTTAATTAGTTAAATCAGGTGTTTTAATTAGTGGACATAGGGTTAGGGTTGGGGAGGTCTTCATGAGAGGTCCTCATGACTGGAGTTGAGAAACACTGCTCTAACAGATTTAAAAACATGATTACAAGCATCAAAACGTAAAACCAATCCTAATTACATATTGTCTGTTTCCTGACCCGTTAGGTGCTTTGAAAGAGAGGAACAAAGAAGAAAATTGCCATATAAAACGACAGGGCAAATGGTACAGAAGAAACAGGTTGCAGTGAACCCACATGTTGCCACTCTTCCCTGCAAAGTGGTGTGTTATCAGTGGAATTTCTAAAATGTAAGTAGTACACACACACAAATATCTATTTTTCCTTTAATTTTAACCTTTTAATGTTCTTTATCTGACTCTAACTGTATCTGTCATTCCTCTGTCTGTCTCTGACTGTTTCATTATGTTTTGTAATATATCTAATGTATTGTCCTTTTCAATATTTCTAGCCAGCCTTTGCATCCTGTGATGGAACCGCATCTGGAGCTGAATTATTCTCCATTTTTGATCATAAGTTTTTTGGACTCACTTAGGGCCTTGTTGTTTGGACATGTTAGTCTGGTAATGAAGTGATGAAAATTAATTCGTGTCTGTTTTTCAGAATCATTTTATAATGATCATTTTGGTCAACTTGTGGTTTTAAATGTCATTTGCGTATTTCTTCTTTGTGTGAAGGCCGGTGTCAGGAGCCAATCAGATCCCTCACATGTCACCACACAAAGATCATTGTCCCCAGATTACTGATCACCTGCACCTGTTTCCACTCAGCACGCACTTCTCAGCCAGCACAAAAGCACCCGATTCACTTCCAGTCATTGTCAAGCCTCCAACAGGAACGACCCTTACCAGTCACCACTTGTCTAACTCTGAGCCATCCTTCAGCAACGAAAGTAAAGTATACTTACCAGAAAGAAACTAACCTTGTTGTCCTTGTTCTGATGTTCCCAGGATCCGTTCCATGATTCATGTTCTCCGTTTCCTGGAATCCGCCACGAGCCCCGTTTCCCACTGGATGAGCTGCAAGAGAAAGTGAAAGTATCACTGAACTGGTGAGCTCATTGTCAAGTGCACTTCAAGGGATCTACTCACCTGGAATCCTTCCTGAATCACGCTTATCCACGAACGATCTGAAAAGAGAGAAAACTCAAGTTATTGTTCTGTGCTACCCGCCACGTTATTATTGAAGAAGAGGATTCACTCACCTGGATGCATTCCTGCCACATAAATCCTCTTCGAAATCATCGTTGAACTCCTGAAACCCTGCATACTTCCTTTTGAGTTAAATAAAGATACCTTTATGTTTATCACTTACCTCTGTCTCTGAGTCTGAATCCGGACAGAAGGCTTGACCTAACAACAACAGAAAGAGGTGAGAGATGGATTCCGGACAGCCCGCTGTTGCTACCAGCTCCACACCTACCACCGATCCTCCAGTGAGAGCTTCCGCGAGCGCCGCTTCTTCGATTACCTGCTTTGCAACTCCCCCGTCGCGCCCAGCGCCCTTCTCTGGCCGGACGGAGGACTGCAACGGATTTTTACTCCAGTGTTCACTAGCTCTGGAACAGCAAGTTCAGCTCTATCCCAATGAGAGATCGAAAGTGGCATTTATCATTCAGCAACTCTCTGGAGCAGCTCTGAGGTGGGCAGAGGCGTTATGGATGCAGGAATCCACAGTGGTTGCGTCAGTTCAAGAGTTTGTCAAACACTTTAGAGAAGTTTTCGGACGACCCGCGGATGATTCCTCATTCGGAGAACAGCTTCTACAGTTACGTCAAGGAAAGAAGTCATTGACTGAGTATTCTGTGGAATTTCGCACACTTGCATCAAATAGTGGATGGAATGAGAGAGCTCTGATTTCTGTTTTCCGTCGAGGTTTAAACCCAGCTTTGCGCCTCCAACTGGCGATCTACGATGACAGCTTAGGAATTGAGAAATTCATTCAGCAAGCCAAGCGAGTCCATCAACGATCTTTGAGTTGTTACGCTGATCAGTCTCGTCATCATCCTGTGTCTTTTCAGAATCCCAAGAATCTCAATCCAGAAAATCTAGTTGAAGAGATGCAAGTCGACACTTCAAAAATTTCTCAGGCTGAACGTGTTCGTCGAAGAGAGATGAAGTTATGTATGTACTGTGGTACCAAGGGTCACTTCAGACTTAACTGCCCAATTCGACCGGGGAAAATGATGGTAAGCTCAGTCTTTAATCAACCCATTGTCTCAGCACCACTCACGATTCCTGTGATATTAAAGATTAAAGAAAAACACATCTCTGTAACAGCTATCATCGACTCAGGGGCCGCGGGAAACTTCATTTCCGGAGAACTCTGTAAGAGGCTCAGTCTGCGAGAGATCAACACTCCCAAGTCTTACGCCATCTACGCTGTAACGGGTGAGTTAATTAACAAGACGAACGTTACTACCCAGATTGGTCCTATTCAATTGTGTGTGGAAGAGACGCACCAAGAGTGGTTTGAACCATTTGTGTTGATAAACAGCCAAACTGATCTCATTCTTGGTCGACCATGGCTCGTCCGTCACCAACCCACCATTGATTGGACGTCTGGGAAAATCATGCAATGGGGATGTCAATGTCCGGAGATCAACGATCCAGTATCTCGTTCATCCAGTAATCCAAGGACCCGAGTGCTCAAAGTTAACTCCACGTCCATAGAGAGTCCCACAGAAAACTTGTCAACTAATATCCCAGCCTGTTATTCTAAGTTCTCTGACGTTTTCAATCCTGTTACTGCTTCAAAGTTACCCCCTCATCGACCATGGGATTGTGCTATAGACCTGATTCCTGATGCACGGCTCCCCAAAGGTCGGATTTACTCCTTGTCCCTTCCAGAGCAAGAATCCATGAAGAAATATATCCACGAAGCTTTAGATCAGGGTTACATCCGACCTTCCACATCTCCTGCCGCCGCAAGTTTCTTCTTCGTGGCCAAGAAAGACGGTGGTTTAAGACCATGCATTGATTACAGAGCCTTGAATCAAGTCACTGTGAAGTTTAGCTACCCTTTGCCTCTCATACCCGCTGCTCTCGAACAACTCAGAGAGGCAAAGATGTTCACCAAGCTTGACTTACGGAGTGCGTACAATCTATTCCGTATCAAAGGAGGGGATGAGTGGAAGACTGCTTTCATAACCCCTGCTGGCCACTACGAATATCTTGTCATGCCATATGGTTTGGTCAACGCTCCTTCCGTTTTCCAAAGTTTCATGGATGAGATCCTCAGAGACTTTCTTGGGAAGTTTGTTCTGGTCTATATCGATGACATCTTGATATATTCCAAGAATCCAATCGAACACCAAAGACATGTGTCTCTAGTACTACAACGTCTCAGAGAACTCACTCTGTTCCTGAAAGCTGAGAAGTGTACCTTTCATCAAAGCACCATCGACTTCCTGGGATACATACTCAGCGATCGAGGAGTGGAGATGGACCAACAAAAGACCAAGACCGTCCTGTCTTGGCCAACTCCCAAGTCCGTGAAGGAGCTTCAGAGATTCCTCGGGTTCGCCAACTTCTATAGGAGATTTATCAACCAGTACAGTCTTCTCACTTCTCCATTGACCTCCTTGCTAAAAGGAAAACCTAAGATCCTGCAGTGGAACCCCGAGGCTGAGAAAGCTTTTCATGATCTGAAATCTGCCTTCACCAGTGCCCCTTTGCTTCACCATCCAGACCCTGAAAAACCATTCATGGTGGAAGTCGATGCCTCCACCACCGGGGTTGGAGGAATCCTGTCCCAATGTTCCGAGTTCTCCTCAAAGCCACTCCCTTGTGCCTTCTTCTCCAAAAAGTTTTCTCCAGCTGAGGCCAACTACGATATTGGAAATCGTGAACTTCTCGCAGTAAAACTTGCCTTGGAAGAATGGCGACATTGGCTAGAGGGAGCCAAACACCCATTTCTAGTCCTAACCGATCATAAGAATCTCCAATACCTGAGAGATGCTAAGTGGTTAAATCCGCGTCAGGCCCGATGGGCGTTATTCTTTACACGCTTTCATTTCAAGATTGCCTATCGTCCAGGATCCAAGAATACCCGTGCAGACGCTCTGTCCCGTATCCATGCCTCTGAGAGCCCTGTTGATCAACCTGAGACCATTCTACCCGAGAGGTTATTCGTAAATCCTATCCAGTGGGAAATAAACGAACAGCTTCAAGAACTGGCTCATCAGCAACCCAGAGTTACCGGATGTCCTCCCGGGAAGATTCATGTCCCTGAAGAATTTCGCAACGCCTTGATTTCCTCAGCTCATTCTTCAGTGGCCACTGGACACCCAGGTATAACCAAGACCTTAGCCACACTTCAGGAGAAGTATTGGTGGGCTCACATGCGCCAAGATATCACTCAGTTCATTCAAGGTTGCATCCCATGTGCCATCTCCAAGGTCCCAAGAAATCTGCCAGTGGGGAAACTGGTCCCTTTGCCTATTCCAAATAGACTTTGGTCCCACATCGGAGTGGACTTTGTGACTGACCTTCCGATTTCTGACGGAAATACTTGCATCCTAGTAACCATCGATCGTTTTTCGAAAGCATGCAAGTTCATTCCGTTAAAGGGACTTCCAACCGCCTTTGATACTGCTGAGCTTCTCATGGAACATGTCTTTCGAAATTTCGGTCTGCCAGAGGATATTGTCTCTGATCGAGGGCCACAGTTCATTTCCCGAGTCTGGCGATCATTTTTTACTCTCATGAATGTGACAGTGAGTCTGTCTTCCGGGTACCATCCACAAACCAATGGACAAACCGAGAGAAAGATCCAGGATCTAGGTCGGTTCTTGCGCACATTCTGCCACTCCAACCAGAACATCTGGAGTAGGTATCTCATCTGGGCAGAATATGCACAGAATTCCCTCCGACAAACATCCACGCAATTGACTCCATTCCAATGTATCCTTGGTTACCAACCTCCGTTATTTCCATGGTCCGGTGAACCTTCAGAAGTGCCTGCGGTTAACAAATGGTTTGAGGAGAGCGAACAGGTCTGGAACCAAACTCATCAGCACATCCGACAAGCTGTGAATAGACAACAGCAGTTCGCTGACACCCGCCGAAGATCCACGCCAGAATACCAACCTGAGCAACTAGTCTGGCTTTCCACTCGAGATATCAAACTGCGCCAGTCATGTAAGAAGTTAAATCCAAAGTACATCGGACCCTTTCCAATTGTCAAGCAAGTCAACCCAGTCACTTACCAGCTCCGGTTGCCCCCAGAATACCGTATCCATCCCACGTTTCACGTCTCACTTCTGAAACCCCATCATCCACAGATTCCCCAGTCAGTCAACGAGGTCGAACCCGAAGAAAACCCCCCGATACCACCCGTGGAACCCGAGACCATCTACCTCATCAAGGAGATCTTGGACTCTCGACGTCGGGGAGGTCAGTTAGAATACCTCATTGATTGGGAGGGATATGGGCCAGAAGAGAGAAGTTGGGTACCTCGTAAAGTTCTTGATCCCAGTCTGCTCCTAGAATTCCATGCTCAGCATCCCGAGAAACCTGCACCACGACCCAGAGGCAGACCCCCACGACGTCGAGGTCCAAGGTCCGCTGGCGCGGACTCTGGAGGGGGGGGGGGGGTACTGTCAGGAGCCAATCAGATCCCTCACATGTCACCACACAAAGATCATTGTCCCCAGATTACTGATCACCTGCACCTGTTTCCACTCAGCACGCACTTCTCAGCCAGCACAAAAGCACCCGATTCACTTCCAGTCATTGTCAAGCCTCCAACAGGAACGACCCTTACCAGTCACCACTTGTCTAACTCTGAGCCATCCTTCAGCAACGAAAGTAAAGTATACTTACCAGAAAGAAACTAACCTTGTTGTCCTTGTTCTGATGTTCCCAGGATCCGTTCCATGATTCATGTTCTCCGTTTCCTGGAATCCGCCACGAGCCCCGTTTCCCACTGGATGAGCTGCAAGAGAAAGTGAAAGTATCACTGGTGAGCTCATTGTCAAGTGCACTTCAAGGGATCTACTCACCTGGAATCCTTCCTGAATCACGCTTATCCACGAACGATCTGAAAAGAGAGAAAACTCAAGTTATTGTTCTGTGCTACCCGCCACGTTATTATTGAAGAAGAGGATTCACTCACCTGGATGCATTCCTGCCACATAAATCCTCTTCGAAATCATCGTTGAACTCCTGAAACCCTGCATACTTCCTTTTGAGTTAAATAAAGATACCTTTATGTTTATCACTTACCTCTGTCTCTGAGTCTGAATCCTGACAGCCGGGCCATGACGGCTAATTTGTTTCAAGTAATTAAAAAAATATTTAATTTCATGTCCATTTAAAAAAAAAAAGTTTGTAAATCAAAATGATACAAAATACACTGTTTTATGACTTTTTTTCATGCATATTTTAAAGTTATAAATTAAATAAATGTTGACCTGTTTTTCAAGATTAGGATGTTGAATAATTTGTTTGTTTTGTGAAGTAATAGGGGAATTAAGTTGTGCGTTATACAACACTTAATGTATTTAAAAACAATTGTTTAAAGCTTATGCAGTTGATAAATAATTAACATTTAAAATTCAGCTGCCAGTCATTAATATGAAAAAATCAGGAAAATATATTGTATATACTGCATTTTACATACTTCCTCTAAATATAGCGAATACAAAGATTCATGTAACTTACTGTAAAAAAATACAACAATTAAAAAATACAGTTATTTACTGTAATCAGAGAATACAGTAAAAATCTGTAAATTAAATTACAGAAACGCTACTGTAAAAAATACAGTAACTGGCTGGCAACCCTGCTGCCAGTATTTTACTGTAAAATTTACAGGAAATTTTTAACAGTGAAGAGTTCAGAAATCAATATCAATGGTTCAGAAAACCAGATCAAGACCCTGTCATGGCCAGCCCAATCTCCAGACCTGAACCCCATTGAAAACCTCTGGAATGTGATCAAGAGGAAGATGGATGGTCACAAGCCATCAAACAAAGCTGAGCTGCTTGTATTTTTGCACCAGGAGTGGCATAAAGTCACCCAACATCATGTGAAAGACTGGTGGAGAGCATGCAAGACGCATGAAAGCTGTTATTAAAAATCAGGGTTTTCCCACCAAATATTGATTTCTGAACTCTTCCTAAGTTAAAACATTAGTATTATGTTGTTTAAAAATTAATATGAACTTATTTTCTTTCCATTATTCGAGGTCTAACAACACTGCATCTTTTTTGTTATTTTGACCAGTTGTTGTTTTCTGCAAATAAATGCAGTCTAAATGACAATATTTTTATTTGGAATTTGGGAGAAATATTGTCAGTATAAAGAATATATATATATATATATATATATATATATATATATATATATATATATATATATATATATATAGAATAAAACAAAAAATGTTAATTTTACCCACACACATCTATAAATAGTAAAACCAGAGAAACCAGTGGTCTCTTAATTTTTTCCAGAGCTGTATATAAATGAAATGAACATGTTTATATGGTACGTGATTATGCGGTTAAAAAATGGAAAAATGGAAAATAAGAAAGTAAAGGTTTGGTGTGGTGGTCAAAAAGAAAGGGAGCTAAGAAAGTAAAAAAATAAAATAAATGGAGAGATGATGATGAATGGTGGAGTTACAGTAAGATTTCTGTCTCTGCAGCACTTAGAAGGAGCACCTGCTGCGATCAGATCTCATCCAACCATGTTGCTGTCTTTCTGTTCCCTCCAATTGTTACTTCTATTCTCTTGCTGTTTTTTTTTTTGTTTTGTTTTTTTGTAGGAGCGAATGTAAGAGTTATTGTGTGTAAATCTGAGAGTGTGTGCAATCCTTTAATACTCCACCACATGACACGCTTGGATAGTCCATATAATAGCATGACGCCCATGATAATTTGGACATGACGACATTGACTGAAATGCCCCCAGAGAGGAGCTGATTAACTTCTATAAAGATAATTCTGTGTGCAAAACAGAAAAGGCAGGTAAATGTAACCTCAGTGGCAATTGTGTTAAGGAATGATGCAAACTCATAAAATGACTTGAACCCTGTTGACAAAGAAGAAAAAGGAAAGATTGTTCATCTCTACTTTTTTGAGCAATGTTTTTATTGAATAATATGCCTTTCCATGTTTTCATTTGAAAATTCTTATACCATTTTACAGCTTTTCCCAAGTGGTTTCAGTTTCAAAAGAGGGTTCAATTAACTAACAGCTTTGCTAACTCATTACTAATACATATTCTTCCTTGGCCCCAAGATCCTCATTAGCTATGGAAGGTCTGCCGTATCCAGCCTACCTGACCCCGGACCACCTGCTCTGCACGCTTGCTCTCTGCTCATCTGTTTGTATCCCACCAAGCCTGTCATGATCATACGTACGTAGACTCCCCATGACAGACTCTTGTTGACCTCAATTGTCATCACATCTCACTGTGCTGAAAAAGCTACTCTGAAACTGTAACTTTCCAAGCAAGCTGCTCATTACAGTTCAACTACGGGCTACTAAACTTTGAAAACTAAGTACAAAAATGGTGAAGGATTTTGAAGGAATTTTTAATGACAGCATTAAACCTGACAAGATAATTACTTGCTTGAGAAGATAATTGATCAGAATTACTCTTAAACAGCAAAAAGGATAGAATACACTTTGAGTCAAAAACATGGTAATAAACAGCAGCCTTTAACTAAATATTTCACATTAAATAGGATCTAAAATGCTCAAATAGATGATGAAAACCAATCATTTTTTTTTAATTGACTTAAAGGCACAGTATGTAAGTTTCATTTCTAGAAGTCGCTTATTCAAAACAATAACAAAGGCGTAGCTTGATGGCGGGCGTGAATGTGTGGAATCATGGGAGTTGTTGTCTTCACCTCCACAGCCAATGGAAAGCAATCTGACGGGACTCATGTTCATGGATAAGCTATTGCATTAAAGTTTTATGAACGTTACGGTGGTATGAAGCAGTGCGGGGCCAAGAGCCTGGGACATTTTACGTGGCAGTTTTTATTATGCTTGTGCCACAGTCGGCCATTGCCGCTCCTTTCGTATTGTTGTTTATGTTTATTTTACAAATAAAAGTTACATTTAATGTCCACCTCCTTCTTCCCTGAACTTGAACGTTGTTACAGCTTGGTTTGATCACTTAAATACACATTATTTTATTTCATTCTAATGAAACCGCTGCAAATGCTGAATAACTAACTACTACTCATACAAGTCACTTTATCTGACAAATTAAAATTGTGGAGACAGCGCTGTTTTATTTGGTAAAAACAATAATACTAAAAATACGTTTGAGTGTATTGAAAGTTATGTTATAACAGTACTAGTAAGCTAGATCGATATTAGAATATCATATTTAACCAAAAATACAAATCTGCTGTTAATTAACATCCAAGATGTAGGTGTCTTTTTTTCTTCAGAACAGAAAAGAGGATTTTTATCTGAAACCATGGCAACAACAAAAAATGAATACCCATGGCTCCTGACGATACATTGAGGTCTTATGTAGCGAAACGATTGGTAAATAATGATTTACAACATTATTACCTGTAATTCAGCCTCGGGAAACGGTCCTGAATCATAGTCCTGAATGCATTAATGGCAGTCTGGAGCACGAGCTTTCTTGTCGCATAATGATACAGGAGCTCAAACGAATCGGTGAAAAGTCAATCTTCACGATTGAGATCGCGCAAGCAAACAATCTTATTTTTTTTATGTCCTGCCCATCCAGGATAAGCACAACGATTTAAGTGTCTTCCCTCTCTGTTGTAAACAAACACAGCAGTTGTGACACAAATGACACACTATGCACTTATATACTATGCACTTATGCTATATGTGTTCAACCGTGTAGTGTATGAACTTAATACGTTTATTTTGTCTTTCAACATCGGAGTCTGATAGCCCCTCCCCCTCCGCTACGTAATTAAAGCTGCGACAGTTTAGTGCATCCCTCAATGTGCATAGCTACTATCCATCCTAAACAGTATGTGAGATTAAAATAAATGTGTTCCAAAGTACACCGTATATTAAGTTATTGTCTTTAAAAAGTAAGAGTCGACTCTGAGTCAATTAAATTAATCGTTTTTCAAACGAGTCATAAGCCGTTTCGTAGTGACGTCAAGACGAAACATTAGGCTTGTTTGAGATGCGCCTTGCCTCGCCTGAAATGTAGTCGATAGGCGGCTGCAGTGAGAGGAGGAGTGAAAAAAGCGCAGGCAAGCCGGACAGATCTCGCTTCTCGCAGTGGATCAGACACCTGTGAGATCAAAGGTGGATATCGTGGGATTCACGGGATTCACGCTCGTGCATGGTGTTGCTAATAAACTGGATGCAATTTAAGTTTTGTTGCTTTTATATGAAAATAAATATAATGAACAAGACACCCAAAGTAGGCTACTTATTTAATTCCATTTTAAATAGGCCTACGTGTTTATCAATCATTTTTTCTTTAATACAGACATGTGTTTTTATTAAAAAAAATAAAAATAAAATTACATCACATAGATCGCACTGTCAGAGAATATCCACACATAATTTATAGCAACACATAAAACATGATATCAGAGTTGTAAAATCAAACATTTTAAAGAAGAACAATTACATCACGGTTGTTTAAACCAACGAGCATTAAGCTGTGTCGTCAGCAAGTCGTTTCCCATCATGCTTTTGATCAGCGCAGTCGGTGGAGAGCAACTGCGCGCGACTGCAGAATCCGACACGTGCGCCTTGCGGTCGCGAGAGTTTTTTGACATACGTCGGCATGACATCAGAGCAAGTCTATGGAGCAAGGCGGACCGCACTAGGACACATTTCTAACCGGCATGCATCTCGCGCTGATCACCGGTGATCGGTTCTGCGCAGATTTTGCTCATCGTAGAGGCTATATTGCCCGCCCATGTATTGCGCGCGCAGACACCAGGGAAACTTGAACACTCAAACCGGCAGCTGATTCATGTGGATACTGGATAGCATCATGTCGAGAAGACGGCACATGTGCTCTACAATGTGAAGGTAAAGCCAGTTATTTTTCACTGCCCAAGGACGAGCATGTGAATAATCAGTGGATAAAAATCCCAGCTAACACAGTACGTTGTGACGACGTCGTCAGTTAGTCGTTATTTGGTCAGCGCGACATTACTTTATGACAACGTTGTGAGGACGTCGTGGTAAAGTTCCATTTTCTTATAATCTTGGCTAACGTTCTAGAAACGTTGTGGGCACGTCCTCAAAAGACGTCGCTAGTTCATCCCATGGAAAACGTTGTAAAGACGTGGTCAACTGGTCACCAGATAACTTAAAATCTTTGATGAATTAAGTAGGGTTCTCTTTTAATGTAATATTATGATAATACAGATGTCTTGAAATTGCTTTACAATAAAAATAAAAGCAAAATGGTATAAAAAAATAAAGCAAAATTGTCAAGTGAATGGTTCATAGAACTACACAATGAGTTTTAAATTCATTATTTAAAATTAATGATATTTTAAATTGTTAAATGTTACCCAGACAGCAACATAGTGTCGGCCCAGATCCGGGCCACATCTGGTACATGTGGATTCCATGAGTACCAGATGTGGGCCAGATCTGGGACGACACTATTTTGCTGTCTGGGTATAATTCTAGATGTTTATTTAAATGCTGCGTGCCTTTTGACGTGTTCTATGGTTTCAATGGGCGTACGTGCGCGTAAACATTGAGTCGCATTGCGAGCAGATGGAAACCATGGAAACGAGGAAACCTCATCAACTGACAAACAGCAAAACTAGCGTCTCTCACTGTTGTTTTCACTGCTTTCAGGTAAGTTTAGTTACCAAAATCACACAAATAATACGTTCCTGACATCTTTCTTACGTGTAATTGATACACTTCTGTTGAATATTTACTTTATAGAAATGGTTTTGTGTCTTCGAAAAAGTCCGTTACCATCTCAACCGTTTTCAGAAGAGCTAAGTTAAGTTTACGTTACAATTGAGCTCTTGTTTTACATAAGTTTGGGTTTTAACCACATTTTTGTGTTGATAAAATTTTTTGATAGTTTTGTTTTGCTGGTAATTTGTCAATGGGTGATTGGAAGTAAGCTGATTTATTTAACCTGAAAGAATTCACTGTAACGTACTGTTAATGACGTCACTTACAAAGATTGATAATAAGTTATTTCAGGAGAGACAGAAAAAACCCTCCACAACAAAGGGGGAATTATTGTTTAATCATGATAATCATTTCATATGCATTTATTGCACAATATATTACCTTAAGATTTTTTATATATATTCTTTATCTTTTCTGCATTTCATCTCTGCTCTAGCTTGCTTCCTTGTAATAAACCCTTTGTTCTATTGTAAATTCTATGTAACATTGTTGGCTCTGTGACACATTGCATGTTATTTTCTAGAAGATCATCATGCTGATGGCCTGCTGCACCCCCTGTCCATGACAATCTCCACAGCTATGAACTCGACTAGTAAGCAAAACCTCAAACATACTGTTCAATAGTTGTGGGTCTGTAGGATTTATGCTTTTGAATGAAGTCTCTCACTTTAAATTCATTAACCCCAGTTTTTTTCAGTGACATTGTCCTTGAGAAGCCTGTAGGCTAAATAATCAGCTAAATAATAGGCGGCAAATATAATGTTATAATGGTCATAGTTATAATAATTCATTTAACTATTATGATAACAGGATATCATGGTCATTGGTATATATAATTATTTTTTTTTCTCTAGGTGTGTTTTTAATTATGTTGGCCAATGAGACACCATGCTGTCCAACTCAAGGTATTTTTTATGTATTTTTTACTGATAAATACTGAAATTCTTTTTACTTTCAAATGCTGAATTCAGGGGGTCGACAACTTTAGGCACGCAAGTTATTTTTCACAGATATGTCCAGTTTACTCATGGCTCATACTCTTAGCCTTTAAAATGTTTGAATGTATATCCGCAATACAATATCAGGGGGTAAAGATATCATTAGAGTTTTTAAAGTTATGGCTATGCTCTTGTTACCAGATGAGATATCATTTGACCCTGTGATTCTTCAGGACAAGATCTTGATGCCATCCACACTCAGTACACGACGAAGGTGAGTTTCACAATAGCTGCCACTATCACAAATCAAGAGACAGAACACAACAGGCCTTCATCTATATGAACTCATCCATACGTAGGGATAGGTTCCGAAACCCGGTATTAAACGGGCCCTGGGGCCAAATTAAGGAAGACCGCAGTATTGATAAGCTCAGATGTTATCGGTTCTGCTGACGGTACTGAAGAAATTACACACACTATTTATTATAGACATTGTCTTGCAAATTCTGTGAGGATTAGGAGGAGGGGTGTTTTAAACAATCTTCATACAACATGTGTTTTTCAGGCTGGTTGTTTGTAATTTTGTAAGAGTTGGGAGAGGCTGTACTCAGTGAAGACTCATTTTACATTCGATAATTCAATTTCCGTACCTGATAAGTTAGATTTTCCTAAAAAAACATCATGCACTGCTTATTTCAATTGTATTTTTCTTCTATTGAATTTATCCATGCTTGTAATTTGTTTATAATTTTTTTAATGCAGATTCACTCCTCTAAATAAATAATCTCTTGAAATTTGTTTTTATGTCGCAATACATATAGCAGCAGATAAACAAAATATTTTATTTAAGGTTTTCAATATTGTGCAGCCCTAATATTGAGCATTTAACCTAACCCTAATTTTAAATTGAACCTGGAATGATAATTTGTGATACCAGATGAGATGTATGTATAATAGATTTTGAACTGTACTATGTTTGTATTGCAGGTTTTCTGGGATCCACAGCGGAAGGCATCAAGGCGTGAGATGTTGGCCTGTACTGATGTACCTGTACACCACACAGACCTCTGCTTTTGCATGGATGGCTGATTACTACCATGTTCTGTATAGGTTTTATTATAGCAAAACTGAGCACCTGTGACAGTGGAATCTGTAGGTGTAAAGTAGTCCGACATCAGTACATTTAAAGTCACAGAGAGAAAGTTTTTTTTTTATATAGAAGTTTCAAACTTTTTTCTCTTTCACAAAAAACACTGCAGTTACAGCTTTTCAAATTCTTCATTGGAGGTGCACAAATACTTTTCTTTTTTTTTTCAAATCACAAAGTAAGAAATGTATGCTGACATTTAAGGCGCGGCCACACAGGGGGTTTGAGCATATGTGACTGAATAAAAAGTGAAGTGTGACCACATGAGAATAGCCAAACAGTATAGATGATTCACAAAATTATAAACCAAGAAATGTGCATAATTGGCCAAAATGTTACTATTTATCAACAAAAATATGACCCTATGAGTTTGGTAATTTGTAGAATAGGATTTGTGCACCTGCAATGAAGAATTTAAAAAGGTGTAACTGATGTGTTGTGTTTGTGAAAGAGAAAGGAAAGAAAAAGAGGTTTGCAACTCATAAAACATTTTCTCGAAGAGAAATTATCTTATTATCTTACTGTGGAAAATGTCATTAACTAACTGCTGATTATTAAATGATATAAATGTGTTCTAGTTGATTGATTCTTGAGGCACACATGTGTGTGACACATTGATGCATGCGGTGCATACACACAATAGTACAGGTAACACTGAATAAATGCTGATTAAATGTATGCAGTGTTTTTTGTTGTTGTTGTTGTTGTTTTTACGTGGTATTTTGGTCGTTGTTTCGACTAAAACGGTCCTTTGATGTTACGTCCTCACAACATACCAGTTAGGTCATTGAGACGTACTCATCACGTTCTTGCGACGTACCACAATAACGTCGCCACGACGAATACAGGAATCACAAAGTTACGTTGCTGGAACGTTATTTGGCACGTCACTACGACTAATATGGTCCTTTGATGTTACGTCCTCACAACGTACCAGTTAGGTCATTGAGACGTACTCATCACGTTCCTGCGACGTACACTATAACGTCGCCACGACGATTATGGGAATCACAAAGTTACGTTGCTGGAACGTTATGTGGTACGTCGCTACGACGAATATGGGCCGGTCCTGTTACGTCTTCACAACGTAACTGTGTTAGCTGGGATCATCTTTACCACGATATCACAGCAGTATAATCCTAAACTTTTGCTGTGTTCCCTTTATTTTACTGACGACTGCTTCTCAAATCTCGGAGTTCAATGCAGGATTGACAAACCGCTTGCTCTTGAAAGATGGTGTTCAAAAAACTTAGTTTTGAGTTTGATATTGTGTAGGCCTCCTTAACTCACATTATTACTGTCTTACTGCCTCTGCTAATCAGTTGTGGGCCACTGTTACCTAAAACTGTGTCTATTAATGCAGATTGTCTGTCGTTCTCACTACTTTGAGGAAATATTTGTTTTACCAACGTTTATGTTACATCAGACCATTCACTCTAGAGCTCTAATGTACATTGCATAACAGTTAACTGCATGCATTGTTATTGATACAGTTTCCACGTGTTCACCGCAATTTATTATAGTCGGTAAATGAATTAGTACAAGTGAAATAATGGGTTTGTTGATGGACATGCATATGCTGAGGAATTAGTCACAGTTGCAACATCTTATAATGTAACGTTACCTCAAACTGAGTACCGGTAGTATCACTGAGAAACGTCCTGCTGGAGTCGTCCTTACGATGGAGGTTCGGGTTGAATAACGAGCTCTTCCAGTGTCTAATCATCGGACTCGCGCTCGCATTGATATAGTCAAATCGACGTGATTGTGCCTTACTGTGTTTAGTTTACAGTGTAGGAAGCCTCAGGACACGCAGAGCTGACGTTGTTATGGCACATAGATATGGCAATGGGCGTTTTTGTTTTCGACGCGCGCGCTGTACACGGTAGGCCAATCACAACAGACTGAGCTGTCTGGCCCATCAGAACCAAGGGGGTAATCCATCGATCGGAAGTTGAAGCCGGCCGGGTGCCGCCATCTTGTACCAGAACTTCACTTGCGTTAGCATTTCCATTGACTCCCATTCATTTTGGCGTCACTTAAAGAGTGAATAACTTTGCATCTGAGGCGTTTAAAGACTTAATTTGTCCATTATTTATTTCTAAAGAAACACGACAATGTATAAAGAGCTCCATTACCTTCTATGTTACATTATGGCCCCGTAGAAACAGTTTTTGTAAAAATAGGCTAATGATTGCGTCATAACCACTCGACTCTCTGTCGCGCTGTACAGAAATTACCATACAGACAGGAGGAGAAGCTCGCAGGCAATCGGGGGGACGTCCCGTCAAGGGAGAAGCCCATAGATAATGAGTCCATAAAAGCTATACTATACAAATTAATAATTAATCAGAATACTTACTCCTGCTCACTCACGCCAAAGAACTCTTTGCTCAAGTTCCCCGTCTCTGCAAGATTAAAGTTGGCAATTTTCACGCACAGCTACTAGAAGATTTACGTCTGTCAGACAGGTTGCTCACGTCATCAAGCTTAGTTTGAGTCGGTTTGAGTCTGCGCGTCAGGAACGGAAGTGCTCAAAAATCGCTTAAAAATGGGCTTCAACTGTCTCAACTGAGTTCAATGAGATGGCTCTGTCCACTTCTTATACTGTCTATGATCAGAACAGAGTAGCTCGCGGAAAGGAGGGATTTAGAGGGATTGATTCATTTGACGAGTCGTTTGATTATGTGCAATGTTGTTGTTTTTTACCTTTGATGCATGTAAACATGTTGTAGGAGACTCCACAACAACATTAGGAAACTTAAAAATAGCATAATAGGGTCCCTTTAACATAACAGCAATTTACATTTTTTGGGTGAACTATCCCTTTAATAAAAGCTCTATCTGAAAGTTTCTTTATTTGCCATTTGACAAAATAGTGTTGTCTCTGGGGCATGGTACAAACATGTTACTCGTAACTCAAGGTAAATCAAGAAAACAAGAGATTTAGACAATAAGACTGGTGTTGAACTATATGATTTGTTTTCTGTGGATAAAGGTGTCTGTCTAATAAAACACAAGTGTCTTTGGTGTTTTCATGGTGTTTCCATGCAGTGTTACTATACTCTGTTACTCTTTACCTCTACTTATTAGAAACCACTATATCTTTCTCAGTATACTAGACAATTTAAGATCCTTATAAGGTTACTTTCTTACTCCAAGCAGTTTTTTAACCAGTCATTGTTGATTGGAGGTAAATAATTCATATTGTTTAAAAAAATCTTTTGAGATATATTGCAAAATAATGTGATACAGTAATCTGAATTGAACTGAAGTAAATACATGCACAGAGAGAAAAACCATGAGCACATGTTCAAGTGCAAAAATATGTGTGAAAAAGAAAAAAAATTCTGAAGAACGCCAGTGGTTCCTCACACATTTGCGCGTGTGTGTGTGTTTGTTAGTCTGAGTCACTGAGAGATCGTGCCTTTGGTCTAAATTTAGTTGAGGAAAGTTTTAAACAAGATGTCACCTAAGTTGCAGTGGGTGGAATGAGTTGATTTTATTCCAGTACATTAAACTCTATTTTGAGAAAGTAGAGGACAGCTAGTGGTTAAAGGTATATGGATTATACTTTACTGAAGATGCTCCATAAAGCAAACAAAAAAGATTAGCTTTGAACCGCAAGCATTTAAAACACTCTTATGCTTGGTCATGGTCATGAAAGTCAAACCATCTCATATTCACCACCAATCTCATAAATCTCGAAGTGCCATTAAATTGCGTAGCCGTGTATTTAGTATTTATTTACATATAACCTTTTTTGGATTATTGTTTGAATAAGTGTTCTGCTGGAAGTATATGACCCAGTCTTGCCCCCTGGAAACCATTTTGCTCTTAAATCCCCTGCTATTTACATGATGTCATATTTCCAAACAAGATTTCCAGAACAGTAAATCAGAAATCTGATTCCCCGAAATCAGATTCAGTGATTTAACTTAGTGATTTAATTGGGTGCTTATGGCCTCCAGCCAACCTTCCAAGCTTCTTTGTATGGCTGTTTTATCTAATTGTAATTTCAGAGATTTTATTATCTCAGGATGCAACATCATCTAGCAATTATCCCATTGTGATCCTAGAAATAGGTTTTGCCTTTCATATTATTCTCCTCAATGCACACTACTGTTCAAAAGTTTGGGGTAGGCCTACAACTTTCTTACACTTTACAATAGGTTCCCTTTATTAACATTAATTTTAGTTTTCATGAACTAAGAAAGCTAAAGCATTTATTAATCTTAGTTAAGTAGGTAGTTAGTATTAGTTAGTATTAGTCATTTTAATTTCAACATTTACTAAAACAATATTAAAATCTTAAGTTATATCTGTTAATATTTAATGAAGGTAAAGCTTGGCAAGCATTTTTTTTAAATAAATGCATGTTTTTTTTCCAACATTCTATTAATCAGTCCTGATAGAGAACTAATCAGTCCGGAAAGAATTGTTGGATTAAGAATCATGGTTTCCACAAAAATGTAAAGCAGCGTTTTTAACATTGATAATAATAAGAAATGTTCCTTGTGGACCAAATCAAATTAGATTGATTTCTGAAGGATCATGTGACACTGAAGACTGGCTGCTGAAAATGTCACGGTTCATGAATTCACTAGGTGCGTTCCATTCGACCGTAAGTGGACTGCGAAGTGGACTTCACAGGGTGTTTCGCCATCTTAAGTGAGATTCCAATCCGAAGGGAACGAACATGTTCAGTTCGAAGGGCACTGCAAACGGCGTAGGGAATAAGGGAACATCGATACATCACTTCACAGGAAGTGGAGAGTGAAAATCAACCAACTGTCATTGTGCGGAACGAGCAGAGCCGTTGGAAGAGATTTTAAATTTAAAATTCTAACGGCTCTGAGTTTACGTATGCATTGAGTATTCATAAACATTGTTATTATTATACAAACTAGAGTATTTATGAACGGTCGGGGTGATGAATGTATCTATAGGCCTATTATATGATTTTAAATTAGAAAGAAAAGTAAATAAAAAGTTATATCATAATCTGCGTGACCCTGTTGTTGACGTTGCAGGGCATTCCAAATGAGTGATTATTGTCAGCGAAGTCCACTTCAACTGATGTGCCGTGTTCAGGGAGTAGGGAGCAGTGAACACTGCGTAGGGACCCTGTCGAATGGAACGCACCTACTGTCTCTCTCTCGTCTCGCGTGCTGTTGTGTGTGTGTCTGTGTGTGTGTGTCTGTGGGCGTGGTCACTGATCATTGATGATCAGCAGCGCCAGCTGGCTTCAATTTGTTTGTCCCTTTATATGTTCGGTAACTGGGGCAAAGTTCAAAACGGTGCACGCAACGTTTTGCTACGGTTTCCGGGTTGAACGTCATGTTTCCTGGAAACGGCGGGCACCGGTGTGCAACGGGGTTTGAGATACGTTTTCTCTTGTTTGGTGGGTGTGTCGGAACTGCAGTCCAATCAGCAGCAACATGTATATAAAGCACGCGGTATTAAAGTGAACTTGCACAATGGGTTCAAGGAAAGTAATTTACAAATGTGTTCGATGCAGCTCGGTATACGCAACAACTGAGGATATTAGAAGACATGTTTGTTGTAAGTTTTATTGTAAAAATATAGGAAATCAACATAATGATGTAGTTGTTTATATTTTTAGCTTCATTGCAAGTGTATGATATTTGGTATAGAAATAAACAATGGTAATTTAGTGCTTTTCCTAAAAATTAGAAAGAAAATACAGAGTATTAAAACAGTATGAACTAATAAAGTCAGTATGTGTGAGGCTAAATAGATGCGTTTTAGTCTGAATGGTAAGTTTGGTAAGATGTGTGCTTCCATTTCAGTTTCCACAAATCCCTTCACTGGATTGGGATGTTCTCTTGTGTTCTGGGCGGCAAGTGCAGTAACATCGGGCATATTTTGTAGTATTAAACACATATTTGTACCGACTTCATCAGGCTCCGAAAATTCTTCACAAAGAACACAAAGAATGGCCTTCTCAGCTGCCATAGTTGCAACTCTTGCGTCATCAGAACAGTGTGTTCAACGCATCACCGTTTCTGTTTAAAAAACGTTGTGCAACGTTTTGTCGGGGCTGAACGCAGCTCTGGTTGGTGTCTCATGTTGTCAGATCGTTGTGGTTTCCCGGTGTGTTTCCTGTTCCTGTGTTCGTGTTGGTTTGTGGATTATTTTTTCCAAACAAAATTTTTACCTTTATCTTGCCTAAATGTTTGCGCTCATTGCATTTTTACAATGGGGTAATATTGCTGTTAAGAATTTACACAACACAAGGAAGCTTGATTTAAATTGTTTAATTAAATTGAAAAAAGTAGCACAAATAAATACAAAAGAATAAAGATACAAATAAAGAGAAAAGTTTTTGAATAGGTCTAACACTAGTATTCATATACAGAAACTGAATAAAGTAATCAAATGGAAAATAACACTGGGTAGTATTTTAGTCCTGAATAAATGAAATGCATAGGCTATTAATCATGATTCCTTTAACTTAAAGCTACCTTTTGTTGTTTTGACAACAAAATTAATGACAGACACATATGGCTGCCGTCACTTTAAGAGCTATTGCACGGATCCTGTGTTCATTATACTGGCATGCGTTTTATGCTTATTAAAGACAAAACCGACTGTTTAGAGTATGCTCATGAAGACCGAAATTGACACAATTTTGCGTGTTAAAGCAATATAATCCGCGAAAAATAACTTTTGTTACTGGCCAGCTGTTTTTGAGGTGGATTTTCTATGAATGTGCGCATAGAAAATCATCTCAGAGAGCGTGCGAGCACTGATTAGTTTAAAATCGCTTGAATGTTTAAACTGGTAAGACTTAAAAAGTAAACGTCAGTCACGATGCACTTCTGGCCCGATTGTGCAAGTGAATATTCCGTCATGTCCCGACTCCTAAACGCGAGTGTGTATTATCGCTGCAGCTCTTGATGCTTGCCTTGCACAACACATTTTGAGAGAAGAGATAGAAGACGCGGCACCGCTGAACACTCACCCTGTTTGTGAAATTGCGTCTGGCAGATAGTTGTTAAAAGAATTATTTGATTTTATAATCTGTGTGGATTACGATTGCGGGAATTTCCCGCATTATAAATGGGAGACCTGCGGGAATGATTAGAATTAAGCGCAATACCCGCAATCCCGCGCCGAAATTCGAGCCCTGAGTACTATTTAGCAGTTTCTTGCGCATGATGTAAACAGACTTCAATGAAGGGGACCAGAGTACCAAGTCCTAAGGGTGGTGGCTGCAATCTCAGGTGGAAAGATTAGTTGCTGGCCAATATCGACTAGCATCTTCCAGTCCCGGGCCATGGCTAGTTGTCCAGTTTCTGGTTTTGTAGGGGTATGGTTGGGCTTTTTCTGTCCCTCTTGGATGAAGGTTGGGGCCGTGATGGAATTGGTTGCTCTCAGGGGCAAAGAGTTGGTGGTATTCCTCTTGCTCTCAAGAGCTGCTGCCAGACTCTTGAGGACCTGGTTGTGCCTCCAGGTGTAGCGGCCTTGTGTGAGGCTGGTCTTACAACCTGTCAAGGTGTTTGAGAGTCGCTGGAGTTGGGCAGAGGGCACAGGTTGGGTCCTCGCTATACCACTGGTGGAGTTTTTTGGAGATGGGAGCATAGGTGGCTCTGATGATGAAGCTGATGTTGCTCGCCTCCATTTCCCAGAGCTCACTCCAGCTGAGCTTTCTCCTCTCAAGACATTCCCACCTCATCCATTGTCCCTGCTTGACAAGAGAGACGGCCTTTGTGCTTCTTTTTGCCTCCTCCGGATGGCGCACCTCCTCGACCACCATTTTCTTCCTCTCTGAAGTTGAGACCTTGCGCCAAGTTGGCTTACTTGCTGTAAGGCCAAAGCCTCCTTTTCCCAACTGGACGTTCCCTACAATGTCACTGTGCCTCAGGGCTGACGTAGCTTGCTGCACCACGTCAGATGGTGTCCATCATTGCTGATGGTCTGGTCTCTGGAGTCTTTCAAAGTCATCTGGAGTCTTACTTTAGAGCACTTGTACTCTACGGTAAGGCTCGTGATAGGCAATTTAAAAGTGTCAGGGTTTTCATAATGTAAAATATTGTTGTAAAATATTGCAGCAATTGATGTGGACGTCAGTGTATGGCTCCATATCCAGTGAAGCCTGAGGCCGAACCGCCAAAACCTGCAGTGTATGCTGAAAACTGTCAAAAAACTCACCCTGATGCCCAATGTCCTGGCTCTAAGGGGGTCCTCCTGGCCATAAAGAAAGTGGCCATGCATGCAGTTAACAGTGTTGATTTTTACCATTGATATTTTCCCTGTTTAACAAATAAAAAAAATGGTAAAAATAAAAAAATAAATAAAAAAAAACCTTACCCACGGGACAGGGCATCAGCCAGGATGTTGTCCGCTCCCCTCTTATATTTGATATGGAGGTTGTAGCCTTGGGCCAGGAGGGCCCAACGCATCAAACGCTGGTTACTGTTGTACATGCGGGCCAGAAAAACAAGAGGGTTATGATCTGTGTAAACAGTGACCGGCAAGAAACTTGAACCCACATACACTTCAAAGTGTTGTAGCCAGGAGCATGGCCAATGTCTCCTTCTCTATTGTGGAATAATTCTGCTGGTGTTTCTTGAACTTAGTTGAGAAATAACACACAGGTTTACACATGTCTCCATCCCCTTTCTGCATCAGCACCGCCCCAGCCCCAGTGGCACTAGCATCAACTTCTAGATGAAAAGGTTGGAAAAAAATTGGGTGCCGCCAGCACAGGTGCACTGCAAAGAAGAGACTTGGCAGCCTCAAAGGCCTGATCACACACATCATCCCACGCAAAGGGTACTAAAGGACTACACAGTCTGGTGAGTGGAGCAACTACCACCGAAAAGTTTTGGCAGAAACATCTATAATATCCAGCCATACCTAGAAATCTCCTAAGTTCACGTCTAGTGGTGGGAGTTGGTAGAGATAAGATAGCGGTTACTTTGGCATCTAGAGGCCGGACCTGCCCCTGACCAACCTGCTTACCAAGGTAGGTAACCATGGCTTTCCCAAATTCACACTTCGCCAAGTTCAGTGTGAGAGAGGTGTCTGCCAACCGCTGACACACAGGCTCTAAACTGGACATGTGGCTACCCCAGTCCTCAGAGTACACGACCACATCATCAAAATAGACGCTACAGTTGGGCACGTCCCCCAGTACAAGCTGCATCAGGCGGTGAACAGTGGCAGGAGCATTTTTCACTCCAAAGGGCATTACAGTGTACTGCATAAAAGTATCTGGTGTCACAAAGGCTGAAATATCTGAAGGACGCTGGGTCAAAGGCACCTGCCAGTATCCTTTTAGTAAATCTAACTTTGTGATACATTTAGCTGGGCCAACCTTATCAATTAAGTCATCCATGCGGCGCAATGGAAAACAGTCAGACACAGTCACTGCGTTCACCTTTCTAAAATCAGTACAGAAACAAGGCGTTCCGTCGGACTTAGGCGTTAGCAGACAGGGTGAGCTCCACGGACTATAACTAGTCTTGGCTAGGCCGTGTTCTATCAGATAACTGACTTCCCTTTGCATCGCTTCTCGTTTGGCTATCGGAGAGCGATAGGCATGCTGCTTAATAGGTCTAGCATCACCCACGTCAATATCGTGCTCCAGCACCGTGGTGCGGGAAGGCACGTTACCGAAGATGGTTGGGTGAGCACGAAGTAAATCAATCACATCCTGCCATTGAGATGTGGGTAAGACAATTGTTGAGCCAAAGTAGCCATGAACTCAGAGTTAACCAGCCTACCACACATGTGTTCTTCATATGGCGTTGCTAAATCAGTCTCAGACCAATCACTAACGAGAGATGTAGCTCCCACCACTGTCACCATTGGAGTCTCTGGTTCCACCAGATCGCCATCTCTGGAATGAAAAAACTTCAACATGTTTACATGGCATAGGCGTGTTTTCCGTCTACGGTCAGATATACGGATGACATAATCTGTCTCTGAAAGCTTCCTTTCCACATCATATGGCCCTGAGAATTTGGCAGTGAGGGTAGACCCAAGGCCGGGCAACAAGACCAACACCTTGTCACCTGCATTGAACTTCCGTTCCACTGCCTTTTTATCAAACCGTCTCTTCATGCGGGTCTGAGTGGAAGAAAGTTATTCCCTCGCCAACTCCACAGCACGATGTAACCGCTCCCTACACCAGGAAACAAAATCCAATACGTTAGTTTTGGAAGACTCATCACACACCATCTTTTCTCTCAGCATCTTTAACGGGCCACACACATTATGGCCAAACACAAGCTCGGCTGGGCTAAAACCTAAGGACTCTTGCTTTGTATCACGGGCAGCAAAAAGTACAAAAGGCACTCCTTCATCCCAGTCTTTACACGTCTCATGGCAATATTTCTTCAGCATGGATTTTAACGTTTGCTGCCAGCGCTCCAAAGCTCCCTGTGACTCGGGTTGATAGCCACTAGACACTGAGTGAGCAATTCCCAATGAGCTGAGTGTTTGTTTGAACACCTTGGAAAGGGAATTTAGGGCCCTATAAAATCCGTTTTATTTTTTCCCCGAATTCCGTTTTTTTCCGTTTTAATTATTGTAAATTCCGTTTTTTCCATTTTAATTTTGGGGAATTCAGTTTTTTTTTTTTTTACCCTTTACTGTTATTTTAGTTGTAAAAAGAGTGTGCCTTTAATGTTAATGATTAAAATGTACAGATACAATAGGAATGACCTTAAATTTATTGAGGTAACAGACATTTACTCTTACTTTTCAGCGCAAATACTGCATGATACAACATAACACTGCACTCTAAGTACTTCAAGTAACAACAAAATATGGTTATGAGCTTTAAACTGTCCAGTAAAATAAATTATATTAGTTTATATAAGTTTAAATGAAAGTCACACTCTCTTGCGCACTGTTGAGCGCGCTCTCGGACATACTCGGTCTCTCTCGCGCAGTGTCACTTCGCTTTTGTCCAGTCCGGCACCTCATAGACAGACGTGCACGGGGGTGTGTGTGTGTGTGTGTGTGTGTGTGTGAGAGAGAGAGAGAGAGAGAGAGAGAGAGAGAGAGAGAGAGAGACGGAGGGAGAGTAGGGAAAGGAAATGCAACTGATGCGCTGCGTGTTTTAAATAGCGTTAAACAAAATGAACGAAACGCAATAAGTGGCGGCCAGTGTTGATTCTGTGGCGCACCTCCACGAATTAGTCTATGTATGGGAAACACTTCATAAAAGTCACGTGCGAACTGCTCGGCTTGGTACTGGGGGCTTAGCGTCGAGTTTCTTAACTTTTTCGCCGACGAAAGCAGAGCCGTGGAGAGCCGCTTCGCCATGCTTTCATTGTTTTGATGCCGTCATTGGAGCTGAAATGGCAGGAGGGGTTGTGTTGCCCAGATTTGCTTCCCCCTGTCTGCATTTTCCCCAGACATACGTTCTTCTCCCACACAAAAATAGAATTTCATTCCAAATATGTAAAATTCCGAGAAATTCCGCGTTAACACTAGATTCCGCGTTAATTGGCAATTCCGCGATTCCGTCCGCGATTCCGTGATCATGGAAATTATAGGGCCCTAGAAATTAGTTCCCTGATCAGTTTGTACCATCTTGGGCAAACCATATGTAGTGAAGAACTTGACTAATGCCTTAGTTACTGACACGGCCGTGATTCTACGCAGGGGAATGGCATCTGGAAATCGGGTTGCAACACACATCATGGTGAGCAGGAACTGATTACCGGCTTTGGTTTTGGGTAACTGGCCTACACAGTCGACCATGACGTGTTCAAATGGTTCACCAACCACAGGAATGGGCTGCAGCGGGGTTGGTGGGACAGGCTGGTTTGGTTTGCCGACAACTTGTCTGGTCTTGCAGGTTTTACAAAAACGGGTCACATCAGTTTTTTGGCCTGGCCAAAAGAACTGTTTTAGTACACGGTTTTAGGTTTTACTAATGCCCAAATGACCTGCCCATAAATGCTCATGTGCCAATGACAATATCTGCTGTCGACAGTCAACAGGAGCAACTACCTGGTAAACCACCTTCCAATCAACATTCGGCTCCATACCCGCATCATCTGCCTGAGAAACCCACCACCGCATCAGTACCCCATTATCCACAAAGAAAGGTTGCTTACCATTACACTCGTTTTTTTCTTTGACCACCGAAGCAAAACATTTAACCAATGAGGGATCTCTTCTTTGAGCTTTTATCAGAGCATTGGAAGTAGGCATGTGCCGGTATCAAATTTTCGTGCTGCGATTAATTGATTGAGCTTTTATCACGGTATACGGTATTATCACGATATTTTAATTGCTCAAGAGAAACAGATGGATTGCGGGTATCTAAAAAAACAACTTGCATCACAATGTGTAATTGTGATTTTCAAAACATGGTAACTAAACAGAATTTTATTAAGTTTAGTGACAACGTGTTACAATGTTTACATGGTACAATGACTGGTAGGTTACTGTTTGTATTATTCAAATAAATTCTTGTATTTGATTTTAATCTTAATTCAATATTGACTCATTTGGATAAATATTAGGTAGGCTACAGTCTGCATGTTAATTTTTCTCAAGAAAAAAATATATCTCACATAATGCTGTAAACAGAGAAATGAAATATAATGCGGTTTTCATTATAATAACAATTATGTAATGACAAGTAAACATATAATTAATATGTAATAAAGTGCACATATTTAGCAAAATTAAAAATTTTTCTAGTCAACTAATGTGCTGGTCATTAAATGGCTTTCCTGAGGTAAATGTAACGTTCTGTGACATAACTGTTCTCCTTCAGTTTTATTGACCTCTTTCCGTGAAAAACACTGATTGATCGACATTTTGTATGAGGCATAAACCTTAAGGTAAGTTGTACTGTATCTTTAAATAAAAAGTAACAGATGATCGGTTTACTTGAACTGAGGCGCAGCGATCTGTCACAATGGACAGAACCTAAGAGCTGATTTTTTTTTTTTTTTTTTTTCATATCAAAAGTAACCTGCTCTGTCTAGTCTGTCGGTGTCAGTGTCCTCTTTGCTCCGCGATTTTTCTCTGCGTGAGAGCGTGTGAAAAGTGTCAATTCCGTAAAGCGGCTTTCAGACAGAACGCGGAACGCGATTTGCTATTTTGCAAATAAAAAGTTGAACTATTTTTAACTTTGACCCCGGCGTGCTTTGGTCGACGCAGCAACAAAACGTCCCCGCGAGTATTCTGCGTCCTGTCTGAAAGGCGCTTGAGTCTCAAGTTGAATGCGTGAGAGTTGGCAGCCCTGCGGGGGGTAATTCGTTGGCAGCGTTCCTCCTTCCGCCATGCTTCTACTCCATGTGAGGATTGTTTACATTAGACTAGAGTGCGCTCTGCGCCGCGTGCACACAGTGCTTATACATGTGGGGATTGTTTACATCAGAGTGCGCACGTGTTTTGCGGAGCATATACGCAGTGTTTAAGCGGTTGATAGAAAATTAGCTAATGCGTGTTCTAAAAGTCTAAATTCAAATCTATTATTTTTCACGGTATTTTGAAGTGGCCGCGATAACAATATCGTGCATATTCATTACCGCGATTTATCGCATTACCGAATACCGGCACATGTCTAATTGGAAGTAAGCGGCAAAGGTGCAGGATCAAACTCACCATCGGAGTCCACTACCTTTTCGGTTCTGTCCACCTTGCAGCTCACAGTATCATCATGGGGCACACCTTCCTCAGACAAAATGGAGACAAAAAGTGAGTCAGACAAGTTAATTTCCTAGGTCTGTTTATGAGACTGCGCTCTCGTAGCCACGCTGGCTACAAAAATATGATGAGTTTTCCCCAACTCATCCTGCTCAGACTCAGGAATAGGATTGCTGACTACCTTAGGGATTGGAAACACCTTCCCCCAGCAATATCGTTCCCCATTATTACCTCAATGCCCTCTATCGGAAACCCTGCACGTACACCCACCATGAAAAATACAGTCACTAAGTCAGAATTGACAAAAATCCGGTGTAGTGGCGCTGGTACAAAACCCATCTCAAAACCTCTCACTACTGCACTTACATCAGAACTGTCACACCCAGGGAGAGTGTCAGACAGCATTAGTGACTGCGAACAGGCTGTGTCCCGCAGTATTCTCACTCGTCGCTGGTCTTCTGCTTTCCCTGTCAAAGAAACAAAACCTTCAAAGATAAACGATTTAAAACAGTCATCAGCTGTCTCACGCATCTCAGGCTCTAGCCCCTGGTGTCGGGGAGACGTTTTAATCAATCAGCTTTTGATTTGGACTGGGTTGCTGCCCCTTCCACTGCCCCTGCACTGCATGTAATAAGCTGCCCCTGCACTGCATGTAATAAGCAATTACATGTCCAGCCTTGCGACAATAAAAACACACTCTGTCTGCCTTTTGAACAGAAGACACATTGGGACGGCTGTCAATGAGATTTCGCACCGGCTGTTCAGTCCTCTGAAACCTCACTCGTGAAGAAACATTGCGCTTAGTAAAGGTGGCCTTATGTAGAAGCGCAAACTCGTCTGTGAATATGGCTGCCTGCTGTAGGGAAGCAATCTTTTGTTCCCCCAGATATACAGCAGTACGTTCTGGCAAACAGTTCTTAAAATCCTCAAGCAAAATCAACTCACGCATAGAAGCCACATCATCTGCTTTACATGCTGTGCACCATTGATCAAAGAGTACCCCCTTTTCATGAGCAAAATCTGTAAAGGTTTGATCGTGAGCTTTCCGTAGGCTGCAAAAAAGCTGTCTTATGCTTCCGGCATTAACTAGTAAGCTGTCAAAATAGCATTCTTAACACAGTCATAATTCAACCCATCCTCTACAGACAATGCTGCGCATGCTTCCTGGGCCTTACCAGTCCGTTTACACTGGAGTAAGATGGCCCACACCTCTTTAGGCCAGCGCAGAGCCCCAGCAACACGTTCAAATGCACCAAAATAGGCTTCCACTTCGGCCTCGCGAAAAACAGGCACCAGGGAAATATATTTGCTCACATCAAACTCACTGGCAGACTGTGGAGGCAACACACTATCACAAGTAACGGGGCGAACAGCGTCAATATTTGTCTGCAATTCCAGTTGTCTCATTTTAAATGTTGGATCTGCTTCTAGTTTCTATTTCAAGTTCTATTTCCCTGCTCGTTTCTGTCTCTGCTGTTAGCCTCTTCAGTTCCAGCTCTCGGCGGAGTTGGAAATCCCTCTCCTTCTCTTCCTTCTCTCTCTGAAGCCGCAACAAACGAACTTTTAACCGGCCATCCTGCTTAGAGCAAGGAGATGACTCCACTGAAAATGGCAAAAAATGGGGCATTGTTATGGGCTTCTTTGTCTGTACCACCTGTTGACCAGCAGGAGTCCCATTACCATTACCCCCCCCCCCCCCCCCCCCCCCCCCCCCCCACACTCAGCTCTGGGTCAGGATTGCTCATAGTTACCTGTAATATGATAACTCCTTTACTGACGAGTCCATCTTAAACTACAGCTTTAAGTTCAGCTTTCACTAAAGAAGTGGACGCAGAGATGTCATAATGGTTTGCAATGTCATGCAGTTCAGTTTTCTTGCATTTATCTAACTGGTTCAAATCTGGACGGGACACAAAAGTATTTAAATCAAAATCTGCCATGGCCACAACATCTACAAAAAAACACAATATGACCACGCCGAATAAGATGAGCGAATGCTTGATATTTTCCCCTCTAACAAGCGAAAAAACTCCCTCCACAGAACAGACTTCCTCAGCTCCTGCTTCACCAAACTTACCTATCTATCTTCAGAAGCGTGCCGGGCTCGAGGCGACTTACAGGCAATACATCAGCGGTCGAAACCCTGAAACGCCAGCCCCCTTCGGAGAGCGCCGTCTCCGCCCAGGATTTACTTCCAAAAATAACAAAGGCAAAATAATAAACTAGTGCCCGATGGAAAGGCTCCTTCAGCCCAGCTGGACACTACCCTGTGCTAAGCTGAGGAAGCAGTCAAGTGGATATTTACTCGGGGTAACATCAATCATTAAATTACCATTAACAACCAAAAAACAATAATAATAACAACAACAACAAATATAATATGAAGCTTAATCACTATACATTCAACATAAAACATGAATCAAGCATCCTCGTTTTCCAGAAATATTCCGGACGAGCACCCACTTTTGTTACTTCCCCAGCACGTCTAGAGGTGGGGGAATAACAAATAGATAAATACTCCGGGTGGTAAAAACCAAGGATGACTCAAAACACGTGTCAAGTTCATGTATTTATTGCAAGAAAATCAATATGAGATATGTTATGTAAAATAAATAAATTGACCAGATATTCAGCAGAAAATATGCAACAATACTGTTGAAACGCACGCGGAGATTGCCCGCCGCTCACCACACCGACCTCCAGCTGATCGGGAACGCTGGGCTGACAGCTGACTCCACAGAGACACCGGACGCACAGCGCGGGGAGAAGTTAAGATCGGCAACAAGTCGATCACGTCCCGCCACAGTCCACACCATAAATCACACAGTAATCCACAGTCTGACGCGAGCCACCAGCAAAAAAATGAGAGAGCGAGAGCACTTCACTGGCTCAGTTTATACGCTCCACTAATTGCCGCTGATCAGCTCCAGCTGTGGGATTTCATTCAGTGTCAGGCTCAGAACACGGGTACACACCCGCAGGCGAGAGACAGAAAACACCCACAGCAACACGCACAACACACAGACCTCACGGGTCGTAACAAATGTTTAATGCCAAGTGATAAAAATCAAAGACATTTTCTTTTGCCCTTTTTTCAAAGGACACTGTAGAAGAAAACCCAAGTTTGATCTGTAGTTGCCTTTAATATGACAGGTAATTTATCACCAAGAGCTGAGAAAATAGACAAAATGATCTAATAATGGGAAGCAGTATAAGCACACTTTTGCCTTGCAAAAAGGCCTTTAAAGTTTCCATATTTGTGTGTGCATGCATGTGCATGCGTATATCTTTGTGAATGTCAAAGTTGTTTTCCATATTCTGCATCCAGCTGGCAGGGATCTAGCAATATAGTCTCTTAATTCCATTAGTGAAGGAAGGGTGAAATGCACGCAGAGAAACAGGCCCTCCATCAATGTGTCATATCTGTTATATTAACAACCACTGGCTCCTTACACATACTCAATAGAACTCCAGCTGTCATCTAGACCATTGATTTAGTCACAGGAACCTACACTGTTCCTCTCCCTTGCGAAATGGCTCCCTCAAGACAACAGTTTGTCCTCGCCTTCATATGTGCTGTTGGATCACGTCTTCTTATAATACGACACTTATTTTCTCGATATATAGATTGTGGTGGAGATGCAAATGTAGTACGCTATTAATTACCAGGCGTGAAATGGCAGTGGAAAATGCTAATGATATGGGTTTATACAGTATTTGCAGCTTTTAGGTTATTACAGAACCATCATTACAGAACATTTCAATGCATAAAAGGTACTTGATGCAGTACATGGTGTTTATATCTACATCTGTGAAACAGGACATAATGCACCTGCTCACATCAGTGTGGTCGTTCACATCATTACAGGCTCTCTGTTTTTGTTAAGTAATGTACTGAGACAGAAGTGTATAATGCATAAGTTAGCTGAAAATGCTTCAGAGAAAACAAAGTACACTATAAAAAAGTATCGGCTGATATATTTTCATTAATGTTATCGTTATCGGCCTGATAAGAAAAGTTGGCCGATATATTAAAGCCAATAAATAACGGACTATTTCCTTCAGCTGAGACACTTCAGATGCAAATGAAGATGATGGTTATGAAGTGCTTGAAATATGATTGGAATCACTTAAAAAAAGAAAAGTACAGTAAAGTGCAACATGCAGCATAAGTCTGTCATATAGGGTACATAAAATTATCATGAAAACATTAAAATTGTGAGTTTGGGACATGTATTTTAATGGTGAGACTTCTGTTTTTGTAATCAGGCTCTCAAAAATTAAATTTTAGATTTATCGATTATTGGTTTTCAAATATAAAGAATTATCGGTTATTGGTATCGGCCAAAATTGTCATATCTAAAAAAAGAAGTCAAATTTATTAATAAATAAATAAATAAAAAACCGGCAGCTGTGGTTGCCAGAACTTTACTGTAAAAATGATGGTAGTGTCATGATCCTGTCTCCTTCTCTGTCTCCCTCTGATCTATTTTGTCTTGGAAGTTCTCATGTCATGTTGAATGTTTAGTGTCTGCTGTTCCCCTATTTCTTCTGTTTCTGTTTTTCAGGAGGAGGCAGGGGATTTGTCTGGAGTACCGGAGGAGTATCACGATTTGCGGGGGGTATTCAGTCGTTCCCGAGCCACTTCTCTCCCCCCCCCACCGCCCGTACGACTGAAGTATTGACCTTCTCCCGGGGACCACGCCCCCACGGGGAAGACTTTACTCCCTTTCGACTCCTGAACGGGAAGCGTTAGAGAATTATCTGTCCGAATCTCTTAACGCTGGCACCATTGTTCCGTCCTCGTCTCCTGCTAGTGCTGGGTTTTTCTTTGTTAAGAAAAAGTACGGGTCTCTGCGTCCCTGCATAGATTATCGGGGGTTGAATGACATCACTGTCAAGAATCGCTATCCCTTGCCACTGATGTCATCGGCCTTCGAGATCTTGCAGGGAGCAAAGATTGTTTCCAAGCGATCTCCGTAACACTTATCATCTCGTACGAATTAGAGAGGGGGACGAGTGGAAGACCGCCTTTAACACACCCCTCGGGCACTTTGAATATAAGGTTCTTCCGTTCGGATTGGCCAATGCCCCCGCCGTCTTTCAGGCTCTTGTCAATGACGTCCTTCGGGATATGCTCAACATATTCGTTTTGTCTATCTTGACGACAGATTAATTTTCTCACCCTCTCCCCAAGTCCATGTTCAACACGTTCGCCGCGTTCTCCAATGCTTACTTGAGAATCGACTCTTTGTCAAGGCTGAGAAATGCTCTTTTCACGCGTCCTCTGTAACGTTCCTGGGCTCGGTCATCTCTGCAGAGGGGATCAGTATGGATACAACTAAGGTTCAGGCTGTTACCGACTGGCCCGTCCCTGATTCTCGTGTCTCGTTACAGCGCTTTCTCGGCTTTGCTAATTTTAACGTAGTTTTATACGCAATTTTAGCCAAGTGGCCGCGCCGCTTACCGCCTTAACCTCAGTTAAGTCCAGTTTTAGATGGTCAGAATCAGCTCAAGAGGCTTTTGACCGTCTAAAAACCCTCTTTACCTCTGCGCCCATTCTTCTCATGCTGGATGTCACGAGTTTATTGTCGAGGTCGACACTTTTGAGGTGGGGGTAGGTGCCGTTCTTTCTCAGCGGTCAGCCTCTGATGGCAAAATACACCCATGCGCATACTTTTCTCATCGACTCTCTCCCGCAGAACGAAATTACGATGTCGGTAATCGCGAACTGCTCGCCATCCGCCTGGCCTTGGGTGAATGGGGACAGTGGTTAGAGTGCTCCACCATCCCTTTTATCGTCTGGACTGACCATCGTAATTTGGAATACATCCGTTCCGCTAAGAGACTGAATGCGCGTCAAGCTCGTTGGGCGCTATTTTTTACGCGTTTCGACTTCTCCGTCTCGTACCGCCCTGGCTCTAAGAACGTCTAGCCTGATGCGTTGTCTCGTCTCTTTGATTACTCGACCACCGTCACATCCCAGGAGGAGATTATTCCTCCCGGTCGTGTGGTGGGTACTACGGTTTGGGGAATCGAGAGACAGGTTAAGCGCTCTCTTTCTCATGTCGCCACCCCACGAAACTGCCCTAGGGGCTATCTTTTTGTCCCGGTGCCTACACGCCTGGCCGTCCTTCAGTGGGGTCATTCATCCAAATTAACTGCCCACCCTGGCGTCCTGGGCACTATCACTTTTATCCGTCAGTGTTTCTGATGGCCAACCTTAGATTATGATGAGCGCCGTTTCATCGCCTCCTGTTCTGTCTGTGCCCAGACCAAGACTGGAAATTCCCCACCTGCTGGTCTGCTGCGTCCGCTACCGGTTCCTACTCGCCCGTGGTCCCATATTGCTCTCGATTTCATCACCGGTCTTCCCCCCTCGGCCGGTAATACTGTCATCCTGACTGTAGTCGACCATTTTTCTAAGTCTGCTCACTCCATTCCCCTCGCCAAGCTCCCCTCTGCCAAGGAGACAGCCCAGATTATGGTTAATCATGTGTTCAAATTACATGGTTTGCCCACCGACGTTGTTTCCGATAGGGGGCCGCAATTTACCTCGCTGTTTTGGAAAGAGTTCTGTCGCCTCATTGAAGCTACCGCCAGCCTTTCCTCGGGTTTTCACCCCCAGACTAATGGTCAGGCCGAACGGGCCAATCAGATTGGCGCCCGCATTCTTCGCAGTCTAGCCTATCGTAATCCTGCGTCCTGGGCAGAGCAGCTCCCCTGGGCAGAATATGCTCATTACTCTCTTCCATCTTCTGCCACGGGTCTCTCACCCTTTCATTGTTGTCTCGGTTATCAACCCCCCTTTATTCCTATCACAAGAAACCAATTCTAACTGTCCGTCCGTTCAAGCTTTCATCAGTCGTTGCAAGCGAACTTGGAAGAGGGTAAGATCTGCGCTTTGTCGTTCTTGAAGACGCATGAGCATCGCTGCCAACAGGTCTCGTGTCAAGAGCCCTCGCTATATTACTGGTCAGAGAGTGTGGCTTTCCACTTCCAATTTACCTTTCCAGTCTGAGTCTCGTAAACTGGCACCCCGTTTTATCGGACCATTCCGCATTGTCTAGATCATTAACCCTGTCGCCGTCAAGCTCTGTCTGCCGCCTAATCTTCGTCGTGTTATCCCTGTATTTCACGTCTCTTGTATTAAGCCCGTTAATCGCTCGCCCTCTCGCTCCTCGTATTCCACCATTCGTATTGAGGGCTCTCCTGTCTACACTGACTGCAGGATCATGGACATGCGCCGTCGGGGTCGTGGGCATCAATATTTGGTCGATTGGGAAGGGTATGGTCCTGAGTAGAGAAGCTGGGTTTTCCCCCGGGACATCCTAGACCCCTCGCTCATTGATGATTTCCTCCGGTCTTGGCAGAGTTCCTCCTCGGGAGCGCCAGGAGGTGCTCATTGAGGAGGGGGTACTGTCATGATCCTGTCTCCTTCTCTGTCTCCCTCTGCTGGTCACACACACACATCTCGCTTTCACCTTCATTACTCCACCTGTTCCTCATCTCCTCTCATTATCTTGGCTACTTCTAACCCTCTCTTTCTCTGTCTTGTTGTCAGATTGTTTGATGTCTCAAATACTCATTTACCAGAGTCTTTCTCAGTCCTGTCCAGTCCTGTCCTGTGTGTTCTACTGAATGACTTCTACTGCTGGAATTACCTGCTCCGTGCTTGTCACCTGTATCCAGCTCCATCTGTTTCTCCGTGAGTTACGAGAACCGCTGCTTCACCAGCCTTCTGTTCGTCCCTACCACAGAGGAGATTTATGTTCATGTGATATTGCCAGTTCTACTGTTTTCTTCGGTTGCTGATTATTATTGAACTTTCAGTTTGGATTGCCTGTGGTCTGACATTTTGATTCTATTAAAGAACTGTAATTGTCACTCTCGCTTTTGAGTCCTCTCTAACCTCATCACAGGTAGCAGCATTTTAGATTTCACAAATTTAACTTAAATTTACAGTAAAAAATTCCCTTTATAATACAGTGACAACCACCAAAAACAAAGGTAGTAGTGAGAAAGCCACATGTATCAAATGACAATAGCTTTTTCACAAGCTGAGGTATAAATACTAATATATAGAAACACAAAACACCTAACACATATGGCACTAAAATAATGCAACAAACATTAATCTAGCAACATAAGATGTAAAAGATGTAAAACCCTAATGTAAAAATGATCAGACATTACGATAATGTTTTATAGTGCATGTTTTTAGCTAACCTCTTGGAGGGAATTCATCATACAACCTCATTGGGTTTTTGGCATGGTGGTTTCGCCGGGTTGAGGAATTATAATTGGTAGGGGAAGCAGGAAGAGGCTAATGCAGGCATTTCTCATCCTGTGCTCCACTACTAAGGGTCATGGTCTCGGTGGGGGTTATCCCACCCTCCTCCAGGCTGGAATGTCAACATCCCCTCCTGCAGAGAAAGTGAAAGATAGATAGAAAGGGACTGAAAGGGGATGAATGAGAGGAGAGAATGTCAGCCTCTTACTGCTTTCCATTAGAGGGAGGAGAGACCTTCAGTCTTTGTCATGAGCAGGTGAAGTCTGTCTACACTGGTTGAGGATGCCACATTCACTATGGTCTCAAATAAGATTGGAATCATCTCAAAATATTAAATAAAACACTACCTCTAGTTTAAAAGTTTGGGGTCGGTAATTTTTTTTAATATTCTTATACCAATTCTGCATTTATTTAATATAAATACAAAGTTCTGGCATAGAGTGTGGAACTGAGAAAAATGACTTTAAAGATTTTTAGTTGTCCCGACAACGTAATTATAAGTAGGACACTGAAAATCTGGCAGTTAGATGTTTAAGTAATGAAAATTATCTACATAACAAAATTTTGTCAGCCAAAAGTGAGAAGTCATGCCAAGGCAAAAGGGCAGTAACTTCCACATTATCAATATTTGGTTGCTGATCACATTAACAAAATCATTATAGTAGCGTAACACCTGTATAAAATCTAGTGATCATGGCAATTATTTTGTATGATTTACAATTACCTAGCCTTCTAGTTATTGTGCTTTGGTTGCATTCTGGTGGCCCTATTAATACATTAGACATGACAAAATACCTCCATAGCGGTAAAGACTAAAGAGTATCTTCAAGTGGTACCGAGTGGCATAAGACTTGCTAAACACGCGTTATAATGTATGATGAATGATCACGATAAAACAGATCCTCGCGCACATTCGACCCGGAGACTGGTTTATCGCGGTGGATCTGAAAGACGCATACTTTCACAGGCGTTTACCGAGATTCGTGTTCGAATGTGTCACGCTCCGTTCACGAAAAGTAGCATATGCAGTGCTTTAGCCCTTAGGACTCAGTAGGGAGCGCGTTCTGGACTACTTAGACGACTAATGCATTTATAGCACAACCTTCTGTGTTCTGCGTCTTTTCAGTAACGTTATGCGTTGGTTTCAGCTGCCTGCCCTATTATTGTGCGTGCACTTCGCTCGTCCCGCGGATTTATTCCTGACGCTGTGTTTTGTATGCATGCTTTTAACAGCTGTTCTGATGTTGTATGCACCAGCACTTGCTTCAGTATGTTGTATGCGCCAATATACCCTTGTTGCTTCATTATTATCACTCTTAGTCCCGCGTTGGCTCGACCGTGTTCAGGGCGGAGCTGAAGGCGCCGGCGAAGTTTTGGCACTCTGCCAGCTAGATGCATGATTGTTTCAACTAGGTCCGGTACCCGAACTGGGTGAGGCGGGGCTTTAGTTCTTTGTTGTATTGACCTGCTACGGCATGTGTAACATTTTTCTGTCAACTCTGCATCCTTCGCAATCGAAATCGCACGTTTGTCGATGCAGCGGGTTAAGAAATGTTCTGACCGCATTAGTGCAGGACAAAGCTCTGAGGACATCAGAAGTTACAGGGACGGATGGTAGCTGTACAAAGTACACAGGCTACATCGTAATTTCAATTTTAATGGAGAATAAAACAAAGGCAGAACACCGTATAATCTGATTGGTAGCATTATTTGATAGAACGCCAGCACAGTAACATATTGACGCACGGCTAAACAAAGGCAGAGTAGGCTACCGTAACTCAATATGAGCGTTCCAAAACTAAGCCAAAGAGCCGTAACTGGTGTTACGGTGTTCTGCCTTGGTTTCTCATGGGCTTTTGGAAGTTACGGTTAAGACAAACCATTATTTTCTCGAAAAAACAACGGAATTGACTCAAGATATTTATCCACATGATAAAGCAGGTCTTGAATGTGCCAAAAATATCAATAGGGCCTAACTCATTTTCGACCAAAAACGAAGTTACGGTCTTTTGCCTTTGCACGGCAGTATATAACACCTGAGGTACACGTTACATCATAAGAAGAATGGCATTTAAACGCTAATGTTAGTCTTTCTGTTTATTCCAAGGTTTACTGAAGTCAGCCGGATCCGGGCCGTATCCAGATAAGGTGGTGGACCTGCACCGGGCCCTGTGAAGGCCTCATCGACATGACAGCCATAAGCACTGACCCTCAACAAACTTCCAACCAGATGGAAATGGATAAATATTCTGAATGTTCTGATCATAATCATACACTGTTCGTTCATTGGCCAGAGGAGAACTAGCCCCCAACTGAGCTTGGGTTCTCCCAAGGTTTTTTTCTCCATTCTGTCAATGATGGAGTTTTGGTTCCTTGCCACTGTTGCCTTGGCTTTTGGCTTGCTTAGTTGGGAACATTTAATATTTAAAGGGACATTGTGAAGGAATTTCTCCCATCTAGCGGTGAAATTGTATTTTGCATTCAAACAAATTGTGCTCTCCAGCGCCTCGCATTTGAAGCGTGTTGCATCTACGGTAGCTGTTATGTACCAAAAAGCTATGACAGGATGTCTTCTAATAGCACTTCGTCGAGTTTTCCTTCGGGTGAACAGGTTTATTTCAAACAAACTGCAACTTGACACAACGAACAAACGAATGTTACAGTATGAATAATAACAGTGCAATGCAGCCTTTTAAACTTGCCGGGGCAGTGACAAGCGCCTCTCACCGCTCTGCTCCTCTGTTTCTGCTGCTTTCAGTTACATCACGCTGGCTCTGAACGAAAACGCGTTGTGGAAACGCGTTGGCCTAGTACTTTTTGTCCCTCTCTGCTATTATAGTTTTTCAAGATGGCGAAACTACATGGAAGCCTCCGTGGACCTACCCTTCCCATGTATATAAAGATAATAAATTCTTCGTTTACGAGGATAAGTCAGATAATTGGCATGTATTTGTACACCATTGAGGACATACTGTATTTATGAATAAAAACATTGATTTTAGATAATAAAATACCTAAAAAACTACACATTGTCGCTTTAACAATATTATTGATCTGCCTAACTTAAGGTGGACGATGACGCAATTTTCTTCTAGAAACAAACTTTGTTGTATTATTTTCATGTTATCACTGTGAATCTGCTTTGATACAATCTGTATTGAAAAGTGCTATATAAATAAAGGTGACTTTACTATTGTAAATTGTATCAGTGATCGTTAATTTTCCTTTTTTTTTTTAAATCAAATGTATTTTACAAATTAATATTCTAGTAGTAATTAATTATTTGGTACTGCTGCAGGTTTCAAAACACCACTTTAGTTTGCTGAACTTATTGGATGCAGTTTAGAAAACTTAACTTTAGTTTGCTGAACTTATTGGATGTAGTTTAGAAAACTTAACTTTAGTTGGCTAAACTTAAATTCGAAGTTTACTTAACTAAATTAAATCAGTTAATTTTACTTTATAACTTGTCAGGTAAACCTTTCTAAATTTGTCAGGTACACTTTTCCAAATAAGTTGGTTAAACTAAAAAAAAAAACATGCAAAAAGATGATTAAAAATAATAAGTTAAGTCAACAAAACATTTGTTACCGTGTAGATGGCGCAGGCTAATAGGTCCTTTAACTCACCTGTTCATAATCACATTGTTATCAATAGGGTGCAGCTTATTGGTTCCTGCCGTATCAGTAGCCAATGAGCTCGCTGCTCAACCTTTAAATACTTGGATTTGCCTTAGCAGTGCAGCACGCTTTCAGAATCCCTCCACCTTCCCCAGCTCCACCTGAATAGATCTGCTACGGGTAATTCGTGTACGCTATATTGCAGCAGCATGTCTTACTTGCTCACAGCAGCGTGTCGTGCATGTATTGGCAGTAGCAAGTCCCGTAAAGCAGAGCAGCAGCAGCAATAAAAGCAGCAGCAGCAATAACCTATTGCAGAAGCAGCAATAAAAGCAGCAGCACCAGCGTAGCAGTTCTTGTCAAGAAATAAGAAATGTCTATTTATTATACAGGGTATCCGCGGGGTCTTGAAAAGTATTAAAAGGTGATAAACCAATTTTGGGAAAATTAAGACCCTTAAAAAGTATTAAAATGTCTTATCACGGCTTTATAAAGTCTTACATTTTTAAAGTATTTTTTCTGAATTAGCTGTCCAACAGTTTGAGTCCCAAAAACATCGTAAAAGTGTGTGAATTTAGTCATTTTTATTAAAAAAATGAACAGGTACATAAAAAACTAGCCTATTGTGGGTTCGTAAATTGCCTCTGAGAGCACCAGAGGGGGCAGGCAGGCGGAAGTTCAAAAGCACAATGCACGCTCTGGCGTTCCCAGTGCGTATTACAACGCACCGAAATGTTTTGGTGAACGCATGAACAGAATGGGTAAGTTTTTTAATAAACTTTGCTTTGATTTACTATCCCAGCCTACTTGATTTTTTTGTATCAGAGTGGTCTAGTCTTTATCACAAACTAAAACGGTTAAGTTAAAAGTATCACTGATGTAAATGGTTACAGCTTGAAGTGGCGGTGAGGTATTAAAAAATATTGAGAAGGTCTTGAAAAAGTCTTGAAAAGGTATTAAAATTAACTTCAAGATTCCTGCATATACCCTGTTATAATCATTTTAAAATTACCGTTTTTAACTTTTTGACGAACAAAAAGGTAAAAAAAAACGCCTTTATTTGAAATCTTATTATAAATCTTTTGTAAATATAAATGTCTTTATATGTCATTCTCTTTATATGACTATACTTTTAAAGCACGTATGATCAATTTAATGCATCCTTGCTGAATAATTCCCACAACAACAACAAAAATCCTTTCTGGCCCCAAACGTTTGATATACATTATATAATATAGACTGGGATCTAGCAATACTTTAAATTATACACACAAACATACACATACTATATGCACACTGAGCATCAAACTGAGCAACAGAATGGGAAAGAAAGGGGATTTAAAGGTCCCGTTCTTCGCGATTCCATTTTTCAAACTTCAGTTAGTGTTTAATGTTGCTGTTAGAGCACAAATAATACCTGTAAAATTATAAAGCTCAAAGTTCAATGCCTAGCGAGATATTTTATTTAACAGAAGTCCCCTTTCAAAGCCTACAGCGAACGGCCGGTTTGGACTACATCCCTACTTCCTTTTTTAATGACGTAACTAGAACAGTTTTTTGACTAATCTCAGCCCACAGGAATACATAAAAAGGGGGCATGGTCTTGTTGCGCTCCCACGGAGAAGAGGAAGAGTTTTGTTTGTAGAGTGTTTGTCGCCATGTCGTCGAGACGTTGTTTTCATGCCATATTTTCGAGTCAATTGTTCACCTTTGTTTGGCCTTCCCCGGGACGCTGTGCTTATCAATGGTTACAATTTGTTTAACTCGGTTCCCGAAAAATATAATCCACAATTAAAACTATGTGCAGCACATTTTACCACATACACCTATAAAACATATATAACTAATCAAAACTCGTGCACACGTCTAACTAAGGTAGGAATAAACAATGGACTTATTTTAAAAATTCAACAACACCATCGTTAATTCGACAGACGGACAAAACCATATACCACAAGCTTTTATAACGGTTTGTCACATTTAAAGTCCCCGTGAACCGGAAGTTGCAAATGACTTTTCTCCAGTGTTGTGACGTATTTCCGAGAGAAACGGAATACTAAATGAGGCAAAATAGTGGGCGTGGCTTTTTTTCCAACTAGCACCTGGTTGGATCTAGAAAAGTAGGTGTTTTCATTCCCCCTGTCTACTGTCAGTTGGAGGGGCGTGGTTACGGATGTTAAGCAGACACCCAAACCGTCAAACCTACGTCATCAGGGAAGGTCCTCCAATGCAGAGGGGAGGGGAAATTTCAGATTTTGATTAAAGCTATACTGTGTGATTTTTACCCCCATCTAGCGGTAAAAAGGTATATGACCATCCAGTGAATATTATGCTGCGTCCCAATTCGCATACTATCCGTCCTTAATAGTATTCGAAAATAGAATTAGTACGTCCCAAATTGTAGTATGTTGAAATGAGTGTCCCAAAGAGACCCGGATGGTCTACTATATCCGGTCAGAATCCGAAGTGCAGATCGTTGCACACTCTAACGGCTTATATTGCCCACAACCCATCGCGCGTTGGACGAGGATTCGGTTAGAACTACAAACACGACTGAAAAGTGTTCAAAAACTACAGACATGGAGGACGCGCGAGTCCGAGAGGTTTAGATAAAGGGGTTTGAGTGATTAATTATCAGTATCTAACCTCACGAAAATGTATTTATTCAATGTTGTCCACATTATATTGCATCTGCAGCATTGTGAACTTTTGCAAAGACACGTTTAGCCATTAACTTTTAAATGCATTATTATATTCAAATTCCAAACACATGAGGAGAGTCTCGGCATGAAAGACCCATGACTGGCAGATGAACGTGCGACAACAATTCTCTCCGAAATGGTAAGAAGTTATATTAGATTGAATGGAGGATTTTAACTGTGACAAGATGATTGACAGGGCAGTTTACGGTGACAGGATGCACGCGACAGAATCTGTCCGTTAAAGATGAGGAAGTAGTATGAATGAGTAGAATGAATTGGGACGCAGCATTAGTTTCTGTTCCTCTCAATTCCGATTTCCATTTAACTCCTACGGTGGCCAATGTAGTCCAAGATTAACATGGCTTCCAGTTCGACCTCGTCCATGAGTGTTCCTTCAAGTGATGAGGTTATTTTAGAAAACTATTATAATTTGCAGTAATTTAATTTGTCAGGTAACATAAAGGTTATGACATCTATGTAAAATGAATAATAGTTTTATGTTTTCGTAATTTTTTTACCATTTCATTGCTAACATCAGTTATCAGGTTCCCAGACGAATGCAAGCTAATCTTAGTAAAGTAACTTTTATTTTTAACTTTTAACTCTTTTTCGCTTCCTTGGCGACTCTGATACGTATCCTCGAGAATAAGAGTGATCCTCCATCAGCAACAGACTTTCAAAAAGGCTTTCAGGTTTTTATATATCAGTCTCAAGCAACCCCCTCTTCACATTCGACGCGGTGCCATCGAGTGTTAAAACGCGAAAGGCGAATCTTGAATTAACGGGTATGTCCCTCTTTGGCTAATGTACTTTCAAGATGGAGGGGCAACATGGTGACCTACATTAGAACCCCTTACCCGTATGTATTTTCAATGGCATATTATACACTCACGAGAATACTCTATTACTTGAACGAAGTAAATATACATTAATGAGCACATATATTTTTTAAAGAACTAAGTGTTTATAGCTAAGAATAAACTAAAAAAGTTACACAGTGTAGCTTTAAAGATTACGAAGCCAAACATTTTTTTTGTGTGGATTGACTTGCATGGATGAATTGTTCACCACAAAACGATCAATTTAGGCAAACAAAGTAAGTATGGTCAATTTTGAATTCATGGGGACTTTAACCAATTAAAAGTATGACAACTACTAAATAAACAGCTTGAAACATCCTGCAAAAGTCGTGTTTGAACAGGTTCTAATCGATTCTCTTCATCTATGTTTTCCGGGTCTGATTCAGGCTCAAATTGATAAAGTAATATGTTTGACATTTTTACAATAACAATCAGCGCATGCATCTCCAATTTATGGTAAGAGGCGTGACCTTTCCGGGCAACGTGCGATAAGCTGCTGTCGAATCACAACACAGGAACCGCTGGCACAATCAGAACTCGTTAAGTATTTCTGAAGGAGGGACTTCATAGAACAAGGAAATCATCGGGCCGTTTTTTGGAGTGTTAAAACAGCGGTATACAGATAAGTAAATTGTGTGAAAAATACTGAGTTTTTTACACGTGAAACATAAACACATGTTATATTGCACACTGTAAACACAATGAAAGCTTAAAAAAAAAAAAAAAGAACGGGACCTTTAAGGGACTGACGTCTGGCCAGACTGGTCTGAATATTTCAGAAACTGCTGATTTTGATGTAAGTTATGCTGATTTTGAACTGATGTATTTTATATATGCATAAAATGCACTGTGGATTAAAAATAATAGTTTCATTTCTTTTCTATGGTAAGATTGATTACGAAGCTGCTGTTTGTTGCAGAATTTCTAGTCCGTGTTTCTCCACATGATGTTAGCATGAGATTGAGGACAAAAATGCCATTTGAATCCAGATGAGTGAGAGATTAACGGTGCAATACATAGCAATGTGGGAAATGCAATCTACTACAAATGCAAGAGAAGGATAGAGGATAGAGAAACAAATCCAAACTATAAAACAGAGTAAGAGCTATTTTTACGTGTCACAGAAAAAGAAAAATGCACCAGCACATTCTTCCTTGTTCCACATGCCCTGTCAACAAGAGGCAATTTAATTTGTCATATCCAATGCGTCCGCTGCAGGCCAAACACATCATTGTTGTTATTATTTAATCACGTGGAGAGCTTGATGGGAAACTGAAGGAAAAAGATGTCAGGAAAGAGAAACCAGAGGGGCAACCGGGCAGCTCCTCGCGTCCTCCTACAAACCCGGTCTCCGGAGGCAAAGGCTGAACCGCAATTTAGAAGGTTATTCTCGTTCTCCTTTCCAATCTGGATCTATTTAGATAACAGTATTCTATTTTCACCTATCTGTCCCTCCCGAAACATAAGAGAAAGTGTTCGATATGCTCTGAAAACAGTCATTTATGCACCGTGCAACATATGGCTTTCAAACAGATGTTATGTTTTTGGATTAATACTTTATATTTTGTACGTTTTTAAGCCTCATGCATGCCCGCTCCTGACATTGACATGGTCCCTGAAGTCGCAAGTGTCAGCACTGATTCAGCCTGCCTTGATTTGTGAGAAAAAGAAGAGTGAGAGACATAGGCTAATACAAACATAAATGCCAGCACACATCATGTTTCTAGGCATAACAAACAAAAAGGGGATAGTTTGGAATTTCTGCTCAGCACACAGATGCAGTTAAGACAAGCTACTTTTGATTTAAAAACAATTTATACCATTTATTGTTTATTTTTTAAATGCAGTAACATTCGACTTATAATAGCATTTTTGCTTGACTCAACTAAACAACTTAAAGAGACATAAGAGACATAAGAGACAAACATTTTACAATGGCACAATGAGGGAAATAATACCATTATTGTTTAGTGATGAACTGTAACATCTTTTGAAATCGAATAACATTTCACCATTTATTAACTATGCAGACAGGCTTTAGAAAGACAATAATTTGTATTCAGGCACTGATTTCAAAGTGTGAATTCACAAATGATTTTACTCTCACCACAATCTATAGAATGTACACATTTTATCTTTCTAAAAGAAAAAATCACTTATAATGAGACTGGGATGTTTTTTGTGAGTTTCAAAATCTATATTTTGCCTATTTAGCATCTACAAGGCTGTGAGAGCTGAACAGAGGCACTGACTCGGGTGGAAGAGAAGACCACCGTATCATCTTCTCTTTCTATAGCACAAAGGATCAGGTAAAAGAAATGTAAACACCGTTATAGTTCAGAACCATCCTTGAAGTTGCAACCTCACTGAAAAACCTCCTCATATACAGCCTCTGACTGGCTTCAAGATCCTCTGAACTCTAAGTTCATTAGTATTAGCAGGACATCCCATTGAATCACTGTGAGGTCTAGCTGTCAATCATACCCTCTGTACTTTTTCCCTTTCCTCTGAGAAATGCTGCTCTGAGAAAAGGAAAAATAACAACTCTTTGGCTTCCATGAGAGGTGGAAGAATTAGACAAGTCCTAATCTTTGTTAAGCCCCAAGTAATCTCTGCTTACATTTTATCTTGCCTGCTCATTTACTCAATGATTTGGTCCCTTGATTGTTTTATTCAGCCAGTTTTTACCTGTTTATAAAGTCTTAGCAATTAATTTACTTTTTTTTCTCAGTCTCGTTTATTTTTCCTCTAATGCTAAAACTTTTTAGCCAATCTCATTACACTTTGTTGTCCCTCATAATTTCTAAATTCTTAGCTTAATGCATGAAATTAGGGATGCACTGATATAAACATACAGATAAGCCAATCATTTTCATGTTATATGACTAAAAACTGATGAATGGCAGACATTAAAATTCAATACTTTTTGTCTTAATATATTATAATTTAACGCACAAAAAATAAATTCATAGTTTTAAATGCTAAGTGATTTTAGGTAAGTGACAACATTATACACAATATGACAAATGGATATAAAAGTAAAGATTACATTGACATCAAATTATTAGTATTTCTAAAAATCAACAGAAAAAGTAATGTAAAAATAAGATTGCGTCCCGAAAAATGAGTGCAGTCTTAAAAATGTGATTTTTTAAAATTAAATAAACGACATGTAGCAACAATTTATCATTTCAAAATAATACAAATGTAATATAAAATAGCATTTTAAAATTCATATTTAAAATTAATAATTTAAGCTGTAAATGCAGATCTCAAAGCCAACTTTCAAAGCCAAGACAATCTCCCGAACTCCAAACTGAATGTCAGAATGGGAAAGAAAGGTGATTTAAGCAATTTTGAGCGTGGCATGGTTGTTGGTGCCAGACGGGCCGGTCTGAGTATTTCACAATCTGCTCAGTTACTGGGATTTTGACACACAACCATTTCTAGGGTTTACAAAGAATGGTGTGAAAAGGGAAAAACATCCAGTATGCGGCAGTCCTGTGGGCGAAAATGCCTTGTTGATGCTAGAGGTCAGAGGAGAATGGGCCGACTGATTCAAGCTGATAGAAGAGCAACTTTGACTGAAATAACCACTCGTTACAACCGAGGTATGCAGCAAAGCATTTGTGAAGCCACAACACGCACAACCTTGAGGCGGATGGGCTACAACAGCAAAAGACCCCACCGAGTACCACTCATCTCCACTACAAATAGAAAAAAGAGGCTACAATTTGCAAGAGCTCACCAGAATCGGACAGTTGAAGACTGGAAAAATGTTGCCTGGTCTGATGAGTCTCGATTTCTGTTTAGACATTCAGATGGTAGAGTCAGAATTTGGCGTAAATGAGAACATGGATCCATCAGGCCTTGTTACCACTGCACAGGCTGCTGGTGGTGGTGTAATGGTGTGGGGGATGTTTTCTTGGCACACTTTAGGCCCCTTAGTGCCAATTGGGCATCGTTTAAATGCCACGGCCTACCTGAGCATTGTTTCTGACCATGTCCATCCCTTTATGGCCACCATGTACCCATCCTCTGATGGCTACTTCCAGCAGGATAATGCACAAAGCTTGAATCATTTCAAATTGGTGTCTTGAACATGACAAGGAGTTCACTGTACTAAAATGGCCCCCACAGTCACCAGATCTCAACCCAATAGAGCATCTTTGGGATGTGGTGGAACGGGGGCTTCGTGCCCTGGATGTGCATCCCACAAATCACCATCAACTGCAAGATGCTATCCTATCAATATGGGCCAACATTTCTAAAGAATGCTTTCAGCACCTTGTTGAATCAATGCCACGTAGAATTAAGGCAGTTCTGAAGGCGAAAGGGGGTCAAACACAGTATTAGTATGGTGTTCCTAATAATCCTTTAGGTGAGTGTATATGAATCAAAGTTGAATTACATTTTTTACTATTTGAATATGCATAAAATAATTATCTGTACACCATTTTGTAATATAATAGTGTAATCTAATTAAAAAAAGTTTGATGTGGAAACATAAAAAACGAACGATTAAAGGCATAAAACCTATGATAAAAGATTGCACCTGAGGCATCATGTCCTTCAGAAGGAGTTGAAGTTTATACCAAGGTCCCTGATCATTTCGATCTGACCTTAACTATAAGTGCGCAGATGTTGTTTTGTGAACCTGTCACATTGTAATGCAGGCTTTGCAAAGAGAGTGTTTGTGAAAGATGGATCAGCGCCAACTCTATTAGACAACAAATCCCCAACACACGACACAAGTAAGCAGCAGCGCTGTTTCTCTTTTCACAAGGGTAGAGCAGCGAAACAACTTGATAAATTTAAAAGGTCGGAAAAAGTGGAAAATGGTGATTAAAACTAAATTACGACTGTGCTGGAAAAAGACTGGTCATGGCCCCTTTAATGTAACTAATGAAAGTGTTGCCAATAGTTCTTGTGATCAGAGTCTTATAGGACATTTCAAATCACCGAAACCAGCAGCCCAGGCCTCCTGTGCTGGATGGTAATCAAAGCGCGTCTTTTTTTCTGAATAACTGATGAACTATACCAGCTGGACTCACGAAGAGGTATGTTTAAAGCACGCACACACACTCACTCTGCTTACGTACGGACACGAATAATAACTTTGAGTAAAATTAAGCAGCCATGTAGAAAGGCCTTGGGAGGGATGTGAGGAATGCTGGAGGGTAGTGTGTGAATGCTTTCATACACAGCTGTTGTTCTCCCCTCTGTGTTCTCTTCTCTTGGGTAATTACTCTGATTATAGAGAGATAGAGCTGATGAGAGCAAATCCTCCTGTGCTCATACACACATAGATAAATTCGGTCCAGAGGTGCCACAAAACCCCAACTGGCAGACAAACAAAATGTGATCACTCTTCTGTCATCATTTACTCACCCTCATGTCGTTCCAAAACTGTATGGCTTGCTTATTATCTGTGAATTACAAAATATATTTTTAAAAAGGTCTGTTCTTGTGCATACAATGTCAATGGGTTTTGGCGTTGTGACTTTAAAATATCTTATTTTGCATTTATTTTAAAAATAATAAAGTTTTTTTTTGGGTGACCTGAAGGTGAGTAAATAATTACCATATATATATATATATATATATATATATATATATTTTTTTTTTTTTTTTTTATGCTCACCAAGACTGCATTTACTTGATCAAAAAAAAAAAAAACTAGTTAACTAGTTAACATGAACTAATAATGAACTGCATTTCTACAGCATTTATTAATCTTTGTTAATGTTAATTTCAACATTTACAATACGTTATTAAAATCAAAATGAGTATTTGTTAACATTAGTTAATGCACTGTGATGTAACATGAACAAACAATGAACTGCTGTATTTTTATTACCTAACGTTAACAAGGATTAATACTATAACAAATGTATTGTTCATTGTTAGTTAAAGCAACACCAAGCAACTTTTCCTCTGCGGTCGCCCTACAGGTTGGGAGCGGAATTGTCCATTACTGCTGTCGTAGATAATTTAGCCTATACCACATCCTACTGTCGCATGCGCACGCACATGCTCTCTGTTTATCCAGCACCGGCTTTAGAATCAACAATGGCCACAGACAAGGTAGAGTATGATGCATGATTTTATGAAAGTGTAGTTAGTCTACTGTCGAGTAAGCTCCAACTATCGGCAATTGTAACACTTGCCGTAAAGCAAGTCAAATTTGTAGTTAGTGTTGCTTTAATATATTAAAGGGACACTAAGTAAGAATTACTCCCATCTAGCGGTGAAATTGTATTTTGCATTCAAACGAATTGTGCTCTCCAGCGCCTCGCGTTTTCAAATGCGTGTTGCATCTACGTTAGCCGTTATGTACCAAAAAGCTATGACAGGATGTCTTCTAATATTACTTCGTCGAGTTTTCCTTCGGGTGAACAGGTTTGTTATTTCAAACAAACTTCAAATTGACACAACGAACAAATGAATGTTACAGTATGAAATAATGAGTGTCAAAAACATGAACTATTGTAATTAGTAGTTATGCCTTCTTTATTCGTTATATTTTCTGAAGTAGCCTACGTGCATTGTTAGATATCATCATCAACATCAACTTTTAACTATACATGTTCATCTGTCTATAAAATAAAGTACACAAGCAAATAATGAAAAAAGCTTGTAATTAAGACTGTAACACTGACTTGCCTGTCGAGAAGAAAGCAGGACTTCAGCGTCTCTTTTGAAATCTTTCTCCTGCATTAGCTCTATCCACCTGGAAAAAGCTATCCCGACATTAACTTGTGTTTTTTGTAATCTCCGGTCACGTTTCCTTTTACGATCTATTTTGGACTTTTCTGGCCACGAGGATTTGCAATGCAGCCTTTTAAACTTGCCGGGGCAGTGACAAGCGCCTCTCACTGATCTGCTCCTCCGCTTCTGCTGCGTTCAGTCACGTCACGCCGGCTCTGAATGAAAACGTGTTGTGGAAACGCGTTGGCCTAGTACTTTTTGTCCCTCTCTGCTATTATAGTTTTTCAAGATGGCGGAACTACATGGAAGCCTCCGTGGACTTACCCGTCCCATGTATATAGATATAATAAATTCTTTGTTTACGAGGATAAATCAGATAATTGGCAGAGGTATTTGTGCACCATTGAGGACATATTTATGAATAAAAATATTGATTTTAGATTATAAATTAACTAAAAAGTTACTTAGTGTCCCTTTAACTAATGTTAACAAATGAAAACTTGTAAAGTGTTACCGAATTGTTATATTTTAAAATATTTTAATTTATTTTTAGCTTTGGTGAGCAGTGACTTCTGATCCAAACTTTTGACTGGTCATAGAATAGGCCAAGCCCAAAATGGCTTAACACTAAGCTTTTAATTGTCTTATTGGTCAAGAAATTTGCAAATTTAAGAAAATGCCCTACTTAAAAGTCCAATGCTGTCTCAGATTTTGGGAACTTGTGTGTGGAGTGGTGAATCACAATGAAGTGTAATGATGAATGAAATGAAATGAGTTGCATGGTGATGCTCCAGAACGGTGTCTTTGAAAATCTGTTGAGAAATATAATAATAATTGCTCCTCCACCACAGTGAAGCATGGAGGAAGAGGTGTCATTATGTGGGGAGCCTTTTTAGCTGCTGGTATTGATGAGTACATCACTGTGAAAAGTCATTTAATGCTTTGGAGTACAGGAGAATATTGCAGAATGGCTTGCTTCCCACAAATGAAAAGTTGTTGTCTAAAGAGGAGTGATTAGATGTTATTTTTCAATGAGACAATGATCCTGCCCAAATTGCAAAGACAACCAAGAAGTGACCATCAGGCTCATGTTTTGGCCAGTCCAGAATTGAATCCTATAGTGAATATTTGGTCTCACATTAAACTCAAATGAACTGGGAGACATTTTGAAATATTTGAAGCCATGACATTGAGAGGAACAACCCTGACTCTTCTTCCTGTAAAAAGCTTTCTGCACGTTTACCCACACAGCTGAGCTCAGACATTTAAAGATAACAAAGGGGAAGGCTATTCCATGATAAGTTACTTTCTCTACAGAATTTGTGCAATTCTTGCTAATTTCCTGACCAGTGATTTAATTAAAATTGTTAAGACCACTAAATAGTTTTTTGGCACACTTTAGAGTGACGGCATATGTGACAGAGCAAAAACCATCACTGATGGTTCTGAATTTCTAAAATAAAATTTGTACATCAGGAACATAGTGTGGCTCATTTACTCCTGGAAGCAGCACCTGCCAAACAGTCAGGGACATTCAGATCACAGTCATTACAGTGCAATATGTTCAGAAATATTCTGAACATATTGCACCATAACAAGCCTTCTGCCACTGTGTGAACAATGAAGCACAGCCCCGCAATCATGCTTGCTCCTCCGTTTTGGAAAACAGACACCACTCGCACAATCCCAGTCAAGAACAGCAGCAGGTGTTCTTTCAACCCCCCATCCCACATCCCTTGCGCAACTTTTAAAACCCCCTCACAGCTTTTGTCCTATAATCATGTGTCCCTCAGTATCATATTCCTATGACTGTATCCAGGGAGGTGCCTGAAGAGCTAATTTTACTTTGGCCTTGTCCAGTGTGAGGGAGATGTGTGCGCACGAATGCTCGTACAATAGAATAACTACAGAATTGGTACGTCACTAAGCCCCGCCTTACAAATATGTTACTGACCAATCATACCTCACCAACTGTAGTGTCCGCACAACAAACTTCCATACAGAGAGCCTAAGTCCTTCCCCTCCGCTTCCGGCTCATGGGACCTTATTTCGGAAAAAATATGTATGGTAGTCAATGGCGAGAGACAACTTATCTTTTTATTCCGTCTGAACTGTGCCCTGAATTACACATATGATGTTTGTCAATTTAAAAGATAATTATGAAAGTCAAGAAAGTCGCAGTTTGTCATAAAACAGAAGAGTAACATTTAGTTTTATGTGAAAATCGCTCAATGAACTACATCTCCCGGGAAGCTAAACAACGAGCAAGATCGCATGACGGCGTAACGTTACTATTATAATCTAAGACTATAGAAAAAGTGACAGACGTTAGCTTCAGTAAAGTTAGCTTCATTCATTGTGAGAAAATGTGCGCCTTTTGGGTTTGTTAGTCTTTGTAATTACGTATTTTCACAGTCTTAACAGTTTTACATCAAACTGCGACTTTCTTGACTTTAAAATGTATCTTTTAAATTGACAAATTGATGATGTAGATGTGACGTGAGCAACCTGTCTGTTGTACGTCTTCTAGTAGCTGTGCCAAGAGGAATCTGAATCATTCCCTTCCGAATCTTGCAGAGCCGGAGATCGTGATTATTAGCTGTCCATGAGCTACAGCAGGAGTAACTTTATGACTCTCTATGGGCTTCTCCCTTGACTTTATGCCTCGACGTCCCCCCGATTGCCCGCGAGCTTCTACTTCTGTCTATACGGTAATTTCTCTACTGTGCGACAGAGAGTCGCGTGTTATGAGGCAATCGTTAGCCTATTTTTACAAAAACTGCTTCTACGGGGCCATAACGTAAGATCCAAGGTAATGGAGCCTTTTATACATTGTCGTGTTTCTTTAGAAATAAACAATGGACAAATGGAGTCTTTAAACGCCTCAGATGTAAAGTTATTCGCTGTCAAAGTGGCGCCAAAATGAATGGGAGTCAATGGAATGCTAACAGCAGGTGAAGGCTTGCTGCCAATGGCGGCCCCCGGTGTGACTTCAGTTTCCGGCTGGTGGATTACCCCGTTGATAAGGTCCCATGGTGGTCGACCGGAAGGGGAGGGACTTAGGCTATCTATTCTGTAAAACAGGTTCCATCATTTCCGGCTCAGGTCTTTTATATGGGCTTCATTAAATATAGAACTGTTTTACTCAAGAAAAGAAGCTACCAAACATGAGCATAAACGATGTCAGTCACACATGCAGATTGATATCTAGAAGATTTTTTTAATTTTCTAAAATAACATCTGGATATTAAAACTTAATAATACTTTAACAATAAAAATAATTAGCTAGGTTAGCTGATTACCTTAAAACTTTATATCGCCGTCAGTTCGTAGCCTACTGCTGAACACTTTCTCCGACAAGCAAATGGATGAGTCCTGTTTCCTGTCATGTGTTTGACATAAAAGGTGCGTTCGACTTGGTTCGACCCTTTTCAGTTCTGCTGGATGTAACCGATTGGCCGAGGAACTGAAAATGGAGACGTGAAATCAGACACTAGGCTTGTTTGAGATGCGCCTTGCCTCGCCTGAAATATAGTCGAGAGTAGGCGGCTGCAGTGAGAGGAGGAGTGAAAAAAGCGCAGGCAAGCCGGACAGATCTCTCTTCTCGCAGTGGATCTGACACCTGTTAGATCAAATGCGGATATCGCGGGATTCACGGGTTCACGCCCGCACGGTGTTGCTAATAAACTGGATGTAATTTAAGTTTTGTTGCTTGAATATGAAAATAAATATAATGAACAAGACACCCAAAGTAATATTTAATTACTATTTTAATTTTAAATAGGCCTACGTGTTTATCAATATTTTTTTCTTTAATAGCCTACAGACATGTGTTTTTATTTTTAAAACATTAAAAAAAAATTACATCACATAGATCGCACTGTCAGAGAGTTTGGGAATATCCACACATAATTTATACACATAAAACATGATATCAGAGTTTTAAAATCAAACATTTTAAAAGAGAACAATACATCACGCTTGTTTAAACCAATGAGCATTAAGCTGTGCCGTCAGCAAGTCGTTTCCCATCATGCTTTTGATCAGCGCAGTCGGTGGAGAGCAAATGCCCGCGACTGCAGAATCCGACATGTGCGCCTTGCGGTCGCGAGAGTTTTTTGACATACGTCGGCATGACATCAGAGCAAGGCGGAACTTTCAGAACTTTTTCGGCGGAACTTTTTCTCAAACAAGCCTACTTTCAGCTTCCCGTACTGACGCTCGCGCGATATCTGGATCACAGCTGATTTGTCAAATACACAGAGGTTTCAGAGACATTTTCATTCAAAACTTTATATGTGCTGCTAATACAGCGTCTGTTTTTACAAGAATAAAGTTCAACATAAACCTATATTTAAATACCAATGAAGTGGGGTCTACATTTTTTCTACAGTTTTAATTTGATAAACATTACACAATATAACATCGCCACTACATGAATAAAGTTTTTACAGAGATTTGTGAGCATTAGTGGAACTGAAGGCGTCAGAATAAACATGAAACACATGCTCGTTGTATCTTCCGAGCTTGTGCAGCCACTCTTGAGAAGCGTGCCGGCTTCTGTCGTCTGCTCTGCTCTCAAATCGCTCTAGCGTTACTTTAATGCCATGATACATCACAGTGATGTGACGTTGCCGCTGTCTCAAGTCGGACAACATTTCTAACCAGCATGCACTGCTTCAAGTCAGCCACCGATCTACGCAGCGCTGCATGAAGTCGAACAAGCCTAAAGCCTATGCAACGTATAGCGGTGCAACTCGAAAGGGACAACTCAAAATCACAACAAAACTTGGAGGCGCAGGTCAGTGATCCCTAGCTCCATTTCTCAAACTCCTGGTCTGACTGAGAGATTTCACATCTCTTTTATCCTTCTCAGATATTCAGTATCCATCTCAGATATTCAGAAAAACAGTATGTGACAAGAGAAGTAGGCCTATGTCCGAATTCATAGTAGGCTACTCATAAAAGAGTATGCAAAAAGTACCTGTATGACATAGTATTTATGGCGAAATTCTGAAGTGTGCAATCCTCATGGGATAGTAAAATGTCCATCGTATCATCGGGCTGCGTTTCCCAAAAGCATCGTGAGCAGATTGTAGAGTGTTTTTTTTTACTATCTAGGCTACTACTGATGCTTTTGGGAAGTGCAGTCCATTGTTTAATCTTAAATTAAAGAATGCGTCTTTACATTACAGTTCTTTCATATTATTAATGTTTTCATTTATTCGTTATAAATTAGGCTTTTTGCTTTCAGATGACTGAGAAGCTTTTGCCTAGATTCTCACTTGCAGTCTCTGCAGTTTATCACTACGTAATTAAAAAAAAAATGCATATATGCTTTGTGATGTCAAAATTAATTTTAGCCTACTTAAAGATAAAATCGAATAATTTTTATCACTTTATGAGCATATTTCACTGATAATCACGCTGCTCATCTCCAATTAATTTTCCAATTCCTTTTTTTAATTTTTTCTGCTTGTCTACAACAGCAACAGTATCCAAGGTGGCAACAGTAACCATGGGGCAGAGCTTAGTGAAGGGTCAAGTGTGAAAATAACACCAAAAAAAAGAACAAAAGATATTAAAGTAAGCAAACGAGGTGAGAGAATAAAGAAAAAGAGACAGTCAGAAAAAAACCTAGTATAAAAATTCTCTGCACATTTCCCCCCAGACCTATTCTTCAAAGCAGCACAAAATCAGAGCTTTCACCACCATGCATTTGTGTTTCCAGGCACACCTTGAAAAGTCATTTAATTTGCCTGTGGAGGTGTTTATATTGACAACTGACATGGTTCATGTTCATTTCACAGGCTTGATCATTGCTCTAACTGACGCTACCGTGACATTTTCAGTAATATAATATCTGCCCTTTGGTTGTTGTTTTTTTTTCGAGGGGGTTGTTTTTTTTTTTTTTCTCAGCCAGTTTAGAGTTTTTGAAGGCAGAATGTGCTTGCAGTGAAAATATGATGTGAGGTCTCAAATTATCTCTTTAAACATTTGAGCAAGGTGGGCCATCTTGGTTGATTAAGAGGTGTATGTTTTTTTTTTCCTGTTTCTATATACAGACCAATATAAGTGGCCATATTCAATATATACAGTATAATGACTCATTGTTCCACTGCATCACATATCCATTAATGGAAACTTTTAAAATGTCTTCAGTGATTGCAGGATCATTAAATCAAGCTCTCATTTAAGTCAGCACAATGCAATATGTCAATTACACAACGTTGGTAAGAAAGCATTACCCAAAAAAATCTATGTAAATGTTGTCCTAATCATAATCAAACCTCATGAATAGAATGTGACAAGAATGAAAGATGATGGATCATTTGAAATGAAAAACACTTGCTGTGTGTGTTCAACCAGCTAAAACACATCTGCACACACTCGAGGTAATCCTCAAGATTTACACTGGGGGGGGGGGGGGGGGGGGGATTTACGAAGATTTATCAAACGATTACATCTCCGCAAAAGATGGCGACATTCGTCCTGCTTGACTCTTGTGTTTCTGTGCTCTTATTCCTGTAGGTTATTACTGGAGTAAAAGCTGGAGGTCTCCGACACGGTCTTGGAAATACTGCGAGAGGACGAGCCATTGGAGGTGAACTCCCTGGAAGGGCTGTGAGTTGCCGGCCTCCCTGCAGCCGCTCTGATGCTCCCAAAGGTAACCTTGTGGCCATCTTCACACGGCTGCGTCACGCAGGACACGGTGCTCTCCATTCGACTGGCCCTGTACAAACTGGTCTGGGTTTGAAGGTACCGGGTGGACTTGAGCTCTAGGCCCTCGTAGGATCCCTCAGGGACGCATGGACAGCAGCGGAATGCTTGCTTAAATCCGGCACGGAACCTGAGGATGCGTGCAAAAATGTAGGAGAAGAATAGACAGATGTGATAATGATGAGTTTAAAAGTGAAAATTGACTAGAGGATATTATTACTTTGTCTTTCAAAGGCTTTTGTAATGGATTTTCAGCATCTGAGTGGGGCGGTAAAACCGTGATACATTACAGAATAATACATCACAGCATCGGGCTGTATTCTACCGTACAAAAATGGATCATTTCGAACAATAATGATATTATAGCAAATATTACAGCGACTCTGGAAAGAGCTAGATGTGACTGTGTGTGTGCGTCAATTACTGTGTTTTCACTCCAGGTGAAATTACCTGTCATTGAGGCAGCAGTAGATAATGGGATTGTACATAGTGGAGCTCATTGCCAGCCACATAATAGTCAGATAGACCTGCTGAATGAAGGGATGCTCAAACAGGTGCGGGTAGAACTGGTAAATCAGGAAATAGACATGATAGGGGAGCCAGCAAACAGCGAACGTACATACCACCACAATCATCATCTTCACCACCTGAGGGTTAGGCAAGAAGAGTACATTTCAATATTGGTTATACTGTATGCCTATAAATACAGTGTCTGTCCTTCAAGCTGATTTCCTGAGTTTTGCATGCTGCTGCCCACATTGTACGGTCATTAAAAATGAAAATGAAACGTAATAAATAGAGAGCTAAAAACATGCATTGTGTAGTAGCCAAGTTTCTAAAACAGCTTCAATTAACATAAATTATATTTTAATGGTCACTTTTCTCTGTTTAACATGTTTTCCTCAGCTTACTGTAATGTGAAGTGACAATAAGGCATATGCAGGTTGATTTCCCCAAAAAAGTGTAATCATTTGTGGCAACCTGACAGACACATTGGGTCAAATAATGCCATGAGTTCAGGTGTAACTACTTGTTGAGGATGAAGAAGGAAAGTATTTTGGAAACCTAAGAATTTTTGCAATTCCATTTGGTGCTATTAGTGGTGCTAAAATCACACACTTTAGCTTTAAAGGTACACTCAGTAATTGTTTTTCATTAAAAACAATTGCACATTATAAGAAATGAATACTTCTTTTGAAAACTATGTTTAAAATGAGGTAAACTCGCATAAGAAGAATACAGTCATGTCATATCATATAAGTTTTATTTCACATGCAGTGAGTTGCATCATGATGGTTAGCATCTCCAAAACTGCTTCATTTAAATAACGCTATTTAAAGCTGGAGTAAAATCTGACAACAATGGTATTTAAAACACACATTTGGCTTCTTTAACTCTAATTACACATACAGGCTGGTTTGGCTAATGTCAATGCACATTCACGAGTGAACTAACAGGCAACTGGCTTTTTAAACTGTAAGGCAGGACTACAGAGTTACATTTTTTCCCATTAATTTTTATACAAGTTGATGTCTCATCACCTTAAAATGTCTCCGGAAACATGCATTTCTACAATGGCATCAGTAACCACTTTTGTGTGATCCTGCATCCATGTTGTTTCGGCATACTTCCAAAATATCACCCATACTGGCCAATACAACACCAAAAACAAAGAATTACTGAGTGCACCTTCTAATAACATATTTTTCAGCAAATGCATTTTTTTTTTTGTTGATTTGTCACTGTTTTTCTACCACAGAAAAGCTGCCTTTAAACTGCAGTCAATAAGCTGCACCTGTCCGGACTAGGTCTGTGAAAGGTAGGTCAAATTCCTACTGCTGTTCTACAACATTGGAGATTCCTGATCCATCTACAGCTTGAAGTAGGCCTGAAACCAGCATGAAACCCACCATGACACACACTGCCAGAAGCCAGAGTATGTAGTAACAAATCACTGCAGTCACCAGTGGACTGTCACAGACTCTTTGATGTTTATGATGCTCAAACCTAAAACAGGGACATTCAGGCGCTCCGAGGTAGTCACATTGTGTCATCATATTGTATGTACCAGCAATATGTGCTGAGAAAATAGATTAAGATATTTTGTGTAAGGAAGAAGAGGAAAATGTTAAGGCAAAACAATAGCAATAGAATGTAAAGTAGATTGTGGAGAGAAAACGGTTCATCTTCACTTCACATGCTTCAAGAGTACAGTGTACATTTTAGGACATCCTCAGACCTCAGACATATGAAAACAAGGCATCACGCCTCAGAGTAAAACAGGGGTGGTTCTAGAGGCGGGGCCACAGGGGCCCTGCCCCCTGCTGAAATCTGATTGGCCCCAGTTCCATCAATCGCCGACGAGAAGAGCAACCCATAGACTGTAAAAAATAGGAGCAACCGGATAATACCACACCGACCAACCGTCACAACATTCTTTCTGTGCAACGACATCAACCAGCTAACCGAACAAAATGGATGAAAAATAATGTTTTAGTGTGAAACAAATTACAGGGATTAAAGTGAAAAAAAATTCTGACGGAAAATTTTTTTTCAGGCCAAGTCATATTCCTTTAACTTTATTTAAATAGTCGAGACCAATAGCGTTTTAAGTGGAGATGTTTTAAACCGCTTTAATATCGCCAGTTTGCTTATTTAAAAGCTATTTTAATAGGGCTGTAACGATACGCGATATAAACCCGAAGTCGCGATACTCAGTCAGATTCACGAACCTGTGTCGCGGTGTGAGAAGGCAGAATCGCGACACTACAACTGCAGAGTTATCCTTCCCGTCCAGATCCAATGCACACTGTAAAACCTGATGAGTTAGTTCAACTCAAACCGTTTGAGGAAACTGATTGCCTTAAATCATTTAAGTTTATTAACTCAAACAATTTAAGCATAAAAAAATATTTGATTTGTGTCCAAGTAACTCAATAACTTATTGTTAAGATAACTTGGGTAAATAAAGTTAATAGTACTAATTCCATTCAGTTAATATAACTTAAATCTATGAAGTACACTGTAAACCCAAATAAGTTAGCAGAATTCAAAACACTTTTATTAGCATAAACTTAGTTAGCTTTAAAAAGCTAATCTGCTAACATAGTAAATGCTAACTAGGGATGGGCGGATCGATCCTGTGGTATCGATAGATCGATATGCTCACGCTACTCATTTGGCATCGATTTCCTTAAAAAATATCGATATAAACTAAAAAAATATATATAATTGGGGGTGTATGTATCACTTTCAGCTGTTTTAGATTACTTCCTTAAATTACTATGTGCCGCGACACCCCTGGCTGTACCCATAGACAGTAAAAGAAAGGCTGTACCTGGCGGCGTATTGAGCTGGCCCATGTCACGTGATAGGAGACGAGCGAATGAGCGACACAGCCGATGGTTACACACACACACACACACACACACACACACAGTCCAGTACGAAAGCGAGTCGGAGGGAAAGAAGAGTTACAAGAGTATAATATTATGGCAGACAAAAAACGAAGCGTGGTGTTGATGTATTAGTTTTTTTTTTTTTTTTTTTTTTTAGCTTTTTCTACCAAGATTGGTCTTTTTTCTTTATTTTTTGAGAAATAAGAAAAATGGAAATGTGTATTATTCATATTTAATTTAGTTTATTTCATTCATATTTATGTTATTTAAAATCTTATTATGTATTGACCATTATACATTTAGTTTAAATGGTCTGTATTTGTCTTGTGATTTGTCTTAAATGTAATAATATTTTTAATGACAAAAATTGTCAATATGAAACGAACGGTATCGGTATCGATATCGATGAAAATGCAAGAAAAAGTATTAGTATCGTATCGAATCCTAAAAGTGTGGTATCGCCCATCCCTAATGCTAACATATTAGCAATAGTATGTTATACAGAAACACTTGTTGTATGAGCGCAGCAATATAAAGGGATTATTTGCTCTCAAATCAAGCTGCATGCACCACTGTCACCATGATGGTAACTATCCTAAAGCCTACATTAAAGGGGTCATATAATGGTACATGCACTTTTACAAGTTGATTGTACTGAAATGTGTGTTGGCAGTGCCTGTACACAACCATCATATAATGATAAAAATCCATCCAGTGTTTTTGTTTTAATCTCCTTATATGTTTTCCCCTGCCTCAAATTGAGCCGTTCGTTTTTGTGACGTCAATAAAACGGACGCCCCTCCCACGATTGTTGATTGACAGGAGTCCGCACAGGAGTTTCAACACAGACCCGCCCTCGCTCGTCATGTCAATCATAGTCTGCGCGGATCGGCGCGGTCATTGTTGATATGCTGGAGCACTGTCTATGAGCAGAATGGCGTCTAAGCGATTGTGGTGTTCTGTTCTTGGGTGTAATAACGAACACAGCAGTCATTTTAATGTTCCTAAATCCGAACCGCTGAAGACGCAGTGGCTGAGTTTGTTTTCGAAGGGAATATTCCCCACGATCAACGTCAATGCTCTCATGTTTGCCGAATCATTTCTCAGTGGACTGCTTTATAAACGAGGATCAGTGTAAAGCTGGTTTTGCTGAGAAGCTGCACCTGAATAAAGGATCGAAACCTATTCGTGTTCCTGCTGAACCTTCAGAAGAACTAAAGTGAGTGTAACATTTTATTAATCTTTATATTAATATTTATATAATCTTTGCAAATCGCCAGCTGCACGCTTCACGATGAATGCGGTACATTACAGCATGTTTTCTATGTACAACGTTCTCAATATAATTCATAATCCCACGTTTATAATAAACAACGCGTGGTTATTGTGTTATTGTGTTACAAATGGTGTATGCGCAGAACAGAGAGGCGGGGTGAGCAAAGCTCATTATCATTTAAAGTCATATGCACTGAAACGGCGTGCTGAACACAGAGCTGTTTTTGACCAGGTAAAATAAGTGTTTTCTTACAATACCAATGAGAATTTTTAATTAAAGTATATTACAAACTTTTAATTTAGACCCTAAAGAATCATATTGGCTTGTACAAAAATGGCATTATATGACCCCTTTAACAGAAATTCTTCTAAATTAGCATAACAAAACATTAATCACTACTAAATCTCACACATAACATTAATCTTACACAAAAAAACACATTATATTACACTTAATTTTAGCATTTACTCTCCCTTTTGGGTGCCATCGGCAAAGCATGCTGGGAAATAGACATCCCAGCTGTTTCAGTTAAACTTAAGTTCGTCTAAATTAAAATAAATAATTTCATAAAACTTAAAACAATGAAACAGTTCAGTTTACTTAAAATATATCAGTTCTGTGAACTTGAAAGAAAAAGAAAGTGCTAAATACTCATAAAAGTTAATTTGACTGAACTAATTTGTTTAATTTAAGTTTGTCCTACTCAAACCAATTAATTATTTTGAGCGTTAGGGTTTATTACTATTAGTAGGCTAGCCTATTATTTGAAGTTAACATTATAAAATACGTAGACCTACACCACAAAACTAGTTGCGAGGACGATAAATTAAAATTGGGCAATTTCAGCGTGGACGTGACATTTGCAGTCAAAACTTTAAATATAAATTCTCAGAAAATGCATTTAATACCAATATATTGAAACATCTGTATATGTAGGCCTATCCATACTCGCTTAATAAAGGAGTCCAGACATTAGAAAAATATAAGTCTACACATGCATTTTATATTTAATATGAGGGAAATACATGCGTTACAGACGTGACACAAAACATCTTTAACTTTTAGGTGGCAAAATATTGTTTTAGTTTACCTAATTCTCTGAATTACACTGCACAACCCAAAAGTAATACTACCGAATGAAGAAGAGTTGGTTCTCCCCATCATAAAATATTTATTTTATTTTATTTTTCGTGTTCGCATTTATGAGGAAAAAACAATGTTACGGACGTGACAGTTCTGGGTGCGGCACCAAAACTTTCACAGAGACCTCAAAACAGAAAGCACAAAGCCGTTCTTTAAAGTGAATTTCGTTTTGTATTAATTGTATCTTAATTTTAATCAATGTTTCATCAACCAATTACCTGGATTTAATAAAGTAAACATGCCTATAGCAGACATCACGACACGGAGGCGCCGGCGCGTGAACTGAGCTCGTCTCATAAATGAACCGAAACTCAGAGTATGGCCAAGGTAGCCTACTTCACAGACCTGAGAAATACCTATATCTATTGAAACGTCTACTTTTAAACAGAACAATTCAAAACGATAGAAAACTCTCTGTATGAAAAGTGCATTTTCTCTCTGGCGCGTTCACTAGCGAAGATCGCGAGTCAGCATCGCAACTTCATCTTTGCAGACACTGACAGAAAACACTTTATTTATAAACAATTAAAATGTCTCCTTGCTATATTTGACATATTCATAATCATTACTTTTGCCGGTTCTTTTTGACAGCTTTTTAGGTTTGTTTGTCTGTATAGGCCTATTGTATTTGATTAATTAATCGCTGTGATGTACTTTAGTGTGCGTGTGTGTGTGTGTGATTTATGCATTGTGCTCTTTATGCACAGTATAAATAAATGAAAAAAAAAAATTAAGAACTTTACTGGCTCATATTTTTTTTATTAGAGCGTTTGACTGCTGAAATGTATTTGCACCGTACTTAATAAATTATTTTGTGTGCTTGAATGTACCCTGTACTTGGCCCCTGAATGTAACATGTGGCCCCTTAATGGCCCCTGTTACAAAAAAAATCCTAGAACCGCCACTGGACTAAAAGGCTTCAGTCATTGGACAAAACGGCATCGCGCCTCAGACTGAAATAGCTTCAGGTCTCAGCCAGGAAAAACAATGTCAGGTGTCAGGTCTCGTACAATTAGGCATCAGACGAAACAGCCTCAGACAAAAAGGCATCAGACTAAAAGGCATCGGACGAAACGGCATCAGACGAAACGGCCTCAGACAAAGAGGCATCGGGCGAAACGGCATCAGACAAAGAGGCATCAGACTAAAAGGCATCAGACTAAAAGGCATCGGGCGAAACAGACTCAGGTGGAGTTTAGAGGTTGGCATTGACCCGCCTCATGTGACGTCACATCGTTATTTTTCACCATAATATCTGTTATTTCGATATCTCGTTATTTAGACATAATAACTTGTTATTTATAATGGTTTTCTATGGGAGGAAAATACTAAACATTTAATTAAATGCATTGCGTCAATATTCTGGTCATCTGATTTTTTTGTAGTAGGCCTATAGCCTTTATTATGATTTTAGTATCATAATGGTTAATACATGCACGCACAATTATCTGCGAACTGGATAAATGTTGCAGATATGTTTTACTATGCATTCTATATTATGCATAGCTATAGCTTGTATGTTGGCAAACTATCGATAGTTTTCTCCATCGTGAAGTTAAAGCGTTCTTTCGAGCTATTAGACTGAAATCTCATTCTAATTTTGAATCTAACTGTATTACTAATCGTTGTTAAATTAAATGATTTTGCCTGGTTCTGTCTTAAACTATATTCGTGTGTTTCAGTCAATCAAGAATGGATACAGAGATAATCCTGCATTTAACTTGGCTTGTGTGTCTATCTAAATAGATTGTGCTTTAATTGCTAAATGGTATAGGCTTCTATCATGTTATGTTTCCTCAACTACAGAATGAATGTTAAAACTTAGTTCAGAATGAAAAAAGTAAGTAATGTGCCTTAACTTATTTGTAGATGAAATGATAAAGTTGCTTTTTGACAGTGGCTTCGAACAAAGAGAAATGTGCTCTTTTCTTGGTGCTTCTGGATACAAAATCAGGTAATCTTTATGCTTGTAATCGTACTGCAGTGCCCAGTACTGGTTTGATAATTCTGATGTTAAATATACAATATCCCAATACAAATGAAAAATGTTTACAGCAATGTTAAATCAAGCAGTTTTAATCAAGCAGTCTAATAGCTCGAAAGAACGCTTTAACTTCACGATCGTGAAAACTACTTTTACTGAATTACTGAACTATTTTAACTTTAACTATTACTGAATGGTCTATTACTTTTCGTTTTAAATTTTTTCGTTTAAAGACATTTCAAGCATTCTATAGATATATTTCTGTGAGGCATACACTGAGTTTAACCTTATGATGAGGTGCGCTTCAGTTCGTGTGCAGTGCAAGTGACCGCGCCGGCGCCTCCATGTCTCCACGATTATATTGTCTGCTATATTTGCTTCTTATTAATTAAATCCAGACAATTGGTTGATGAAAAATGTATTAAAATTAAGATACAATTTATACAAAACGAAATTCACTTTAAAGAAATGCTTTCTACAAAACAAAACTTAATAAAGTGGTCAAAATCATGTCTGACCCATATGTTGCGCATCCTATCTTACTCGTTCTGTGTCCACTTTTCAAAATCAACATGGAAAAAAGTAACATAATATTTTAACAAATATGAAACTAAATGCGCTTATTTAATTGCTATAGTAGATCAGACTCTCTATTGATGCACATTCATTTCATTCTGAATTTTGCACACATAAGTTTAAAGGCATTTGTTTGTGCATAGTAAAACATATCTGCAACATTTATCAAGTTCACAGATAATTATGCGTGCATGTATTTATCATTATGATACTAAAATCATAATAAAGGCTAGGCCTTCTACAAAAAAATCAGATGAGCCCTTAACGCAATGCATTTAATTAAACGTTTAGCATTTTCCTCCCATAGAAAACCATTATAAATAGCAAGTTATTATGTCGAAATAACGAGGTATTATATCGAAATAACAGATATTAGCCTATGTCTAAAAATAACGACGTGACGTCACATGGGGCAGGGCAAAGCGAACCTCTAAACTCCACCTGAGTCCGTTTCGCCCGATGCCTTTTAGTCTGATGCCTTTTAGTCTGATGCCTCTTTGTCTGAGGCCGTTTCGTCCGATGCCTTTTAGTCTGATGCCTCTTTGTCTGATGCCGTTTCGCCCGATGCCTTTTAGTCTGATGCCTCTTTGTCTGAGGCCGTTTCGTCCGATGCCTTTTAGTCTGATGCCTCTTTGTCTGATGCCGTTTCGCCCGATGCCTTTTAGTCTGATGCCTCTTTGTCTGATGCCTTTTCGCCCGATGCCTTTTAGTCTGATGCCTCTTTGTCTGAGGCCGTTTCGTCCGATGCCTTTTTGTCTGAGGCTGTTTTGTCTGATGTCGTTTCGTCCGATGCCTTTATGTCCGATGCCTTTTTGTCTAAGGCTGTTTTGTCTGATGCCGTTTCGTCCGATGCCTTATAGTCTGATGCCTTTTTGTCTGAGGCTGTTTCATCTGATGCCTAATTGTACGAGACCTGACACCTGACATTGTTTTTCCTGAGACCTGAAGCTTTTCAGTCTGAGGCGCGATGCCGTTTTGTCCAATGACTGAAGCCTAAAAGTCTGAGGCGTGATGCCTTGTTTTCATATGTCTGAGGTCTGAGGATGTCCTAAAATGTACACCGTACTACGGTGGTGAATGGGGCAGACATACATACACACACACAGAGAATACAGATGAAAGAAGCAGACGGACCTTCTCCCTATGAGTTTCATAGTGATTATTTCATGTGGCCCTGTCTGACCCTCATCTCCTTGCGTGTGAACTCTGTCTGCTCTGTTAACTCTGCGTTCAGTGTCTGACCTGGACTGTGTGTGTAAGCAAGTGTCATCATGGGCTTAAAGGATGATGGGAAAAGGAGGAACAAGAGGATGATGTGATAAAGACCTTGCGTTTGGCATTCAGCTGCTCTTGGTAACGGTCAGACGAATCTCCTGGGATCTCACTGGCCCACAGAGTCAAACCCACCACCAGGTAAGCACAGCCCATCACCAGGAGAGGGAGGAAGTAAATCAGCACTGCTACACACACAAAGTACCTTCAAAAAGATAGATAGATAGATAGATAGATAGATAGATAGATAGATAGATGGATAGATAGATGCAATTTATACATTAATATAACTCAAACATTTCTAGATGTAATAATAATATTTGTACGCAATTTCAGCATTCTTATTCACTATCTGCCTAAAATCCTGTTTAACCAACCACTATGGGTTTGTGCTGCCCCCTGTGCATATACAGTATATTTCTTTTTTTGTGTGTGCTTATAATGGACTCAGTTTTTGGATCCACTTTTACTTTTTTTTTTGTACCATTTTAATATGCAAATTGTTATCTATTTTATTTATTTGGTTTTATTTTATCTCCCATTTTTTATATTCTTTCATATTTCTTTGCATATTAAAAGTGCAAAACCAAGACGAAGAGTAAAATGAGGGAACAAATTTGTAAAACATGGCCGCAAATAAATAAGTCTATTTCTTTGTTGTTGTTTTTTTTTTTTTTTTTTGTTACGTGCGGGGCTCTGTAAAATGATTTATTTCAATTAGAATAAAATCGGCTGAGAAATAAATGCAAATGTAATCATACCTTTAGTAAACTGGATGCTAAATGCAACCAGCATTTGCAAATAAATGACTATCAGCAGGTGCAATTCAATCTCAGTGAAGTAATGTAGATAGTAATGTATAATGTCAATGATTTTTTTGCCATTCTCAAAACATTTTTGCTTTGCCAAATCTCTGTCACACTTGAGTCATTTTGCCTGTCTGGAAAATCCAGGCACATTTCATTCATCACCCCTAATACACTGGGTCTGGCAAAGAGCCAAGATCATGAATCAAATGCAGAATATCAGACATATAAAGTCAAAGATGAATATACTACTCCATATTAATCTCTCAACAGCAAATACAAAGTGAAATAGACTGCTTAATGTGTATATTATTAAATAAACCAGTAAGTGAAACACAGCAATCAAATTGCATCATATTTTCCTTCGGTTTACAGTCTTACTGTATTAAAATGCACCATGTGTTAAAAATCATAATGCTGACTTGCAAAACCATGGCCAAATGACAATACAGTGTTTCCTTTCTTAAAGGAGAACTCCGGCGCAAAATGAACCTTTGGTCTAATAAAACATTGGTACCTAGTCAACCGTTATCTGAGATTTGTTTTCATGATAATCGAATGTAAAGAGTTTTATCTCTAAAAACTGTTTAGCGTATAACGCTAGTAATGGGGGCATATAATAAGTAAAAAGAAATCGCTAGTTTATACCACTAACAAGGCTCAAAATAACCCCACACGAACACAGTAACATAATGAGGGTCCCTACATGCAAAACGAAGCATTGAGAACTTTGTAAGTGTACAGACCATTTAATAAGAAGATAAAGATAAAGACAGTCCACTTCGTGTATACAGACAGGAGCCATCTTTGGAAAACAGTCTCGACTAGTCAAACCACGAACGCCATTCATACAGTTCAGAAGTTCACTGAACTTCATACAGTTCAGCTCACTTAGCACGTCGTTCGTGGTTTGATTAGTCGAGACTGTTTTCCAAAGATGGCTCCTGTCTGTATACACGAAGTGGACTGTCATATCATTCCAAACCTGTTTGACTTTTTGTCTTCTGCAGAAGAACGCTCGAGTCCAACAACACTGTACCTCATCGACTTTCATTGTATGTATGTATACACCTAAGAGCCAGACTGAAAGATACTCATATAAGAAATGCCACCTGGCAATCTGAAGACAACACAGAGGTCTCTGTAATATTGTTGCTTCCAGTGATCCTCTCCATGAGGGAGCTGAAAAACATGATTAATTATACTACCATTGTTTCATATTCCTTAGTGACACAGGTGGAATGCTGTCATCAGGAGAATTGTACTTGGCCCCATTCACCCGCCCCGTCCTCTAACTAACAGCTTCTCCATGGGTGAAGTTAAAGAACACAGCACAATAAGGTACAGCACAAAGGAATTCTGATGAGTAAAGCAAGGCTGTCCAGGCACCCTTACATTGACCACAGTTTATGTCTCGTTCATCATTTCCCTAGCAGTTGAGAGCAATCAGGAAAACAGCAGTAGCCTAAAAGAGAAGGCGAGAGACTGAAAAAGAATAAAAGAGTGATCGAGAGAGGGTGAGAGACTGAGAGACTGAGGGGCTTGTTCACATGACACCGTTTTTCAACGAAAAAAAGGAAGACTTTTCATTTACACGACAAAGGCATTTTGGGTGCCTGAAAACGCGAACTTTTGAAAACGGGTTTCAAAGTGCACGTTTTTAAAGACGGGTTTCTTTTGAATCTGTGAAAATGATGATGTCATGCCCATGCGTGTTCAATCTATAGTGTTTCATCGCCATCGAATGGCCTGACAGTAGAATACAACGTTCCCTTTCGTCCTGGGAACTCCGACGTGTCGTCGGGGGAGTTCCCTGACGAATTGGGCTCCAAACGACACGTCTCCGTTCCCTGTGCTCAGGGAATGAGGGTTACGAGACGTTTTTAGTCGCTTACGCGCATCCGTGTGAATGGGGATCGTTTTGACAATAGTGTCGTCTGTACGCGGAAAACTCAAAGGAAAAACTTCTCCGTTTTAAGCATATTGTTGTCGTGTAAATGTACCCTGAGATAGTGATAGACAGAGAGAGAAGCATCTGCTAATAAAGTTCATTAGGAAAGGGTAACATTTCTCTTTCTAGTTTCAGAACCTAAAACAGGTAATAGTGCCTTTCTGCCCCTGGACTAAGAAATATGTAAAACTTTTTTAATGAGGAAAAAGTGACGGAGTGCACATTTAAATAAATTATGGAATAAGAAAGCATGCAGTGTTGAATCTCTAAGCATAACTGTTGGATAGACTGAAGAGTATAAATTGTAAGCAATAATTTGATGGCGGCAAAGACTGTCTTTATGAGTGAGTCAGTCAGTAACGAAGACTTTTGTATTGAAAGGATTGTGAACACTGAAGAAGACGCAACTGACCAATGCTTTGACCAGGCATGGGAAAACCCCTTAACTGTTTAAAGGACAAGATATATTGCAGCGGACTTTCAGATTTATTTTTATTTTTATGAACATACTAGGACTAACCTGAAGGAAAATGCTGTATAAATGCAGGTAATAAACTAGCTCACTCAATCTCTCTCTCACACAATAGCTACTCTACAAAATACGGTAAGCTTCAATGAACCATATCAATGAGAACAAACCACATATGTTTACGTTGCTAAGAGTGGTTGCTATAAGGGTGTAGTGATACACAGAACCGTTGGGTGAAGGGGTCATAGCCATAGATATACATAATAAAGGCTAGATGTCTCGTCCGCGCTGCTGGCCAATGGAGGTCGACGTCCGCACCTGGCGGCCATCTTGTCACAGGCAGCTCGCTCACTCGTAACATTGTGTTTTAATGGTGCATGTACTTTTTAAATCACCATAACTTGCTAAATTTTCTACCGATTTTCAAATGGTTTGGTTTGTTATAAACGTCAGAGATGTAGGCTAGTTATGACACTGCACACTTATGAATAATAAGTCTATCAATAAATAATAATCCAGAATTATAGCCACGTTAATAACGTTTGTAAGAAACTAAACTGTTTGTAAATCCGTCAATATTTCAACGAGATAAGAGTATTTGTGTTCGTGCTGATCACTCATCTTACATCAGGCACCACAGAGCCCGTCAGAAAGCTTGCCTGTGACAAGATGGCCGCCGGTGATGACGATAGAGACTCCGCCGTATGACTTCTAGCCTTTATTATGGATATCTATGGTCATAGCCGTGTTTTATCGTGAATAAAACACACTACAGCTATTGACCAATCAGAATCAAGGACTGGAACTAACCGTTTTATATTTATAATATAATTTTATATTTATATATAATTGCATCTTGCGAAATCTCAGAATTCAAAGGCTTCACTCAAAAATGAAATTCTGTCTACATTTCCTCATTCTCATTTCATTCCAAACCAGTATGACATTCTTTATTCTGTGGAACACAAAAGTAGATATTTAGAAAAAATGTCTTTGTTTTTTCTCTACACAATTAAAGTCAGTGGGGTATTATGCTGTTTTGGACCCCTTTGACTTTCATTGTATAGACAAAAAAAGGTTCAAACATGCATAAAAATATCCACAGAAGAGAGAAAATTATATTTCTCTCTTCTCAAATGATGACAGAAATTTTGAATGAACTATCCCAAATGAACTCTTTTAACTATACAGATTGAATCTTTTCAATCAGTTTATTAATATTAAAAGTTATATCAAGCAAATGTAACATTTGCTTTGTAAAACGTCTATCTCTAGAACGTCTACAAGGTCATACAACTCAAGCACATCTGCACAGAACATCAATTTAGCACATAGTTGAATTGTACAAAGTTTTGGCTCATAATTATCAATTACGTAATGCGGCTGCTGGATGGTTTAAGATTACCTAACGACATTAGCTAATTAATATTAATGAGCTACGGTTGTGCCAAATAATGACAGCACAACTGGCCCATCTTGCCCCATCCGACTCACAACACTCATTCTGATGCCACGTGTTCAGACTAGCAAGGTCAAATTCCAGAGAGAAAGTGATTTTTCATCTGTGGCTGTGGAAATTTCATCAACAAAATTGAGCAGTTCCTGTATGAAATATTATAGTAGTTAAGTGGTGAATTGTGGTCTTAAGTTATTGAGTAAATTAGAATGCCATATGTCAGAACAACTGGACAATTCACAGTCCGAGGTAATGAAGAGATGCAGCAATATGTCAGCCAGACTGATTCCTTTCAGCGTCCTTTTTTTCCCTTGCGCTATGACAAAGTGTCTGACAGAACTGTGTTGGAGAAAAAGGCTGCCAGTTAGAAGCGATGTCTCATGCAGCATCACAATTGGTTTCCACCTTAATTCAGTGTCTGTTTATTACCATGAGTGAACAGTGTGAGGGACTTTCATGCAGCAGTAGCTCACTAATGATGTAAAATACAAGTTCCAGCACCAAATTTAGGGAAATGGATCATAAAGAACATCCCAATATGTCTGTGGTTATGGACCATGATAAAATAACATTTGCTTTTTGAACAGAACAGAACTAATGCCCAGGGTAGAATACTTTTAGGTACAAATACAATCGTGGCTTTTGCCATCCAAGAAACAGCCTCGGCTAATAGCGGAGGACATTTGCAGTGGAGGGAAAAATTGGCAGTTATTTAATTTAAATCAAGGCCAGGATTTGGTATAAGTTTGCAATGTGAGTACCAGATGGAAACCTAATTATAAAACACTCACCTCTCACCTCTGTATGTCTTCTAACGTCTCCACTAAAACTCCACTGATCTCTCAGCTCGAGGGGAACATTTGTAAAAACAATCTTTGAAAATGTTCTTTCAGGATTTGGACATGTCGGTCAAATATCAGAAAAACAGGAAGGGAGGGAGACTGGAACATCTGATATGGTTTACATGTGTCGGATGGAGTGATTATACCTTATTTAGCATTGCTTTACATCATATTGCTAGCACCAAATGCTTGACCAATTATGGAATTTCCCAAATTACTTTGTGAAAAAAATAATGTGGCTGATGGGGTGGTGATTATTTTTTTGTTGAATTGAGCTATTTTAATAGTTTAATTGTTTGTTGGTTCTCTTTAAATGCTTACATTTGTATGATATTTTTATTTCAAAAAGTTAATCAAAATAATGTTAAACAATAAATTAGCATAATAAAATTGGTTAATAAGAGTATTTTGAGAGTAATAAAATGTTATTTTTAAAACATTTATTATGGTGTAATTTGTGTTCTAGACCATTATTTTATGCATTTTATTAATGTTTGTAGGGAGAAAACAAATGCTAAAGAAAATGTAAAGAAACGTATACTTTTAATACAATAAAAACTTTTTAAATGTTACAAAAAGTCGATTTAAAATAAATGCTGTTCTTTTGAACTTTCTAATAAAAGAGTCCTGAAAAAAATGATCCTGGTTTCCACAAAAATACTAAGCAGCACAACTGATATTAATAATAGTAATAAATGTTTCTTGAGCAGCTAATATGCATATTATAATGATTTCTGAAGGATCATGTCAAACTGAAGACTGGAGTAATGGCTGAATCAGCATAAGATATTTTAAAAACTTCAGATAATTTTAAAAAAATCTTTTTTTATCATTTCAAACATTTGTAATTATTTGGCCCTTTTTTGCACATTTGCCCCTTCTATGGATCTCTCCTTTAGAATGGCCACTGAATGTGACTTTTTTTCAGCTATATGAGTTGTTCTGTCTTCAGACGCCTCATTAATATTTCATGTTAGTTGATATTTGTACATTAAAACATGGCTAACTGCACTGTGAGTTCTTCTGTAAAATGTGAGTTACATGGCAATTTGCTGAAATCAGTGCTGCACAGAGCGCACCCTGTCAGAATCCAGACTGAGGAGAGCTCAATTTCCCCCTTTTCTCGCAAGAGCTGAGAAGGAGAAAGAAAGAGACGGAGGGAGAGAGAGATGAAGCCTGTGCCAAGCCTGTGGGTCGCCCACAGTTTTGCAGTATTAAGTCTGGCTGTTTATCTATTCGTTTCGGATGAATAGGGTAATGGGGGATAAGATGTATAATGCTGGCCCACCTCAAAGTCTCCTGTTAGAGTATGTGATTCGATCTCTTTAAAATCCTGGTTGTTTCTCCTAGACAGCAGTGAGATCAAATTGAAGACTTTTGCTTAAAAGTATGGTTATTCTGTCTGAAATTCTGCCATCATTTTCTCACTCTCATGTGGTTCTAAACTTTCTTCTATGGAACACAAAAGAACATATTCTGAAAATGGTTTCAGTATGAAAGTAGGGCTGCAAGATTTGCAATGTTTCTGATAAAAATAGAGATTTAAAATGCAGTTTAATGCGATGCTCCAGGTTTGCTAATTTGGCCAAAATAATTCTGATGGACATGACTATTAACAATGAAAAAAAAAAATATTATTAATATGATTACTAAATAGAAATATTACTATTGTAATATTTCACTGTAAAATAAAAAATGAGTATTAAAAAGAATAATAATTATTTAACTATAAAATTACAATAGTGATATTTCTGGTTGTATTAATTTCTTCATTTTAAAACTTTCAAGCTTTTTATTTTTGGACAGAAAACCACAGCCTTTAAAGCTTCTCTGTTTTGACAGCCGGTTTATAAGTGCTTCTCATTACAAGTTTGAGAAGATGGTTGATGCATGTTGTGTTTCCAGATGCACGATATAAGCGACCCAAAGTTGGAAGTGACTCAAACTCAAAGCAGATTTAGAGATTAGTTTGTGTGGAGCAGCAGCATTTAATGCAAATCGAGATGCTCATCTAAATGAACACAGTGCCACGCTTCACTCTGAAACGCGCAACAAAACGCGATTTTTTTATCAATTGTGCAGTCCTACAATGGGATCTAATGTTGTTTGGAGCCCAACTTTCTTCAATATATATATATATATATATATATATGTGTTCTGCAGACGAAAAGTCATACAGGTTTGGACAGACATGGGGGTGAGTAAAAGATGACAGAATTTTTGGGGTAGACAATCCTTTTAAAGTCGGCTTGGAACTGAAGTTTTCTTCCCTATTGTGACGTATATCCAAGTGAAACGTCTTCTTGAACAACGTGATTTTGTCCATAGGGAATTAATTGGACCATTGGAAAGTTGTGGTCTCATGCATGTGACAGGTTGTCCCATTTCATGGTGACTTTAAATGAAACATAACCATTAAGTCTTTCTCTAAGCAAAAAAATATTTCCTCTGGGTGGTCTGCATGTGTATGTGAGAGCAAAAGTATACTGTATGTAAACGTGTGTGAATGTTATTTGAGTAACATACAGATAATTTGTCAGCACTTGAACATAAGCATGTGAGCTCATGTCAGGTATGTCGCATGTGAGCTTTCATAACACAGCGGACTATTTATACTCTGGCATGTGTCTGCAGTCTATTATAACACCCAGCACGGCAAAGCCATGAATAAGAGCGAGACAGTGCGTTGTCCAACACTTCAAAACAAATTCAAGGGCTGTAAAACAGAACTGATGTCATTTCTAATCAGATCAGACATATTATGTTAACGCGAGACAGGTCTCATCTCAGTTTGGCGCACTTAACCCATCAGTACTAGTCATTATGGCTTCATTATGAAAATAATAAGTGCTACAACCATTCAGACATGCTATCAGTTGCTGACTGGATGGCAATGACACTCAAAAAGTGGTTTTACAAAAGAGCATTTGAATATGAGGGGGTTTATTTTCGTTGAATGAATTTGATATTTACAATCAGTCATTAAAGCTGTGTATAGTATGACTTTATTTATGTGTGTGAAATTTGTGTGAAGGTCTGAAGAAAGTAGATCTCATTTAAGACAAACAAGAAGACTGCAGTATTATGAGTCAAATCTTTAAGCTGGTGTTGATGAATGGCACACAGCGTACAGTGCTGAAGACAGTTTGTTCTCCCGCTGAGTGCATCCAACCTCGTGTGGCTCTGAAGATGATTGTGCTGTTTTTACTTCCTGCATGGTTGTGAGATCAGTGATGCTGCTAGAAGTTACTGGTATACATTGCACAATATTTTTTTAATTTTATTTTTGGCTTTGTTTTTAGTTTAGAAATACCTCAATGTCTAACTCTGAGACATTTTCTAAAGAAGGTGCACCAATTAGACCTTACTATTAATTTTTTTAGTATAACTGGACAAATTAGGAGCAGGTATATCAAATTATATATTACATTGTCTATAAATTATTGAAAAACCTCTGATGTCAGTCTAAGGAGGCAAGCTTTCCCAACAAATTTTTTATCCCCCAAATCTACTTTAACACATCAAGGGAGTTTTACCCCATTGACATTTATTTATGTATTGTTTAATGCATAAATCTCACAATAGTTTGTGATGTTTATCCTCACAAAAAACTATTTGCCAATGAGGCGAGAAATATAAATCTACTAAAACATGTATTCCTGTAAGCAAGTCCAAGTTTACATCTGGTTTTAAGATGGGTTATCGGCGCCGATCACAAGTGGTCAGTCGAGACGCGTTCGCATTTCCACCTGGTATTAACATGCATTTCAAATGCGTCTCCTGTGACCACTTGTGTTTGGATTTTGTCGAGACACTCTCCTCTTATTTAAAATAGGCTACATCAACTTTGCTGGAGAGTTGTGGGAATGGAATGTAATGGAATGAAAGGGATAATGAGTTTCTCATTTTCCTAATCAGTTTCAGGATGGTTGAGCCTATAAGCCGACTTTTCGCCATCTCTGACAAACAACAGACAGGAAGTTATTCATTTCCAATGGAGAATGAGCTGTATGGAGTTCTGACATGTAAATGCTGAATCTTCGTATCTAATTTGAGCTTAAAGGGTGAAATATGTCACGATTAGCCACGCGCTTCCTGGGTTAACTTGCACTACATTCCCATCATGCACCTCCCTGGACTGATTACACCAAACACCATACACCTGCACTGCGCTGATTACACACACCTGCATCTCATTCACACACACACATATAAACCATTTCCACATGCCGCACCACACCAGTGCGAAGTCTTGACTTTCCTGGATAACATTTCTGAGCGTTATTTTCCTGAGTTTGATTCCTGTGTTTGACTTTGACCTTTGGATTGTTTATTGTTGCTGACCCTTCTCTGCCTGCCCTGACCCTGGACTGTTTACTGGATTCTGATTCTCTCTGCTTGCCTCGACACTTTGCCTGTCACCCTTTGCCTTGCATTCTCTGTTCTGTTTGCCACTGTTTGACCCTGCCTGTCTTGACCATTCTAATAAATACTGCGAATGGATCCCCTGCTGATTCGTTACAAAATATTTGAACTGATAGACTGAAGATTTGAGCAGATAGACTGTATGCAACTGTACAACCGGATGTGATTTATTCCAATCAAAGCTACTTTAATCTTTATGCACTTTTTCTGTAAATTTGACACGTGAATCTTTTTGACCTAAATAATTTTATAATTATTAATTATTTTGTTTAATTATCCATATTAAACGTACTATGTTTTTCTTTCAGCTGTATTGTGTGTATACAATTATTATTCATTAATTTTACCATAGTGAATGAGTGTAAGCAGTAACGTCTTTTCGGCCAAGTTTATACCTCCATGTAAACGCGGTCTTATTATCTTACACGATATTGCTTCTCAAGTAAATGTGTCTTGTTATAGCCTGTTACCTCTCAGTGGCCTAGTAGTGAGACGCTTGCAATGCTTTTTATTGCCTTTTTTGCCTATCACATATTTTACTAATCATCATTAATTGGGTATAATTTAAAAGCTTAAACACTCAAAATTCATCCTGGGAGATTGTTTTGAAATTGGATATTGCATTACTATGGAAATGGTCTTAATTCTTTAGGCAGGCTCAAATTTTGTGATATCAACTTCAAATCTCTCAGTGGTCCAAATGTACTGAACTAAAGATTTTTATTTCACACAATATTGTGTGGAATAAAATGTTTAGTTCAGTACATTTGCTTTACAGTAAACAAACTTCTACAACTTGTTTACACTTTCAGTTTTTTTTTATGTGCTTTTACTTGTATAATAAGTCCAGTGTCTTATTTAAAAAGAGACCAGCCTTAGGTCTGTGTTCCAAAGCGTTCATGAATTACAACTTGGATCCAGTATATCAAAAAAGGGACAGCTAACAATTTAAGGATATTTTTAATGTAAAATGAGACAACAATAGAGATTTAGGCTTGTTTTTACTTAGATTTAGCCAGTATTAGGCTACATTTAGGTAGCTTTCATAAACGTTAAAAAAAATAAAACCTTACTGGTGACAAAACAATGGCAGTGACATATTTAAAGATATGTTAGTGCAAGTTGCTTTCAGTAAAACCAGCTCAAACATGTATTTTAGTCTGGGACTTGGATTAAGCCTTGTCTGGGACTAGGTTTAAGCCTTGTTTGTGAAACTGGGGGTATAATCATAAATGTTCCTTGCTGTTGGTGAATTGAGAATTATAGAGAAATAGGTTATACTGTACAAAAATTGATGTGTTAGCTTCCATTCCCTTGTTAGAAACACCAGCAAAAAGGTCTTATCACATCTCAACTGGTGTGAAAGACACGGTAATGGAAGAGGCGAGTTTGGAAAAAATGTGAAATGAGTTTTAGTAAGAAAGCGAGAGATGTTGGGGTCCTTAAGGGAACTTCTCTGGTACCTTAGAAAGCTGACTCCCTCACCGCAGTAAAGGCAGAATATAACAAGTACACCAGAAAGTTATAAATGTTGTACAAAAACGAATATGAGGGAGAGGCAGAAACGAGGGATTGAAATGTACAGAGATGATCTAACAAAGAGACAGAAGAGAGAATGAGAAAGAGAAACGAGGCTTTTAAAGCAGGGGTCATAAATGATAGTAACACCATTGTGTGGTGTCTTTCTCTGCCAATATCTGAGTAAGAAGAAGAATCTCTACTTGTTGAGAAGTTGTTTTTATTTAGTCTTAGTGTGTTACAATGAGTAATAATCCAGTGCTGGAAATTGTTATTGTTTTGCTAAGTGCTCATTGTAGTTGTTTATAACTAATTGGCGGCGTCAATGTTCTCTCCAGCACACAGTTCTCAGACACACGCTCTAATCTAACACGTTTCGATTGCTATAATCTATCAAAATAGCTGTTTAAATTACATTTACAAATTTCTAATCTCGATTTACTTTTCAGTTTGAACTTGGAAATGAGCAAACACTCCACAGTACCTGAAATCTGAATCAGTACATCACATGCACTATTTATCAAAACAGTTCTCTGTTTAGCAGAGTTGTTTGTGTATAATCGTATTTCGTGAGCTAAGCGGATTTGTGACATCATAACAGGCACATCTGTGCATCCCCCCCCCCCCCCCCCCCCCCAACTGTCCTCACCGCATTTTGGAAACAAAGTGACGCCCATGATAACTCTTTGCAGAATGATCTCGGCTTCTAATGGACTCGCTGGACTTGAACCCTATACCGGACGACAGCTTTGTGCACCATTTTCACAGCACATTATATTAGACTTCAGCACAATTATTAATGTCAATCTGAATACTTTTTGAGAGTATACCCCACCGTTCGGAGGAGTAATAGTCATTAGCGTATGCTCTTGTAAAGTCATTGTTTTTACCCTTAGGCAAGATTTCTAATTATGTTTGCTTTAATAGTCTTGCACTTTTTCCTTTACTCTCTCTTAGGACCATGACTTTCCTGTGTTTAATGTTTTCTTTAATGAAGCTCCTCTCTGTTGTTATATAAGTAAACACTTAGGGGGAAAGCAGCACTGATTTTTGATTACTCCAAATTAGAGAGTCATAAAGGTAATATTTCCAGCAATATCCGGAAATGTTGGTGAAATTCGATCTGGAAAAGAAATTCTCAGAGTCTGCACATACAGCCATAAATCTCTGAAGCACATATTAAACCTAAATATTTTCCAATATCTGCAAAAGGCAGCATGGGCGATAAGTATGTGTTGATTAGTTAAAAGTGAGATGCTTACATCTTTTTGAAGTCCAGGAGAGTGTACTCAGGCCAGTCGATGTAGCAGACCACCCTGCCCGGCAGCTGGTCCGTGTCAGAGTAGTAATACTGGGGGAAGGCCAGCAGAAAAGCCAGAACCCAGATGACCCCGATGACCACCTTGGTCTGTGTTGCAGACATCCTCTGCTTCAGGGGATGAATGATGGCCATATATCTGTGGAAGAACAAGACAGATGTGCTGAAAGCACCACATCTGTTGTATACTGAGGTATTATTTTTAACAATCTTTTTTTCTTTTCTTTTTTTACTTTAAGCTTATTTCCAGTTGAACTTAAGTGAACTATTATTTAATTCATAAAAATTAACCAAAGAACCAAAAAAAATACTAATTATGATTTTTATTTTTTACAAATTAATGCTCATACTTTAGTGGTTCAGTAAATATTGTGTGTTCTAAATGTTCCTTGCACTCTTAAAAAAGGTTCAATTGGGATCTATATGGAACCTATAGGGTTCTTGACCCAATTTTAAAGAACGGTTTTTGCTAAAAAGGTTTTATATAAGGAGAAATGTCTTAAATGATTGCATAATACTTTCATATTTAATGGGTAATTTAAACATTTTCTAGTGATAAAGTTTAATTCATAACATTTAATTAACACTAAAACTGATTTGAAAAATATGTATATATAAATTAAAACTAAATTCATAAAATAACCGTTTAATGTTCTATAGGCCTATAGAATCTTTCTTCGAAGAGTATAGAAAACCTTGTGAAGAGAACCCTCTCTGCTTGTGGATTTGGCTCTCAGCACACATTCATTCTTATTTTCAACCACAGTTATTTTCCCACTGTTATCTTCATTCATACGTTGTAGCTCGAGCTGTGCTTGAAAGCAAGAGATGCTGCTCTGCACCCTAAACAATTTAAGCAGTCAACACATCAGTGACTTCATCACGTACACACACATCTCCGTCCAGCAGATCCTCAGTGGAATCTAAGATAAATCCTCTTAAATCATTTGCTCCAATATGGAGCTGTGTCATTATAAAATGGAATGAAGCCCAGACACTAAATCCCCCACACACAGCATACAAATATACTGAGTACCTACAATAGTGGATTTGTGCGGTTATTAGTTTTGAGTGTGTGCTATATAGGCTACAACAAGCAAATATATCATTGTGATAAAATGAGCTCTGCAATAATAAATAGGATATGTTCCAGTTATCAGTTATGTTGGCAGTGAATGTACTCTTGTGGCAATCATTATTTTACTTTATTTAGCTGAGAGAAACCATGCCGCACTCCATGTACCACTTTCAGACTCTATGAAGGTCTGGCTTTGTCAGACATTTCTTTGTTTCCCTTAGAAACTGTGTCTGGTGTGCATTTTTCTTGTGGTTTTAGCTAAACATACAATGTCTTGAAAAATATAAAGACTCCCATTCTGAATTCCAACATTACAAAATGTGTGGTCTCTACTACACGCTCAGAAGAAAAGATTTTATACAGAACCTTAAAGGTTTCTGTCAGGAGCTTCATATTTTAGGGGTTCATCATGAGATCATTTTATTGATTTACTTTTAATTATTTATTTTTTTGATTTTATTAATTAAACAGCTTGTAAACATACGTTATCAATAGAAAAAAAATAACTGTTAAACATAATTATTTAATACATTTATCCTTATATAGAACCTTATTGCAAATGGTTCTTTAAAACTGTGTCAAGAACCCTATAGTTCTATATAGAATCCCATTGAATATTTTTTGTGTTCAAGAGTGATAGGGTTGAGAACAGAGAAGCGATTCTTATTCGAATGATTATGATGTTAATATCCCACTTATGTTGTTATCTATAGTAAATTGTAGAAACCAATCTTCACATTATTTTCAAAGGCACATCACATTAGTGGCTGATTTAGCGTTTAAAACAGCAAATTTTGCAAAAAAGTATAAGCTGTTTGCATCGCTGATTATTGAAATGATCTCAGCATTTGGCAACAAAATTGCATTTCTGTTTTAGATTTTTCTACATTTTCAAAGAATTGTTAATGAAACCTATTGGTCAAACTTCAGGCATAGCAGTAATGGTGTCTTTTGTGACGTCCTTCCATGTGAGCCAATGTTAAGCAGAGCTTGATATGTTTGACCAGTTCACTTTTAATCCCTTTATTGGAAAATTGACTATCTCCTTCAAAGTGACAACTTCATTAATAAGTGTCTCTCTGGTTTGTGCAGAGAGTTTTGAGTAACAAACTTTTCTGACCAATAAAAAATGTATTTCCTTCTCCTTATTTTTTTTTTTTTTTAAATTAGTCTCCATGCCCTAGTCTTAATATTCGCAGCTTTCTTTTAGATTCACAACCTGAATAATGATCAATTTATTTTAATAAATTATAGGTCCAGGCCAATTGTTAGGCAGCTGCATCAGACAATTGTTTTTCTTCTGTGCAAATTTTGAGTCCCTGCATGGATTTTTATGCACACAGAATATTTTTGTTGTTGTTAAGAATACCAATGTCACATTCAAATAATGTTAAATCTGTCATCTTTTACTCACCCTTATGTTGTTCTAAAACCATATGACTTTCTTTCTTCTGGAACACAAATAAGTGAATATGAATGCAAATATTTCACTTCTATTAAGAACATGCAGGATATTGCCTCCTCTAAGTGAAAGGAGAAAGATTAGTTCAAGTTCCAAAATGACAAAAAGCACCATATAAGCATCGTGAAAAAATTGTGAAGAACAGACTAAAATCTATTGTTATTCACTGGAATTCTTCTGCTGCAGCACTCATATCAATTTTGACACCACTGACAGCAATCATATTTGGTTTTGACACATGCAAAAGCCCATGGTGTCTGGCAATAATTAGGTTTAATGTGTCATTTTTGCAGTCTATGTGACTTTTGACATGCATTTTTAGAGCTTGGCAGGGGGGAACAATTACCAGATCATCTTTTATGGTGCAGTTTTGTCATGTTTGAGTTTGACAGATCCAGTCCCTTCATTTTCATTACAGAAAAGAGTGAGCAGGATATTCTTAAAAATACCTCTTTATTTTATTTTTTTCATACAGGTTTAGAAAAATATGGGTGAGTAGGCTAAATGATTATAACATGTTCATTTCCGGGTGAACTGCTATTTGAAATCTAGTTCCATAAAGCATAAAAATAAAACATCAACGAAATAAACATACATTTTAAATGTATAATTTAGTCAAAGAGAACTTCCACTCCACTGATAATGGGAAAACCTTACAGCTGAACCACCACCAGGCGCACGTGAAACTTACACGTGATAGACAATCACAAAAATTGTAAGTAATGCCCTGAAGGATGCATACAGTGCCAGAAAAGATGAGTGAGTAAATGAGGAACTGACAATGAACTCATGGCACACTCTCCAGCAGAGGTCAGACACAGCACCCATACATTCAAGCACATCTGTTTGAACTCAGGGAAACAGATCATCGGTCTGAACAGCGGCACGGCTAAATCAATAACGACAACATGCTAGAGAGAGCGGAGATGGACAGTGTGCTTACACAATTTGATGCTTGCAGTGCTTTTCCTTCAAATTTAACTTTAGTCCTGTAATTTTATTAGGAATCCTATTCCTGCCACACATGACAATTTGAGCCTCTGAGCCATGTGCCGTCTCACCAGCACGCAAATGCTCTTTAGCGTGCCGTCACAGCTCGACTTTGGGGTGTGTGTGCTTGTCAGCACTTTTAGGTCTACGTGTGTTTAAATGCAAGAAATGAAAAGTAAAATCAGTTGATATGTGAGAAGTTATATTTGGACAAAGAGGCGATGGTTTGTTGCTACTAAAGCATGTAACACAATTATGTCACACACTGCAGTTTAGCCCAAGTGATCTGTCTGCACAGAGCGAGGTGACAGCCCTGCTGCTGTTTGTGAATGTACACCCGTCTGCATGTGTTAACAAAGCAACAGTGACTCAACCAGAGCAACAGAGCTGAAATCTGGGCAAGAAAACGCATCAGACAAAGTGCCTATGGAGAATTTGTATTGCAATAATTATTAATAACTGGGTTTTACTGAATGATTTTCATATAATGCAAAATAAGAAGTAAAATCCATGTAAATAAATGTTAAAAATATAAATATAATTTATATATGCACTTACCGGCCACTTATTATGTAGGCCTACACCTGTTCAACTGCTTGTTAACGCAAATATATAATCTGTCAATCACATGGCAGCAACTCAATGCATTTAGGCATGTATGGGGTGCGTCTCAGCAGCTCTAGCTTCCCTAGGTCGTGAATCAGTATATTGTTTGCACGAATTTGGGCACTGGACAGTAAGGATCCTGGCTCACTACACATTGGGACACAGATGACTGTTTTTTTTTTTCCGGTGACATGACAACGTCCTCATTGTACAACATCACTACTGTTTTTATGAACAACATCAAAACTGATATCTTTCTGACATTATCCTAAATTGTTATTTACACTGCGTTCCAAATTATTATGCAAATGATATTTTACACTGATTTTCCTAAATAGTCGATGACAGTCAGTATAATTATCCAGTCACCAACCATTAGGGTATGTCGAATTTCATTTAACAAACCACTCAACGAAAACAGTATTTTTTTTTTTTTTTCAAAAATAAAAAACTAAAATGCACTTTTCCAAATTATTATGCACAACAGAGTTTGAAAACATTTTATTGGTTGTAAAGAACTGAAAATGGTCATTTGTTGAATTTGCAGCATTAGGAGGTCAGATTTACTGAAATCAAAAGCTATTTCAATCAAACTCATCTTAAGTTACATGTTAACATGGGATATCTTCTTTGATATCACCTTCACAATTCTTGCATCCATTGAAGTTGTGAGTTTATGGAGATTTCTGCTTGAATTTATTTGCAGGATGTCAGAATAGCTTCCCAGAGGTCTTTTGCTTGAGGATGCTCCAAAGGTTCTCAATAGGGTTGAGGTCAGGGGAGGATGGAGGCCACACCATGAGTTTCTCTCTTTTTTGCCCATAGCAGCTAATGACACAGAAGTATTTTTTGCAGCATGAGATGGTGCATTGTCATGAATGAAGATGATTTTACTACGGAAGGCACGGTTCTTCTTTTTGTACCGGAAGAAAGTGAGAAGAAGAAAGTCAGAAACTGTATACTTTGCCAAGGTCATTTTCACACCTTCAGGGACTCTAAAGGGGCCTACCAGCCCAAAACACCGACTCCACTCCTACTCCGCCACCTCCTTGCTGACGTCGCAGCCTTATTGGGACATGGTGGCCATCCACCAACCATCCACTACTCCATCCATCTGCACCATCCAGGGTTGCACGGCACTCATCAGTAAACAAGACTGTTTGAAAATTAGTCTTCATGTATTTCTGGGCCCACTGCAATAACCGTTTCTGCTTGTGAGCATTGGTTAGGGAGGCCGAATAGTAGGTTTATGTAGCCTACAACAGCAAGCCACCGGATCCTACACCTTTTCTGACCATTCTCTGTAAACCTTAGCGATGGTTGTGCGTGAAAATCCCAGTATATCAGCTGTTCTGTTGGCGAAAATGCCCTTGTTGATGCCAGAGGTCAGAGGAGAATGGCCAGAATGGTTCGAGATGATAGAAAGGCCACATAAACTCAAATAAGAACAAGAAACTGAGGCTACAATTCACACAGGCTCACCAAAAATTGGACAGTAGAAGTTTGGAAAAACGTTGCCTGCTCTGATCAGTCTCAATTTCTGCGATCATGGACCAAAATCAGCGAGGAATGTTTCCAGCACCTTATTGAATCTATGCCATGAAGAATTAAGGCAATTCTGAAGTCAAAAGGGATTCAAACCCAGCAAGGTGTACATAACAAAGTGGCCTGTGAGTATGTACTTCCTCAAACGTATATAACGACTTTGTTATTGTGCCTTTCGTCTGGACTTTTTTAAAGTCGTAATGAAAGTAGACAGATCTTTTCTCTGTATTGTGACGTACATCCGAGTGAAACTGAATATTAAAAATCAAAAATGTAGGGCAGGGACAACTGGGGTTCTGCCTGGTTGTTGATTGGATGGAGGCAGATCTGATTATGAACTTGTAGTCAATTGTAAGAAAGGGGTGGAGTTTAAGCAGACTAAAGGGTTAAAGAACAATCACCAGAGAGAATTCTGTCATTTTTACCATAGATCCAGTTGACATTTTGATAAAAAAAAATAAAAAAAATGAGGTAAAAAAAAAATTAAATGCATGAATGAATTGTTAGATGATCACACTATATGCTCAATAAAATGCATTTAGAAAAAATGGATAGGGCGAATTTTAATTTCATATTGACTTAACGGTTCATCTGATATAATATAATTTGAGGTTTGTCAGGAGCAAGCATTCTGAGAATGCCAATTCAATTTTACTACTACATTACATTTTTAGGCATAATTCAATTTTCCATCCTCATATTGCCCATAGTTGATAATAATCACATCACTGCATGACAGAAATCACTTAAAACTGGCAGAAGATAAAACATGCTCGAATTCTACATAATTAAACTATTCCTAGAACTACTTGGAGTGCTTAGTGAAAAGCAACTCTGTTGTCTCAAATGTCTTCTTTATAGGAAAAATCAAGGCATTGCTCTCAGTTATTTGTTAGTAAACCCATGAATAATTTGCTGTGTATGCTTCAAAATATTCAGAGAATGTAATCTTGGCTGGCTTTTTTTGATGAATAACCCATTAGTGCTCTGACAAGTATTTCCTTTAAAAGGACCTAAACACACACAGTGAAGTCTTCGCAAGAAGCCTGCCCTTCATCTCCACTAAAGGTCTCTCAGGTAATAGAATTTTAAAGAAGTTCATGTTTCTGCATGTAGATAAATGTAAGCAGGCATGTTTTTTGAATATTAGCTGTGCTGTGTCAAAAGGTTGGAAACATGACATCTTACAATTAGAACGGGGTTATGAAACTTCAGACATTAACTGAAATCTGAAACTTCTTGTGAATAATTCCTTATGCTGCTAGACATGGCAACTGATGAATGAAGAAACAAAGCAGACACAATCACCTCTCAACAACACAAACACTAAAGAAATTAGGGTTTCTAAATGATGACTATGGTAGGCTATGAGTGGGATGACAATTAACCATCATCTATCACATGACATCACAGACAAATGACCTCTGCCATATATGCTGTGATCATTTCTAATAGATATGAAAAGAGCAATTTTACACTTGTGTTCGCATTGTGAAGGCAGAACTAAACAATGCTAAATGTTATAACATTAGCAACTATACATATCCATTGTAACAGTTGCTGGCAAAAGCAGGGTACACTCTTAGAAAAAAGGTCCAATGGGGTTTAATATAGGATCCCTACACTCAATTTAAAGAGCCATTTATGCCAAATGGTTTTATATGGAGAAATGTCTTAAATAATTTGCATATTACTTTTCATTTTTAACATGTTATTCCATACTGATAAAGTACTGTGGGCTATGTTTGCGAGCTGTTTCATTAATACAATTTAATTCAAATTAAATATTACTACAAATGTAATTAATTCATTAAAACTAAATCTATAAAATTATACCATGAAGTTGAACCCTTGACAGAATTTTTTTAATATACCATCCTTTATATTTTGTACATTTTATACAGCGACAGAACAGCCACAAGCACAGGCAGTCAACGAGAAACCCAATGTCGCGTGTCATTGTGTAAATGGGAATGAAGGAACTTACCTGTCGAGCGCAATCGCGCTCATTGAATATATGGAAGCAAAGACGGCGGCTATAGGAAAGAAGTTGTGGAATCGGCAGTAATAGAGTCCGAAATACCACTCGTTGTGCACGGAGTAAACAAAGTTTATAACGGTGTTGAATGCGGACATTGACGCTTCAGCGAACGCCAAGTTCACAAGGAAATAGTTCGTCACGGTTCTCATTCGTTTGTGCGCCAAAATGATCCATATTACCGTAATATTGCCCACCACGGAGACAATGACAATTGTGCTGTAAGCTACTGCCCAGAGCACTATCCTCCAAGCAGGTTGCACAAACTGGTTCCAGTATATTTCGGTTTCATTTTGTGCTATCGAGTTGTTTGTCCAGTTACTTTGGAAGTCATTGGAAGTGATGAGCGAATCCATTCCTATCGGGAAAATGTTAGGTGCGATTTAAATATTGTGTATTTTCTTTTATGCTGGATATGCCGTAGGCTATTAATGTTCAATCGACCATGTTCCCTTTCGAGAAAAAAGGTCAAATTGTTGAGTTTATTACGCAAAAGGTGTTCCGAACAGTATTCTTCAATTGTCTTCTCTGATAAGGGAAGATGATCCCTCTGCTCCTTCAAACAAGACAGGAGAACATATCGCAACGGCTTGTTCCTTCACTTTTCCTCATCACGAAACCAATTTTAGCTCTTGGTTACACACACCTCACTCCTCTGAGCGTCACTGCCAAGTGCGCAGCGCGTGCCAAAAGAGAAGTCGCGCGCACACATGAGCAGATGCTGTACGCGGCTCTGAGAGGAAACGAAGGGACGAACCCTTTCAAATACAATTCTCTCTTTTTAATACGGAATTTATTCTATTCTGCATATGTAATTCAGAGCGCGCCAGGTGTGCCGCAGCGCGCAGAATGAAAGATGATTCTTTTGGTCGCGCGCAGATGCTGTGTGCACGAGGTAATATGAGTGCAATATCGCACGAGTGCAATCTTTTTAATATGAAATGCAATTCATTCAGACCTTGTATGCAAGTTGAACGATATTGTTTGGTTCTTTCAAATTGGACAGAAAAAGACAAAAAATAATGGATGAAGCCAAATAGACTAATACGTTCAAACTTTTGACAATGAGAACGCTGTACATTACCATGGAAACGTCTTTTACCAGTTCTTTTCGACATCAAGCCAATGATTTACCTACACCAAGTCATTTCTATATGGTAATTCAAGAAAAGTTCACGGTCTCCCCCTGGTGGTTCCATCTGAATGAGCGTTGAACTTAAGCTCAATCAGCCAGTCTGTTAAGACCATGTACATGACGGACAATGATGTTGAGTAAACACAACTTTTATTATTTTTCATTTGGATCTGGACAGCTACAGAATCAGTTTGAACACTAACTGCAAGCCAACGTTGCTCTGAATGGCCACAAATCCCTACATCCATGTTCCAACATTCAGTGGAAAGCCTTCCAAGAAGCCTGTAAGCTGTTATGGTTGCAAAGGAAGGGATTAATGATTTTTTGCCATGTTCTAAACAAGATATGGGAGCATCAGTGTGATGTGTGATATGCAGCCTGACGCGCTGTTCCACTTCATCCTAAAGGTGTTCGCTGAGGTTTTGTGGAGGCCTTTTTCTTCCACATCAGACACAACAGTATCATTTCTGAATGGATGCGCTTTGCAGAGGGCGTTTTCACTCTTTTGGCCATAATTTCACTGCCATTATACACCATATGAATACATGCATTTTGATATGACTAGGGAACTGCCATTTAAAGAGCAAATTTTCAGCATTTTAGTGAATCATTCAATTTCTTTATTTCAATCTTCTTTATAAAGAAGGTTGATTGAGATTTGTGATAATCTGAGTGATTTTGCTGACAGGTTTTGTTAGCCTGGTTTCTTTCTGCTTTAGAAGTGATTGTTTTCTGTAGCTCGCTAATGATTTGAAATAACCCCCTTTTTAGATCTCACACCAAGGAAAAGATCTATGGTGCTTTCTTCTTTTCGCGGTTAGAGTTAGTTTGTTTTCTTCTTGTATAAAAAAACAATCCATAACTCAATGCAAGTACTCCACAGGCATGCACATTTCATTGTTGTAGCCATCAATTCAATGGGTTTAGGGGGTTGGAAAGTCCATCATCCATTAGCTGAATTTCAGATTCCTTCAAGAACCTCTATCATGGGACTTAGGGACGCATATAATTAGGATGTGCCGTGGCATTCATCAATGTTAATTAACCATGTATCATGATAGCATCTGGGTTGCTGACAATTCCACCCACACATACAGTATGGGTATAGTTTTTTTTCCCTTCTTAGCTCTTTTTGTATTGTTTTTGTTTTGTTGACTGTATGATATATTTTCTGTTATTAAACCAGTCAAGATTATCTGAAGGAAACTGGTTCACTCAAAGGATTCAATGCATGCAGAAAATAGCCTAGGCTATATCTTGGCAATACTTTTAACTTCATCTTTTTTTCAGTCCTGTGTGCACTCACTGCCTTCTTTTTGATAATAGCAACATGTAATATCCTCTGGCAAGGAGATCTGCTCAACAAATCAAGATTTGGCTGACCACTGGTTGTCCACAAGAAAGAAATCAGAAATATAATTTCACACACCAACTGTCATCCTCATGGGTTGAATTTAACAACCCTAAAAGAGCTAAAAGAGAGGGGCCACAAACTGCTTAATGCTGCCCAGCACCATTCATTTAAAATATATATATCTTGACTCTTCTGTGCCTCTTGATAAATCTGGGCATGTGTTTAACGGAATTCAAGGCTTTGAATAAAAATGAATAAGTGATTTGTTTTGTATTGTCCATCTATCCAGTGTTAACTGAATCGAATGTAGAATGTGGAATGGCAGAAGCAGAATAAATGCAAATAATATTTGTCAATGTGTTCCATTAAATTATTATTAAAATGTTTATTTTGCGAATCTGTGCCATATTGCACCTGGCTGTTCACCTTTCACATAGGTGTTTACTATAGTCCATGAACACCGAATAGGAGTTGGGCACGTCACGTGACCTGTCAGTGGCTGGCTGGCTCTGCCAGTCGTGATCACGGCCATTTGACTGGTTTAACCCTCTGGCTTACACTTAGCTTCCTCCCAGTCAAAAAAGACCGAAGCCTTAATTTTTATTTATTTATTATTATTTAGAATTTATAAAGATTTTTATGATACTTTGCATTAATTATATAATTTTTATGAGCTATTTTTTTCCATTAGAATTAATATCTTTATATTTTTATTATTATAAAAAAATGTTTTTCAATAAATGCAACATTTCACATCAAAATAGTGTGCAGGCTGCAGGCAAAAAAAAATTCAAGTGAGAAGACCGCCATCCAGTTGCTTTAAAAATATATAAATGTGTGTAATGTCCTGTTACCGCCTGTAGGCTGCCTATAGCTTACTATATGAATAAATAGAAATGATTTTTGATTCCTATTGTTGTTTTAGACATGATTTCTCTATCTTATTCGTTTTTTTTTATTTAGATATATATTTAGATATTCTAAAATACTTTTACATTTTTTTTTTTTTTTAGATAAGTAGGCTATCAGGTTTTGTATTATGATTACAATCAAAAAATTTGGTTAGAAAGGGAACACAATGCAAACATTTTGTTACTCGGTATTTGATAATTTAAAAATCGAAACAAAATAAGTGTGCGTGTGTGTGTGTGCGTGCGTGCATTTGAGCTAGAGTTTTTTTTTTTTTCATTTATTGATTTTATTTTGCATTATTCTAAAAATTTGCTGTTGCAGTGTTGCCAGTTTATCTGTGTGTTTGTGTGCGTGTGTGTGTGTGTGTGTGTCTTATTTGTACTCTTGATGTTTTAGATCACCCCTTCATTGCTGCACACTAAAAAACGTTGGGTTATTTTTTTAATCCAACCGTTGGTGTATGCATGTTGGGTCATTATGTTGGGGTATCTTAAAATTTGTTGGTTTATTTGGTTAACCCATAGTTGGGTTATTCGTTGGGTTATTTTTAACCCAACATTTTTAAGTGAGTGTACACTTTTTTTCTGCACAGTGGCTGATCTGTAGTTTGTACCACCAGAAGTTTCTCTGAGTTTTCCTATTTTTTCGTATTTCCCAAAAAAGTCACCAAGTTTCATCCCATTCCGATGAAGCAAAAAAATTTGTGAACAGTTTTCGGTCATTTTTGACCAAAGAAGTCCAGAGGGTTAATTGGGACAACCGTCCCAAAAACATCAATCATACTAAACAATAGATGCATGAGATTATATGTAATAAAAAAAAAAACGATGTATTTCCTAACAGCGAGAGTGTCAGGCAACGCGTTATAGGCCTAATCGCAGTTCAGCCGCGGCTGACTGGATTGAGCGTCCAGCACAGCGTCAGTAAACTCCCAGTATGATCATGGCCATTTGACTGTTTTAATTTGGGATAACCGTCCCCAAAACATCAATCATACAAAATAATAGATGCATGAGATTATATTCATAATAAGAAAACAATGTATTTCCTTACAGCGAGAGTGTGTCATACAACGCGTCATAGGCCTACTCGTCGGAGTTCAGCCGCGGCTGACTGGATTGAGCATCCAGCAAAGCGTCAGTAAACTCCCAGTCTGATCGATCACGGCCATTTGACTGCTTTAATTTGGATAAAATTCTCTAAAACGCTAATCATGCAAAAGAACATAATCATATGCATAATAAATGAGCTAGAGAGGGAGGAACACAAAAACTGCCAAAAATCAATGGTTTCTGAAACTTGCCAAAGGCATACTGCCTGACAACTAACGTATACAGCCACTGACAGGTTACGTGACATGCCAGAATGGTAGCTGCCAGCCAGCTACTGACAGGTCACGTGGCATGCCAGTGGAGGCTGCCAGCCAGCTGAACATTGAATCCCTGCTAGTAGCTACACTTTTAAGAGTGAAGTTATTGAATTCATTCAGGCATGGGTCAATATAAATGTCAATGATATGGCAGAGACTGTGATGCTCTATGTATTTAATCATTTTTATATAGATCCATAGCAAAAGGCTGGAGGGTTTGGGACTATACTCTGAAGAAAAAGACTTTTGAAAAACGAAATTACAGCCACACGCTACCTGAGAGATAGCCTGTAGGCTATAATTGTCATAAGAAGTGAAACACAAGTAGCCTACTTCTGAGGATTAAAGCTATTGTGACACATCTTAAAGAGATACTTTCTTTGGCATGTTTAAGAAGCTTTAGTTCTTCAAGCTAGACAGCCTAAATCTTTTATAAAAACAGATATTATCTGTCAACTGGCTGGCATGGGGTTGTAAAGTCAATGAATGTGTCAAGATATCTGAAGGGATTCTCGTTTATACGGTTTCCAAGGAAAGTATGTGATCTATCTGTCTTTAAATATGTGCTGGCCCTTTAAAAGGTTTGTTTAGGATGTTGTTTGGCGGGGCGGAAGTTATTATTGGGATAAGAGAACACCTTACAGTTGCTGATGTGTTTTTCAAAACAGTTCAGAGGAATCGACAGCCAAGTTGAATACTTGACGGAAGTGCTTATTATGTATTCGGACGGGTATTAAACACGGTCTTCTAGTATCTCTAAAAACAAAGGTTCATTGAGCCTTAGCGGCATCGGCTAACATCTGAATGCACGGAATCAGGATAACTGAACTCAATTAATACTGTCACCATGCCGTCTTACGAAGAATTGAGAAAAACGAATCACTTCTATTATTTCGTTAAGTTCTCTCTAAATATCTATTCAATGCTATTCTCGGTAAGTGTGCGTTTAAACTGAAATATGTTCTAGGGCTAGGCTACTATTAACGTTAGCATTTCTTTGTTTCTCCGTTTCTCCCTCACCTCACTATAACACACACTTGCCTTGAATGAGTACCCTCATGGGTTTGTGTTGTTGAACGTACAGTATAGGTAGTCGTACTAGCTTTGACCGTGTCTACCGATTAATTTTGGGATGCATATTAGCCTCACTTCTTTAAAATTTCTCAGTTGAGATTTGTGGCTTATTAAAGGAAATAGACATGCGCCGCCGGCAGAGTTAAAGACGCAAGACGCTGTTATTGTTGCTGCAAATGTATCACGCGGTATAGATGATTTTTTAAAATGGTTCCTGTTAATGATTGGTGGCTGTAATCATATTCAAATAACATAGGCTTGCACATAATCAATTTCTTTGCTTTCGTGTCCTATCGAGTCTAAAGGCTACAACTTGTCTATCGTTCTGGATAGAATATCCATAGATAAGATATATACATTTCTATTAGGGATGCAAAATTATTGCAAAAGTTGTTTATTGAGCATTTTTGTGACTATAATATCAGATATTTATTGACCGACATTGAATATTAAACGTACTCTGCCCATTTTAAGGTATAAATAATCATCTAGTTTTAACGTGATCTTGCAAACATGCATATAACAGAGTTTGTTCATTTTAAAATATAAATAAATAAAAATATTAACTATAAAAAAGAAAAGTAATGATACATCATGTACAATATGGGCTCTTAAAGAGACAGCACCCTATAAGAGAAAGTGCTGTTAAAGGGTTAAATGTCTGGGATCCCTTCTCTAATGAAGTTTTTTTTTTCTATTTTAATCATTTTTTTGAAAGAGTTAATTTAAATATTTATCCATCCTTTATAATGTGCATTCATTGTAATGTTGTGATGCCTACATTTACTTTTATTTGAATGTTTTTAATATATTTTGATATTTTTTTAAATAAAGTATTTTTAGCAGTTATAGGTCCTAACAGGAAAATAATTATTGGCTTATCATTATCGGAAAGAATTATACTTTTTGTGCATCCCTAAAATCAACATATTTCTTTGTTTTGATGTCTGGTTTCAGGTCTGTAAGTTATGTGTTGCTTCTCAAGAAGTGGCAATACTTTGCTTAATATCCAGCAACCATTAAGATTTAATTATTGAATTCAACAAGGAACACCGTATTCTTCTTGAATCACTAGCCAGAGAGTTATGTCTTCTCACAGGAAATGCAATAAGTCATTGCCTTATGGGAGTATCTTTACTATTAGCGAACATGATGATACAAGCAGAAAAGCCTCTCTGGATACTCTCCATTTCTTTCTCCCTTTCTTTACTCTTAAGCTTGGCTTGCAGCCTTTACACTTGCACATCATTAAAACACCATCATCTATCAATTAACAGAAAATAATTGAAGATGTCAGGAATCTGAAATTGACAGATGATTAATCAGCCAAACAAGACTTATTAAATTAACCCTCTAGAAAGAACAGTCAGGGAAGAAAATTGAAAATGAAGTGGTTTCGATTAGCATGCTTTGTACTAATGTAGTCTTTTGTTAGGATACAAATTGAAATTAAGGCTGCTACATCAATCCTCTTTATGATTTGCGTCATTCCATTGACATTGTTTGTGCATTTTAGCTAAGCACTCTGAGAATGACATCTGCATTTTAGGGATTAATGTGAGGAACACAAATGATACAGTACATTTTTGGATTTTACATCAGATGACTTATCTACTGCATGACTTGGTTGTGGATTGAAACATTGATTTCATATCTTTGTTACATGTCTAATCGAATCATGTAAACGTAATGTTGTGAAATTATGTCAGCTGATGTGACTTGTACAGATGTTTTACCAAACCAACCACTGCCCCTGTTCCCCTCAGTTGCTCGGTCTGTGCGTGCTATGTATTGGAGTGTATGCAGAAGTGGAGAGACAGAAGAATCGCACCCTGGAGGGGGTGTTTTTGGCTCCTGCTGTGGTTCTCATACTGCTGGGTCTCGTCATGTTTACTGTGTCTTTGATTGGGATGGTGGGATCTCTCAGGGACAACAAGACTCTGCTGCACATGGTGAGTGTTGCTTGTCTGAACACATATCTATGTGTGCTAAGCTTCTACCATTTTACTGGTGTTATTTTTGGTTGTGACTTTAAAGGATAGTTCACCCCAAAATGAAAATTCTGTCATCATTACTCACTCTCATGTCTTTCCAAACCATAAGACTGTTGTTTGTCTTTGGAACACAAATGAAGACATTTTTAATGAAATCTAAGAGATTTCTGTCCCTCCATTGAAAGTCTGTTCACCCAAAAGTCTGATGCTTCAAAACCTTCATAAAGAGATGGTAAAATAAATCCATATGAATCAAGCGGATTAATCCAACTCTTCTGAAGAGACATGATCGCTTTATTGAAAAATATCTTCAATTGTCTTTCAAAGATGAACAGAAGTTTTAGAATGACTGATGACTTTTATTTTGCATTACCTAACCCTATAAATAAACCTTTCCATGCAGTTCCTGTGTGTCCTGTGTGTTTTGCTGGCTCTCCAGGCTCTTGCCCTCATTATTGCCCTGATCTTTGAAAAGACGGTAAGACATTGAGAGCAGAGAGAATGTTGTTACGGTTATACGGTACGGTTACGGTATACGGTTTGTTGTTAATTAGTCCAAATCTTCTCTGTCTTTAGACAATCAAATTATTTCAGAAAAGTATACGTGAGGGAATCAAGCACTACTATGATGACCTGGACTTCAAGAACATATTGGACTACGTGCAAGAGAAGGTTGTTTACTTAACTGTTTTATTACTATAAGTGTATTATACACCCACCCTAATATGGTCTACAATACGTACATCAAGTCAGCCATAAATAATGTCCATCTTTCTAGCAGAAACACATAGTTTGTGTCAATTCAAATCCCTTTCATTCTTATAGTTTTCTCATAGCAGATGTCGCTACACAGTCACCTGCATCATACATGGTCAGAACTTTTGAATGGTTCTGTAATCCAGCTTTATACACATTTTAATATGGCATTTAAAAACAAAGAAATTACTTTTTTTTTTTTCAGTAAGGACACATTCAGTTGATAAAAAGTGACACGACTGTTTAATAATGTGAAATTTCTACTTCACAAATGCTTTTCTTTCTATCTATTCATCAAATAACCATAGCATTTTTTTATCAGTATTCAAAAAAATTAAGCAACACAACTGTTTTTAACTTTAGTAATAATAATGTTTCTTGAGATACAAATCAGCATATTAGATTGATTTTTTTTTTTACGAAGCATCATGTGACACTGAAGATTCTTAAAATTCAGCTTTGAAAGTGAAAAGGTGAAAGTGACATGTGAAGGCCATACTCGAAATTTGTACTCTGCATTTAACCCATCCAAGTTAGTGCACACACATTAGGAGTAGTGAACACACACACACACACACACACACACACACACTGCAAACCTTGGACCACACTTCAAACGCACACACCTGGAGCAGTCATTTTGCTGTGGAGAAATTGTGGATTAGGTGCCTTATAGGTGCCGGTATTGAGAATAGAACCCCCGACATTCGGGTTACCAGTCTGACGCTCCATTATGCCACGAAAATAGAAAACCGTTATTTTTAGTTATTTTAGTTTTAAAATTTCACAATATTACTGTTTGTACTGTATTTTTGATCAAACAAATGCAGCCTTGGTGTGCTTAAGTGACTTGGTGACTCCTTTTAACCACAACAAAAAAAAATCTTACCGAACACAAACTTTTCAACTCTAGTGTATTTCTTATTTATATTAAATATTTTATTTAAAATATTTATTTATAAAGGCTTATATATCTATTGTCATGTTAAGAAGAAAACTGTCACTCAAAATTATAAATAAAATTTCCTTTCATAATGACTTTCTTGGTTTGTCTTTTCAGTTTTCTTGTTGTGGGGGAGATGAGTACAAGGATTGGGAAGTAAACCAGTACCACTTCTGCAATGGCACGAGTCCTTTGGCCTGCGGCGTTCCCTACACCTGCTGCATCCGTCAAAGTGTTAGTCATTCCATGTTCTTCTTTCAGTCATGATACATTAATCATGCATATGTCAGCCCTGCACGCGGCAGTCTGACGAGAAAAGCTTGTGCCATAGGGTGTTTTTCATGATTTTGCTAGTAATCTTTTCTCTCTGAAGAGAATGTACTTTTTTTTGCAGTGGAATCAGTCTGACCCACAGGTCTGTGAGAGTAGGGAGCTGATTTCTGAGCTTTTTTCTGGTCTTTTTTTATTTTTTCTTAGAGAGCTTTTTTAGTATGCTGTTCTCCATGAGTCAGTGGAGAGTGCATCATGATGGAGAGGATTTAATTTGCCTGCCCTATGCTGCAGAGAGTCTCTTCTGCTGTTTATCAGAACCTCTCTCTCTCTCTCTCTCTCTCTCTCTCTCTCTCTCTCTCTCTCTCTCTCTCTCTCTCTCTCTCTCTCTCTCTATCTATCTATCTATCTATCTATCTATCTATCTATCTATCTATCTATCTATCTATCTATCTATCTATCTATCTATCTATCTATCTATCTATCTATCTATCTATCTATATATATATATATATATATATATATATATTTCTCTCTCTCTCTCTTTCAGAGTTAATTAATGTTGATTGGGCACTAATGCACTGTTCTCCTTTTGGCATGACAGCTTACTATGCAGTGAGCGAGCACAGGCCTTTTCAAGCTAATAAAACATCACCAACATAATTAAGACTTCCTTAGAATATTTAGTCTTATTTTTTCCATTCTCATCCTAGGTAATTCAGATATACGGTAGTTACACACATTTTGAGGGGGAAAAATGTGTTGTGCTCTTATTGGTTGCTGAAAGCATAATCAGATTGTCCAAAATATTTATGGCATTATGGGCCTTATAATTCTGTGTAAATCGGTGGAACTTACGCTTTCTTCCCCCTGTACTCTTATTTACGAATCCCCACTGGTGTTCTTCATCAATTTCAAACCACATCATATTATAATATGGCATCTGGTAGCTGTTGCCGACCTGTTTTGAGAAACAGAGGTGAAGTGTCACATGGTACGGAATGTATGAGAGGAATTGGACCGTGCTTTTGGGAGCAGACAGGTTTACAGTCTATTTGTAATCTGATTAGATGGGCTCCCTGTTCATCAGTCCTATTACAGATTCCATCACTGCATGACCCTCTGCTTTAATGGTTACATCAACATGATTATAAGTGTGTGCTGGAATTCAATAATGAATATGAAAATTATTTTAAGGGTCAAAAGTCATCAGATCACAAAATATAAAGTTCGCCAATACTCTTCTGCACCAACAGCGTCAAGCTGACCAAATGCCACTTCTCACTTGTGAAGGTTTTCAAAAACATAATATGCAAGTTACTAAATAGTCCTGTGTGTGTGTATTTTTTTTTTTTTTTATCAGGTCGGAGAAGTTGTGAACACACTTTGTGGCTACAAAACTTTAAATAAGCAGGTAAGTGGAGCTCTCGGGGGTCTCATTTTAAGTCCACATACTTGTAATGGCCTGCAACCAGCCATCACTGACTGATTTTAAATGACTACGTCATTTTACGTAATACTCACTCTGATGCATTTGGAGAGAATCATTTGCCGGACCTTGACGCATGAAATGATCTTTAAAGGAGATGCCGGGACAGGAAAACAAAAACCTTCGATAGCCATTTCGAGTGCAACCATCTGTAATGGTTGCTTCATTCCTTTGTTTTTTCCATAGATGAAAACCAAGCAAATCATATCAGAACCATTACGAGCACCACCTCCATTATGCCATTACGATGTACTTTAGTTGTGATATTTTAATTTAGTTTCTGTCACAGAATCAGAGCATTACCTGCCGCCTGTTCTGAATTTGTTTCTTTCTCTCCTCTGTATTACAGCGTGAAGCTTTAGATGGCATAATTCATGTACGTGGCTGCATACATGCTGTGAACCTGTGGATGGGGGACAACATTGGCGCTACTATTGGAATTTGCTGTGCGGTTGGACTGCCACAGGTTTTGGAAACATCTTTCCCTTCTTGTGCTTCCTGTTTATTACTTATCTTATCCTGAAATGTATGTATCTCTTTATTTATTATTATTTATTATTTCTTGGAGAAGCTGGTGCCCAGTCATGCCAAATGGAATACTTGAAAACTTTTATTTTTTTCTAAAATAACCAGCCTGCTGTCTCTCTCTCTTTCTGTCTCATCTTGCCCCTTGCTGAGTGCTGAGATAAGGGAAGAGATCACATTAAATGCAGCCACATGTCTGTGCTGCCACATTCTTCCAATTATGCATTAATCCTCAAATTAGAGCAGCAGGACAGACCATTTACACAAATATGATGGAATGTGACAAAACACCTATCTGGTCAATTACGGTATTGCTGCATAAGTGATCTGCTTCTATATGTGCACAGAAAACTGTATATTGTATAATATTTTTAATAAAAAATACCTAAAATGAAAGATATAAATTTATCACTCAAAAAAACCTGCATTTCAAAATTCTTAAATTCACTGCATTTCAAAGTCTTTCACTTTTGATCAACTTAATGTGTCCTTGTTGAATAAAAGTATTTTTTTTTAACTAACTGATTGCTAACTGATTACCAACTAATAAATAAAAAAAATGTGTGACTTTTTTGCATCCATCAACATGCAGTAATATACTGGGGGTGTCACCAACTATCTGTTTCATCTGCAGATAAGGTGTAAAGTAAACCATTTTTTAGTAATCCATCTAAAAAAAACACTTTTAATGTTTCTTTCAGCTTCTTGGTATTCTCCTGAGCTGTGTCTTCTGGAATCTTTTGGTGGAGATGAGTGAGTCTGAAGACATGGTGGACTTTAAATTCCTAAAACGTGGTTTTGAGTACAGCGAACTGGACCTTTCGGGTGCTGGATGGTGTATGTGTCTACCCCGTGACGAAGGGTACCTGCCTGTACCTGTAGCAGAGCCTGACACCTGGACTCCAGACCCCATCCCTTTTGACCTGCAACAAGAGCAGCCCAAAATAGCCTTTACACATTCCCAACTAAAGAGCCAAGGATTTCTGTCAGGTGTGGGAATGGATGAAGTGGACAATCGAGCTTAAGAACCACAAAGAACAGAAAGTTGCATCTTAAGCATTTTTTTTTTTTTTTATTGTTATTTGTATATAAAAGGTTTGCCCTTGCACTGTGTTAAGATAAAGTGAGTTAGTTGCACTACATGCTGGTAAAAATGTTTTTAGGCATGAAAAAAGGAGAGGTTTGTATAAAACATTTGGTAAATGAGGGAATCAAGGTAGGAGATATCCACAGGCTTGTATTATCAAAATTTTAAGAACATATCACTTCAAATGCTGTTTACATAGTCTGTTATTTTTCACCATTTTAATTCATTCTGTGTCTTATGGTATTAAGGGAGTTTGACTTGTTTTATTGGTCATATTGTCATTTAATCGTTTATAAGGTGCAAAAAAAGGATTCTATTAATTAATTGTTGGCAATCAATTTTTTAAAAATGTTTTTAAAATAATTTATTATGTCCTTTAGGCCTATATTTCAATGAGTTCAAGGAAATTGGTAGTTTTGGAATTCGTCAAAGATTATGACTGTTGTGACTGGCAGATGAAGCTGGGCATTCATCTCTAGTCTATGCATTGTTTCTAAAATCTTTTATATTCATGTTTTTAATTGCTTTTTATATTACACCATTGTCATGAACCCAACTCTCAGAGAATAGAAGGAACATCGGAATATTATGGATCTTCTTTTTCTTTTAAAAGAGCTTGTGGTTTGTGTAATGCCGACATTTTTCATCAATGGTAATAAGTACCAATGAAATGATTATTTATTAAAGTATTGCCTTAAGTACATCAGAAGCTTTCTTACCTCAGGCTATTCTGGAATAGCCGCATTGATTTGCATGTAATTTGTAGGTAGGATTTTTTAAGTTGTTGAAAAAGGGAGTCCTGACATTGTTTAACACTACTTGAAGTTTAATTTGTCTTGAAGTAAGGCTAAAAATGTATGTTTAGTTGTCATAAACTGCTGTTTTAAATGTATAGCCCATGTTTTATCTTTCTTAGGTGTATAAAAAGAGTGAAAAAAGTTTGGCTTGAAGGATGTCATAATTACGACTCTCTGCCATAAATGTACAAACCCCACCTTTTAGCTGTAGGTAGTCATTCTGAAATACCTCACGATCGCACCCCTTTGCTAATAGACATTTTGATGATTTTGTTAAAGTTGACTGCTGCGCTCCAGCTAATGTAGCTCTGGTTTCGTAGTAACATTAATGTGATTTTCAATAAAATTTGCTTGAATTAACCTTTTAAATATGTTTGCGCAGGTTATTTTGTTGAATAAAACACCAAAGTCTCTTGAGCCTGGTGCGATAAGTGGAGATGTGAAAACCTCTGAGCCGGATATGGGCTTGGGTTCTTGGAAACTGGTCATCTGAACCCTCGAAAATCTAAGCCGTTTTCAAGTGTATAATCACACTTTCAAATTGTTCTGAAGAGAGAATGTTGCATAATGATGTCCCAGTGGTTCTGTAAGACTATTGTATTTTTCAAAGAACTCAAATTGCATTTAAGGACAGTGATAGCAACTTGGCATGTTTTTTTATTGATTCTGCTTTCTGTGCATCATCATAACACATCAATTATATGAATTCCTGTGCAGAGCGATCTATCTTCAACCTCTCTCCCATTATTTCCTCAATGCTCACGCCACTTTCCCCTTCATGGTTATGGCCATCAAAAGGCAGCATGTGGAATAATTATAGCTGGTGTCTCAATGGGAGGAAATGAACTGCTGCACCGAAAATAACACTTCATGTGCTGAGCAGAGAACAAAATGCATCCCCACTGGCGTAATTATGATAATAATAACAGTAATTAACAATTGTTGACTTGAGGGACGCTCAAGGATGGCTTCTCGGTTCTGTGAATGAGTGCATCAAAAGAGGATAAGGCAAGGAGATCAAGTGATGCACTACAGATAGTCAATGCTCAAGTAGTTGTTCTTTCCCATTTGGGATCTGGAAAAGCTGATTGGGGTTGGGGTGAAAAGGGAGTAAAATCCAAACATTCAAGTTAAGAAGCTTAGAGAATCTGGTTATTTACTGAATAACTCTTAATAGTTTAACAGAGCCACTGCAGTGAGCCAGCAAGGGCAAAAAGATACAGTGCCTTGCGAAAGTATTCATACCACTTCATTTTGTCACATTTTTTTGTTGCTGCCTTAAAATGTTAAACTATTTTAAATTACTTTTTTTCCCCATCACATAATTTTTTTTAACTCCATACACCATAATGACAAATCAAAAACAGATTTGAAAATGTATTAAAAAGGAAAAACTGAAATAAGTACATTGCATATGTATTTGTACCCTTAACTCGGGTACTTGGTTGAAGCACCTTTACAGCCTCAAGTCTTTATGGGTATGATGCGACAAACTTTGCATTTAGTGATTTTTATGCTATTCTTCTCCTCAAGTCCTCTCAAGCTCATTCAGGTTGGACGAGGACCGTCGGTGGACAGCCATTTTCAGGTTTCTCCAGAGATGTTCGATTGGGTTCAAGTTTGGGCTCTGGCTGGGCCAATCAATGAAATTCAGAGAGTTGTCCATAAGCCACTCTTGCATTGTTTTAGGGTCTGTGTGCTTAGGGTCATTGTCCTGTTGGAAGGTGAACCTTCTGCCCTGTCCGAGGTTCTGAATGCTCTGGACTAGGTTTTCATTAAGGCTAACTCTATATTTTGATGCGTTGAGCTTTCCTTCTACCCTGACGAGTCCCCAGTCCCTGCCGCTGAAAATCCCCAAGAGCATGATGCTGCTACCACAACTTTACATTGTGCAGGTGATGAAAGGTGCCTGCTTCCCTGTTTGGAACTGAGGTACATCAGTCCATAGAATCTTGTTTCTTACAGTCTCAGAGAGTCCTTATAGCGGTTTTTTTTGTGCAAATTTCAAGTGTTTATTTTTATGTGTCTTCACTAAGGACAGACTGAGTCTGGCCACTCTGCCATAAAGCCCAGATAAGTGGTGTGTTTGGGCATTTGCTCTGATATACATTTTCAGCTGTTAGACCTTTTATTGAGAGGTGTGTGCCTTTTCAAATCATACCCATTCAATTGAATTTGCCACAGGTTAACTCCAGTCGAAGTGTAGTAAAATTTCAAAAATGATCCAAGCGAAACTGGAATGCTCCTAATATTGTAAGGCCTGGTTTCACAAACAAGGCTGAGACTGCTATTAGGCCTTAGTTCAATTAGTATAATAAACATGCCTTAGAAAAAAAACTTACTGGTGTGAATCTACAAAACAATGACACTGACATATTTTAAGATATGTCCGTGCAAGTTACTTTTAGTTAAAACAGCTCAAACGTGCATTTTAGTCTGCGTCTGTGAAACCGGGGGTAAGTGTCCCAAAAAAGGATACGAATACACAATGCAATATTTTCCGTTTTTTTTATGTTTAATAAATTGGCAAAGTTATCACGAATCTGTTTTTTGCTTTGTCATTGTAATGTAGATTGATGTGGGGAAAAAAGTAATTTAAAGCAGTTTAGCATAAGGCTGCAACAAAACAAAATGTGGAGTACGAATACGTTCCCAAGGCACTGTAGAGGGAAAATATTGTTTTTCTCCTCCCCAAGATTTTGATGTGGTTAAAAATTGATGTAATTAGGCGTATTGGTGGTTAGGAGTGACCTGAGTATCAACATTTTCCAACTCTGAAAGCGTAATACAAAAGGCAGAAGCTGTTTGTTTTTGTCTCGAGAGGGAATACGGTTCATTCCGGCTGCAGCTTAAAATGCTGTGTCTTTTTATCTAAGTAATGGACCCAGCGCATCTCTGAGGGGATTGTGAATCACAGCAAGCAATTAAGGAGATAAGTGTAAGAAGTAAAAACTACAATAGGGATTTGGATGTTTGGATTAAAGTCTGGATCTGAGGCCGGCGTCTTTGAAATAAGCAAAGAACAAATAAAACATTAAAAAGCAGGACATTCAGTTGCTTGTATTGTCGTCAGTGAAATGACTATAGGGTAGGGCTCTGATGGGCCCAGTGGTTGTAATGGTGTGTTCACACTGAACGTGAATAGAGTGTCAAATACGCGTCTATCGCGTCTAGTTAGCCGCTTGAACATTCGCTCGAGTTCAAATTGTTCAACTTGCGCGGAAGACATTCGCGGCAAACGCGTCGCCCAAGTCGCGTCTTTGCATTGACTTTGTATGTAATCCACTCGCGCAAATAATTAAACTCGGTGTGAACACACCATAATACAAATGCCCCTGTTGACTGCAGGTGATTTTGATCGTGTAACTGTCTTTAGAAATATTGCTCATTTCATAGCTTAACTTGGCCATGCATGGGCCGATGCCAGAACACTTTGAACAGGAGGGTATTTCTTTCTGTAAAAAGAGAAAAGAAAATGTTCTTCATAACACTAAAAGATCATCTTATCTGAGTCTAATAAGCATTATTGTTTTAAGCATCTTTAACTGTCATCAGTGAGCATATTATAAAAGAAAACAGATTTAATATTTTGAAGCACAATTTATTTGTAATTATAGCCTTACAGTAACCACACACAACATTCAAACAATTGGGGATGGAAAGATGTTTTTTTTATGTTTTTGAAAAAAGTATCGGTAACACTTTACAATAAGGTTCATTTATTAAACACTAGTTAATGTATTAACTAACATGAACTAACCATGAGCTATACATTTGTTAGCCTACTGTTTTTGTTAATCTTTGTTAACGTTAGTTAATACAAATCCAGCTGTTCATTGTTTGTTCATGTTAGTTCACAGTGCATTAACTAATGTTAACAAGATTTTAATAAAGTATTAGTAAATGTTGAAATTAACATTAACAAAGATTAACAAACGCTAAAGAAGTATTGTTTATTCTTAGTTAATGTTAACTAATGTAGTTAACTAATGAACCTTATTGTAAAGCGTTACCAAAGTATCTTATGCTCATCAAGGCAACATTTATTTGATCAAAATACAATACAGTAAAAACATTAAAATTGTGAAATAGTATTAAAATAGCTGTTTTTACTCTTCTATTTTAATATATTTTTAAAATGTAATTTATTCTTATGGCAAAGCTGAATTTCAGCAGCCATTACTCCAGTCTTGAGCCATGATCCTTCGAAATTAAATAATTCGAATATGCTGATTTGGTGCTCAAGAAACATGTAGGCCTATTATTATTGTCAGTGAAAAAACAATGGTAAAACTTTATTTTGATGGTCCCTTTTGAACATTCTACTAACTATAACTTTGCAAACATCTCAACTAACTCTCATTAGAGTAGACTGTCAGCTTGATGTCTGATAACTCTTTGTGATGGTCTTCCAACAGACCTTCTACTGACTATAAGTTTGCAGGGACATGTCAACTTATTATAACCCTACTAATACTCTACTAACACTCTAATGAGAGTTAGTTGACATGTAGGTGCAACGTTACTTATAGTCAACAAAATGTGTTAAAGAGACCATCAAAATAAAGTGAAACCAAAAAAAGTTGTGCTCCTTAATATTTTTGTGGAAACCATAATATTCATTTTTTAGGGGCCTTTGATGAATAGGATTACTGTAAGGACATTAATTATAAAGCAACAACTTTAAAATATATATATCTATTGACTATCCTGCAACAGCTGTCACCACAAGAAGAACTTTTAGTGTGCCCCTGGGCCTGAGCAAAAAACAATGTGCAAAAAGAGGGTAATATTAAACTTAAAGGGGTGGTGTAATGCCCCTTTTTACAAGATTTAAAATAAGTCTCTGATGTCCCCAGATTGTGTATGTGAAGTTTTAGCTCAAAATACCCCACAGATAATTTTTTATAGCATTGTTTAATTGTATAATTGTCTCTTTTTGTGGGTGCAAAAATGCGTCATTCTATGTGTGTCCCTTTAAATGCAAATGAGCTGCTGCTCCCAGCACTGAGGGCAGAGCTTCAAGAGGTCGTGTGTTAGCAACTAGCAGAAATGCATTAACATGTCAGAAACCTGCCCTTATGTTCAAAAAACATAATTGACACATTATCTTAGGACAATGATGGAGAGACGCAAGAAGAAGTGAAACATGTAGAATGCAACTGGACGTTTCTGAATGGTTAGTTGATGAATTTATGTAACATTAGCTGATTTGAAGTTAAATGTGCTGTTGTTGAACATCTGGTAAAATGAGGAAGGAGTGACCCTGAACGTCGTAATCCAGGTGCGTTTTGTTTTATTTAAAGATCATTTTAATTTATCGTCGTGATTGTCGGCAATTCATGTGTAAGTAGGTGTAGTTTGATGTTTTCTTTACAAATCAGTTGCGAATGCCACTGAATTAATGTGATTTTACCAAAGTAATTGTAACATTATCGCGATCCTGTGAGTAAAAGCCCAGTGCCCACAAACACCCGTACGTCCAACCCTCCCTGCAAATCGCCGTCCAAAGCCACGCCTCCTGAAAGAATGAACGCGCATGTGGTAGTTACAAATATAAAGGAAAAGAGAAAATAAAACTAATAATAATTAGTGTCATCAGAATATGTTGTTGTCATAGAAATAAACTGAATGTCATTCATGCATAGTGTATGATTTTGGATGATGGTGATTGGTATTCCTTGCCTTGTATGGCTGATCGATCATTTGATTATTTTTGCCTTGGGATTTTCACATTTTGGAGGCCCCAGCGAGGATGAATGCAGTGCGAGTTGGCTTCCAGTGACGACAGCCCGCTTCCAGTGCCATTCAGCCTTCTACTCAGCCCAGGTGACCAGTGGAGTGAAGACGTTCGGTGTCCGTGTCGAGCCAGGAAGGAAAGTGCAAGCAATCTGAGGTTTATCTTTAATACCAGGAGCGCTGCAGAATTCCAGTCTGCTAAGGGCATTTCTTCTATCACTTTTGCACACATCTAGACTGAGTAACTCATGGATCACAAAGAGGATCTGAAGCTTGAGGTGATAGGAGCAGTATATGCTCTCTCACACGAACATTTGATTGAACTGTGTGAATTCCTAGGGATTGAGTGTGAACATGTCAGTACCAAAAGCCGGTCATTTTTTGTTTCAGAGATTGTGAGACACATTGAGAGAGAGGCATTAGAGGAGCTTGAAGATGCGGGAATGGCAGAGCTTATGTGTTTAAAAGACAAAATCAGTGAAATTCAGAGGGTTAAGGAAAACAGTGATTTAGAAAAACAAACAGTACAGGCCACTAAGAGAGTGAATGTAAATCCAGGAGCAGAAATCACAGAACAGGAAAAACTGCAAAAAGAAATTGACACATTACAATTAGCATTGCAGAAATTAAAAGAGCAAAAACAGAGGGCAGCTAATCACACACCACAAAACACAGGCACACAACCGAACATAAGTACTATGCAGAGTTATTCCACGTTGCCAAGTCCAATTGTACAGCCAGACACAAGCTCTGATCTGCAGTTAATGACACACAGACCAGTCATGCCCCCCTGGAACAGAGAATTCAAGATATCAGGACAGATAGGTGAACCTGGTCAAAAAGATAAACTCACCTTTTCAAGTTTGGCCCATCAAATCGAACATGGATTGAGCAGGGGAGTTTCAGAGCTTGAAATAGTGGATGCAGTAATAAGAGCAATCGCACCAGGCATGCAGCTGCATAGTTACCTGGAGGGAAAACCAAATTTAACCCTGCCTGTGCTGAGACGCATACTGAGAGCGCATTATCAAGAAAGAGGTGCGACTGAATTGTACAAACAGCTTACCTCCGAGGTGCAAAGTAGTAAAGAGACCCCACAAAGTTTCCTCGTTCGGTGTCTTGATTTGAGGCAAAAGATCCTGTTTGCATCTCAGGAAGCGGAATCCAGTTTGAAATATGACCCGAATCTAGTTCAGAGCATGTTTCTTCACACTGTTCTTACTGGCCTGCAAAATGACAGTATCAGAAGTGACCTGCAACCTTACTTGACAACCATTGATGTGAGTGATGAAATTCTTTAGACTAAGACTTTAGACTGCAACAATGCGCTGCCTGTAAACACACATTGTATTGTTCTAAAGCATGTCAAGCTAAGCACTGGACAGTCCATATGAAACAATGTAACCAGACAGCAAGAGTACACAAGAAATTCTGCAATGCACAGAAAGAAATGTGAAGCCGACAAGTCTACACGTGCCGCTTTTGTAGGAGAACAGTGTCTAGTGCAGTGTTACCTTCAAGGGCTCCTTGTTGATGCATTGTGGGATACAGGCTCTCAAGTTTGTATAGTGGATGAACTGTGGAGAAGTAAGCACTTACCAAACATCAGGTTGAGAAATGTGGCCGAGGTAATTGACGCACCTGAAGGACTCCGTCTAGTGGCGGCAAACGGACAGGAAATACCTTATATTGGGTGGATGGAAGTGAGTTTTGGTTTGGCATCAAATGAAGGGGAAACAGATGAACTTGTCATACCTGTGTTGGTGATGAGGGATAGTCAGCTTCACCATCCTATCATCGGATATAATGTGATCGAGCAAATGGTGGACACCAAGAGAATAATGCAGCCAATCACAAGTGAAGTCCAGAGAACAGCATGTCCTAGTGCAGCCACAGGAATAGTTCAAGCTTTCATCAAACAAATCCAGGCTGAAACACCATGTGAATATACAGTCCAAACAACCAAGGAAAATGTTCATGTGCCCAAACATACATCGGTATAAGTGGAATGTAGAGTGCAGACACACAGACCAAAGCAAGAGACTTTGCTCATTTTTGAGCCTAACGTTAACCCAAAGTGGGCAGAGGGGTTGGAGTTCTGTGAGACGATTGTAACCTTGCGGCAACATACATCTCCACATATAGTTGTCAGTGTTCAGAACCCTACAGATCATGACCTACTGTTAGCAGGCAAGATGGTAATAGGCACCGTGCAACCTGTGCAGGCTGTTTATCTAACTGCAGCTTTTGAGAAACCTGGTTCAACTTCTGTGACGGTCAATCAAATCAAAAATGAAACCAGCCATAACTCTGACATCGCATGGGTCCCGCCAGTCAATTTGAGCCATCTCAGTGAGTCTGAAAAACAAATAGTTCAGCAAATGGAAGCAGCAGCTTCATTTTCCGAATCTGACAATGACATAGGTTGCATTGAGGAACTGCAACTTGCTATTTCACTGAAAGACACTAATCCTGTTGCACGTACTTACCGGTCAGTGCCTAAACCCCTCTACCAAGAGATGAAAAACTACCTGCATGATCTCATTGCGCAAGGATGGGTGCAGAAATCAAACTCACCATATGCCTCACCGGTCGTATGCGTCCGAAAAAAAGATGGCAGCTTTCGCCTGTGTATCGATTTCAGAGAACTGAACCGGAAAACGCATCCTGATAGACAGCCCATCCCCCGTGTTCAAGACATAATGGACAGTTTGGGAGGGAACTCTTGGTTTTCACTTCTTGATCAAGGGAAAGCATATCATCAGGGCTTCATGGCCAAGGAGAGCAGACCTTTAACAGCCTTTGTGACTCCGTGGGGGTTATATGAGTGGAGTAGGATACCTTTCGGCCTGATGAATGCTCCTTCAGCATTTCAACGCTGCATGGAGGAGTGTCTGGGTGAGCTAAGAGATAACATCTGTGTTCCTTATCTGGATGACACGTTAGTTTTCAGTAAAACCTTTGAAGATCACGTGAATGATGTAAGGAAAGTCCTGCAAAGATTGAGACAGTATGGAATAAAATTAAAACCTGGCAAATGTGAACTCTTCAAACGTGAGGTGCGATACCTTGGAAGGATTGTCTCGGCGGAAGGGAGTAAGATTGACCCGGCTGATACAACTGCCGTGAGTAGTCTGAAAGATAAAAGACCAAGCACAGTTGGACAGTTGAGAGCAGTCATGGGTCTGTTGAGCTACTATCGACAATATATAAAAGATTTCTCCAGAATTGCGAGTCCGCTGTACGACCTGCTGAAAGAAACTGAGACACAGAAGGAAGAATGCAAGGAGACACGTAACCGACAGGCTACAGGAAAGAAAAGGGGAGTGCCTTCTCACAGGCCGATTGTATGGACGGATAAGCACCAAGAGATATTGGAGGGACTGATCGATTGTTTAGTTGAGCCACCAATACTTGCGTTCCCGGACTTCTCACAGCCGTTCGTACTTCATACTGACGCATCGAATCAGGGTCTTGGGGCAGTTCTATGCCAAAAGCAAGCGGGAAAGCTTAGAGTTATCGCTTATGGGTCCCGAACCCTGTCAGTCACAGAAAAGAAGTATCACCTCCACTCAGGGAAATTGGAGTTCCTTGCCCTGAAGTGGGCTGTCACCGAAAAATTCAAGGATTATTTATACTATGCCCCCACATTCACTGTGTATAGTGATAATAATCCACTTACTTACGTTTTAACCAGTGCAAAGCTGAATGCAACAGGATGTAGATGGGTGGCGGAACTTGCGGATTTCCATTTTAACATCAAGTACCAGCCTGGCAAAGAAAATGTGGATGCAGACACCCTATCCAGGATGCCACTGAACATTGAGACAGCAATGAAGGAATGCACGGAGGAATTGCCATCCAACTGTGTCGAAGCAACCTTCCAATCTGTTGAGGCACCACACTTCAGCATCTCCTGGACTGCCATGATTTCTCTTGACGACACCATGGCATCAGTGCATGCATGTGAGCTATTATCTGTGGAGGAGATCAGACAACCACAGCGTAATGATGACTACATTGGACCTGTTCTACAATTTAAGCTGTCCAATAAAAAGCCAACAGGACATCTTTTGAAGACCTTGAGTGCACAAAGTAAATGCTTACTGCGCAGTTGGGACAAACTTCTCCTTGGAGACGATGGTATCCTCCGTAGAAAGACGAACACCCAGACACAGCTAGTCTTACCTGCAAGGTACAAGCAGCGTGTTTTGAGAGAATTACATGATAACATGGGTCATCAAGGTCTTGATCGAACAATATCGTTAATCAGAGAAAGGTTCTATTGGCCGCAAATGCACAATGACGTTGATCACTATGTCACCAAGAGTTGTGTTTGCCTGTAACAGAAGAAACCATGTAGGGAGGCCAGAGCACCGCTCCAGAATATTGTCACTACTCACCCGTTTAAACTTGTCTCCATTGACTTCTTACACCTGGATAAATGTAGAGGAGGGTATGAGTATATCCTAATTGTAGTTGACCACTTCACACGATTTGCACAAGCCTATGCAACTACCTCAAAATCGGCTAAAACTGTTGTTGACAAATTGTTTAATGACTACGCTCTGAAGTTTGGGTCCCCGCAAAGAATTCATCATGACGAAGGAGGGGAGTTTGAAAACCAGCTGGTTGCTCAGTTGAAGAAGAGTTGTGGAGTTGCTGGATCAAGGACCACGCTGTATCACCCCGAGGGAAATGGGCAGGTTGAACGTTTCAACCGAACGTTACTTCAGATGTTGAAGACGTTGACTGAACAGCAGAAAACCAATTGGAAAGAGTCACTAAACAAACTCATCTTTGCATACAATAGCACACAATGTGAAGTTACAGGATTTTCACCATTCTACTTACTGTTCGGAAGGTCCCCAAGATTACCCATTGATCTATTGTTCAGTTTGACATCTGAAACTGGAACTACTGATTATAAGGAGTATGTTAAGAGATGGAGACAAGAAATGCAGGAAGCATTGGAAATCACCAGACAGACTGCAAAGAAGGTGGCAGAAAGAAACAAGAGGAACTATGATGGAAAAGTGAGGGGTTCTATGTTATGTCCTGGAGATCGCGTGTTAGTGAGGAACTTGACACCTAGAGGTGGAACTGGGAAGCTTCGAAACCATTGGGAAGATGTTGTACACACAGTAGTGCGTCAAATAGGAGGAAAAGGCCCGGTTTTTGAAGTGAAACCAGAACATGGTAAAGGAAGATCACGTGTTCTCCACCGTAACCTCTTGATGCCTTGCGATTATCTACCATTGGAGACTGATCTTGGAAAGGAAGAAAAGACAAAGAGACCAGTGCAAAGACCAAAACCAGTAAATCGATGTGTACCAGTTCCGGAAGAGGATGAGGATGAAGATTATCCTTACTTTAATTACCTACCTGTGGTCCATCATCAGCAGCCTGGGTGTGAAAACTGGCGAGATGAATACGTACCTGGAGTCCAGTTTCAACCTGGGGAAGGAAACGGAGAGTTAGTAAGTGGAAACTTACCAGTTATCCTGCACAGTGAATCTGAAAAGGAAAGGGAAGAAATTGGTCAAGAGGTAGCAAAGGATCGTGAAACAGAAGTTCAAATGAAAAATGAGGTACCACCTCAACAGGAATGTGTTGTGATGGAGGAGGAACAACCTGGAGGAAGACCTAATGAAATGGAAGATGTACCAGTAAGACGGGATGAAAATGACGGGGAAGCAGGACAGGAATACAGGTGGCCTAAGAGAGAAAGGAAATCCCCAAAGATATTTACTTATGATTACTTGGGTACTCCGGCATGTTATAATGTAGAGCATACAAACACAACAGCGTTGCAACCCATGTCATATGAGATGCAGAACTTACCTCCATGGACTTACCCAGCTCAACACTATCAACCAAAATACTGGTATGCATACTGAAGAGACTGAGGAAATGAAGAAAGATAATGGGATTTAAAGACTTTGCAGTTTCCAACACATGTCCTTATTCACAATTAACATGCAGTACACATAGGCATTGAGACATTGCACACAAGCAATAGGACATTGAGATAAAACAACATTATCAGCAGAAATAAAATTTCTTATTTTGGGTTGAAGAAAAAGGAGAGTAATGTCGGGACGACATTTATTTTTGACAGGGAGAGTGTGGTAGTTACAAATATAAAGGAAAAGAGAAAATAAAACTAATAATAATTAGTGTCATCAGAATATGTTGTTGTCATTGAAATAAACTGAATGTCATTCATGCATAGTGTATGATTTTGGATGATGGCGATTGGTATTCCTTGCCTTGTATGGCTGATCGATCATTTGATTATTTTTGCCTTGGGATTTTCACATACTGGGGGAGGGGGCGCGCGCTGCTCAGACAATACAGAGACTCAGAAGATATTGCAGCAGCTCCATGTCCTGTGTCTTTTATTGATTTAATATATCTCCCCTAACCAGGTATGATATTAGTAAATTGTAACAGAAATATACTTGATATAATTCAAGGATGTGAAAAATGGCAAGTGTCATTGTTTTTATGTGTATTCGTTGTGTATATGTATGTCTAAGTTCAGTTCAAGTTAACCGCGTATGTATCACGTGTACAACTGGTGAACTGATGGCAGAGACCATGCGGTCATAAAAATGTGAAAACGGAGTGAATAATTAATACCATATTGGTGTTTTTGAGAACTAATTTAAAAGTGAAGTTACAGGTGACAGTGCTTAAAGAAAAGGAATCTGTTGGTTCATAAGAGAAAGTGTAATATGTATGTGTAATATAAAGAGATAATTAGTTGTGCTGACATGCTATAATTCCTGAGCTAATTTAAGAAGTTTAAAAGAGTTAAAGATATGGTAAACGCCACATATGTTTAAAATGTAGAGTATCATATGTGAATATTGTATGCAATATACAGTACGTAGTATTATTAATGTGCATGGTAATTCAAATTTCTATTGAAATTGTTTGTTTACTTGGTGGGAACAGTACCGGTTGTTGAGAAGCTGTATGTGAGTAATTCTATATGGGTTTCTGTATATGGTGTTTTTCTCTAAAGAGATATGTTGTATACGTTTTATTGACATATGAGAATGCAGAAATATGTGCATTAATGTCAGACAATACAGAGACTCAGAAGATATTGCAGCAGCTCCGTGTCCTGTGTCTTTTATTGACTATATATCTCCCCTAACCAGCGGTTAGGGTACTACACGCACAGCCAAGAAGACCGGAGATAATGTTACTGGCAGATCATGTGTCATTCACCAGTGAGAAAACTTTATAGTAGGCTACTACAGTTAGTAACGCTACAATACCAAACTTAAAGCTGCAGTCCGGCATTTTTCCTCTTTGTCGCCATCTCTGTTCGAAATCTGCAATTGCAGTCATTCGCGGAATTATCCACTTTACGTGAGTTGTACTTCAACACCCTCTACACAGCACAGCGCGGATGAACAATGTTTGAGGAGACTGTGAGGCTGTCGGTCACCGCTCCGGTGTGGATACTGTCATTCAGAATCACAGATTATTCTTTTTGGAAGTATGACCAACGAATTTTCACCGGAAAATGTCATCTGAACAAGTAAGAAACATCCACCTTTGATCTGGTTCTGACATTGCAGTAAATCACGCTGATTAAATCTAACAATCGCTTATAAGTTATCATATCACGCAAAACCGTGCAAATTATACTTTGTTCTCAAATTGTTAATGTTAACAACGTAAGCAAGCATTGCGTGACTACATGTAATGTCCTTACGATATGTATCCTAGTTTTCGCATGGGTCCGGTTGCAGTCTCTTTTTTCTGTAGCCACTTCGAAGTCCGAACAAAGTCTTTTGCATTTTACAACGGGTGAATCTGTTGTCACTGGTGATTGTCGTTTACTTTGAACCTTTCTGGATCCGCCATCAAATTGATAAGTTTAATTATATCAAGTGCAGTGAGAAAATGCTATAAATCTCCACCTCCAGCATCCTCACACGCAATTTAGCTTATATTAGCCGAGACTCCTTCTTTATGTGTACATATGTGACGTAATGACGCAAAGACATGCTCAAATCTCCCGCGGAAATCCACCAGTACCACTGGAATTTAAAACATTATTACAGGCTTACCGCTTTGAATCTAGCTAAGGCAAGCAGATAGTTTTGAACACTGGCTGGTTATACATTTTCTCAAATATGTATTTTGGATCATTTTTAACCCCAAAAAAAGCTACGGACTGCAGCTTTAAACAAATTCTAGATATAGCAAGTTTTCAGTTTTTTTAACTAGCAAATCTTGTCAGTGTAATATTTCTTGCATGACAGGGTTACCACAATGAGAGTCTGCTTGGCTCCGTTGAAGATAGATCATAGATCCTTTGCCAGTGCCACTTGTTGTCGGTTCAGAAGGAAAGTGAGGTTGTTGCTGCTTGCCTGACTTTCTCGCTCTGTCTGCACAGCGCATATGTGAAAGCACTGATGACTTATTATGTCTGGGTAAACAGGCTTCACATATGCAAACACACAGGGAACACATGCTATAGGACCGTTCGGACCGAACGCAACGATTGAACGAACGTTTTATGGTCCTACGCCTTCCACAGAGAATTACCTATGGCACCTTTAACTATCTTCAAGTCATTGATTAGCATATTCTGTCATGATAATCTATAAATCGCTCATTTGGGAACTCTTGTAAGATGCCTACAGAGTGACATGCTATTGCATTTGTGTTACGTACTGTATTGCAATAAATGAGAAAAAACAAATGCGACAGCTTGAGCAGACTCCCAGATGTGCTCTACTACAACAACTCTTCATCTTCTCACGGACTCATCTTCTCATCTTCCCTTCGTTGCGTGTTTCCAGGGGCAGGGTTTATGTACATTTCAGGGTTCGTGATGTCACTAACCCGGGAGGAAGCTTGTGTAGTCCCTATTAATCATTTGTTGTAGTCCTTAAAAAGTGATTGCTGTAAAAGAAAATATCTCCCTTTGCTTTGAACTTTTGAGCGTTGTAACTTTGCAGATGTTTTAAATGCTCAAACAGCATTACACAATAACTAAAGTTAGAAAAGTGAAATCGTAATCAACCACCCCTTTTAAATGAACCTAAGAAGATAATGAGGGTACAATCTGAACTGTAAATGACTGAAAATGGTGCTGGTTTTCTAGCACCTGTGCCCTCCATTTCTCAGTAGACAAGTCGATTTTCTTCCCTTCTCAACTTTGCATCACCTGTGCAGCTGCAAGGTTTTATAGAAAACCTGCATCTTTAAGGTCAAAATATTTGAATCAATCGATACAGATTTTATCCTAAATTAGTGCAAAAGTGCAAGATGAAAAGTTTCATTTTTGCATTTCATATTTAGGTTCGCTGGCATTCGTTCTTCTGAGGTTTACTAGAAGTGGAATAGCTATTCACTGGGCCTGCCTTGCCATTGTCCCTAAGGTAATATGCCTCTCATCAGCTCCTGACTAAAAACCCCATATGGTGTTATCATAGAACGAATCAGACTGGGACTGCCATGCTCCGGACAGCAGAATGAATCCAATTTCGGCAATGAATATATCATTGAGTGTCCCTGATCACTCACAAAAATGCAATGTAAGATTCTGTCATGAGGTTCCAGTATGCCACACAAAGAAAATAGCTTTTCATATTCATCAACAAGCCATTTCTGCTGGAAATATTCTTGATTGAGAGCTGTCCATTGAATGATGAGTGAGTTTCTACTGGCAGTAATGGGATGTATCCCTGATGGACTGTCAATAAGGACCTTGTGTGGATGATGAAAGAAAGAGTGACAGTGTCATGCCTGACGTTTAATTGTGGCCTCCAAAATTATTTGTATACGTAATCTACATTGAAAAACGTATGAATTTTGTATTATATTTATGCAATGTCTAACACACTTTTGTATATGAGCGATATCAAGAGTGCTGTTGTACAAAACATTAATTGCTTTTATACTACGGGGGCTGTTGAATGCTTAAATCTGATTGGTTGATGACCGTTCTAAGGTGTGCAATTATTTTTAGGGAAACTATTCATGATTTTCTCCGCTCTCTCTCTCGCACTCAAACGCACACACAGAGTACAGACACACACTTGCAATGCACAGAAACGTGTTGTCAGTGCTGTTCTAATGATTTGATCAGATTTGAATAGTTTAGCAACTTAAAAGCTATATGACATTTCACATTAGCAAGGTAACATCGCTGTTCTTGAAGTAGATAAACTTACAGTTTCACACTTAGCATGTATGGTTCTAGTTGAGAACTTGGTTGGACACTACCTAGAGGAGGTGGTCTGAGTTTGTTTGCAGTCAAACTGTGGCACGATTCATGTGAATGCGAAAGCAACATGGACTCGGGTAAGCACTTTTTAGCCGATGACGATGTATTTAGTTCAATAAAACGGATGATAGTGTTGATGACTTACCTTGGATACCTTGTGAATATTAGCTGCAGGTCCATTAACACTAGAACTCCCAAGGCAAATTTTGCAATGTAATAACTTAGTTGAAATAAAACCTATGCAACTATAGGACCCTTACTTTTCCTAAATGTGCCTATATTTTATTCTATCATTGTTATTTTATTAAAATTACAAGACACAAAAGAGTTTTGAGTATTTCTACCTTGAATGGCCATAACAGTCATACTGACCGTATGCATTACAGACCGTGTGTCGGTTGCTCCTTTTTCCCTCTCTTAAAGATGCATCACTGTTGACTAGCAACAATTTCTCTTGTTGTTTGTTTAGTCTATTGCAAAGCTGAAATCTAGCATTAGCTTTGAGCTAAAACCAAATTGAAATATTGAAAAGAGAATATCAGAACAATGTCAGCAAGAAGAATGACTGCCACAGAGGCTTTAGCCATGCTTCAGACCCTTGATGAGGCTGAGTGGTTGTTGCTTAACTAACATTTTTACATACATCATAATTAAAATGTAGTGTTCTGATGTTTATTATGACCTATTCTAACATTACAGATCCATTTATTCTTAGATTTGATATAGCTTATTGAAATTATATGCAAATAATGTATGAGCAGTCAGAATGACTGCTATGGCCATTATAGTAGTTATAGAATTCCGGGAGTCTTAGTGTTAAATAATATACAGATACAACTTTTGATTTTAATAATGTATTAGTAAATGGTAAAATGAACATTAACTGGGATTAATAAATGCTTTTAGAACCGGGGTGCACAATCCTGTTCCTGGAGATCTAACTTCCTGTTCAGCTCCAACCCTGATCAAACAAAACTGAAGTAGATAAATGAGATCTTCAGGAGCACTTGATATTTACAGGCAGGCGTGTTGGATCTGAACTCTGCAGATAGATTGATCTCCAGGAACAGGATAGAGCACCCCTGCTTTAGAAGTATTTTTCAGTGAGAGTGTTTATTAATGTTAACAAATGGAATCTTATTGTAAAGCGTTATCGATCATTCTACTAAATGGATTTATGTTTTACAAATTATGCTTGATTTATTGTGTCAAAGGTTCCAAATAGCAGCACACATTACTTTTTTTTTACAGCACAAAGACTGAAATGACTGGGAAAGGTCTCAAAGACTTTATTACCAGGATCAGTACAGGTCAACAGGAATCGCAAAGGATGAAATATCCTGAAGGATGAGGTCATCAACCAACGAGCTGCTGGACACAGGTTATCATGAGTCTCTATTTGTTATTGATTTTGTGTGTGTGTGTGTGTGTGTGTGTGTGCTTTGATGGTCACAGAGCGTTGAGTTTGTGCACTCAGTTCAGCATCTGCTATGAATTGGATTTTTCTGAGTAGTCAATAAATGTCAAAGCACATATCCTGACATTATCCTGTCATTTGTGTTTGTAAAAAAAAAAAGCCTGAGGCCACAAAATCGAGTATACCAGCTGTTGGACAGAAGGCACAGAGAGGAAAAGAAAAACATTTTGGTAAGTATGGCTAGTTCTGAGATATTGGCAGCCTGACTAAGAATGTGATGCTAAATACATTCTTAAAATATCCATGTTTTATATGTTTCCTCAAAATAAATAGGTGGTTATGACCAATTTAAGCAAATAACATGTCATGAAAGTCATCGTAAGACTTGTAATCTTCAGAATTGCGACCAGTTCAGAATGTTTTGCAGATGATTTGGTGAAGGGAAACCCTCCTTAACAGAGTGAATAGTCTCAGTAAATGAACAGATGTGAACATGAGAGTGCACAGTGAGTCAGTAATGTCCCTTAACACAGCTCTCAATGGTCCATTTGCCTGAGTCCCAGTTATCTACTTTTCGACCTTGTCACCAGTCCATACCATTGACTCACACTTTGTGGATGTGTTAGCATGAGTGGGTGTGTCTCTGTGTGTATGTGAGGAGTGATTAACTCAGAGAGGGTTGCAGATTAGTTCTGTAACATGTTCAGTTTTTGTCCCATGTCCCATAGAGCTGTGGTCCTCAGTGATTTCCTGTATTGATTAGTCCTTTTTATTCGCTTTTTACCTCTCCATCTGTGCACTGCTACTGAGATCAGGTAAGAATTTAATTATAAAAACAAAAATTAATACCTCATTAAAAGTTACTAAATGTCCCAGCTGGCATTTTAACGTCGAGTCACTGTTGAATCAACGTCAGGTGCCAGTGTTGGATAACCTTTGAATTTTGTTTAGATTTTGCAAATCAGATTACATTTTGTTGAAATATATCAGTAGAAAAATAACGTTGTTCCAAAATCCAATTTGTTTAAAAGGCATGGTTGTAAAAATAATGTTGATTTGACGTACAACTAAATTTTTTTTTTATATTTCTATGTTGAATCCGTAGTGAGTCAACAACACAACTTCAACTATTTGGTGTTCAACGTTGTTTTAACGTTGAATTAATGTTTTTTCATAAACTGACATGATTTCAACCACATTTAAACGTTCTTGAACATAATCTATTGAGCAACATTAAGTATGGTATTAGGGTTCTGTGACATAGCTACATATGCTTTTATGTGCATTTTGGTTGTTTGGGTGTCTCCGTTGACAGTGTAAATCATTGTGTGCACTTTTAATCCTTAGAAGTGTGTGTTTGTGAGGTAAGACAGACTGTCTATCTATCTATCTATCTATCTATCTATCTATCTATCTATCTATCTATCTATCTATCTATCTATCTATCTATCTATAATTAATACTTTTATTCAGCAACTATGTATTAAATTGATCAACTGTGACAGTAGACATTTACTATGTTACAAAATGTACTTTTAAACTTTCTACTTATCAAAGAATCTTGAAAAAAATTATATCACAGATTTCACAAAAATATTACAGTTTTTCTTAATCGCTTTGGTATTTTTTTCTTCGAAACAGTCTAAATTATCTAAACTCTAAGTTCAAGTCACAACTGTTTGCTGGAACATCAGAAATCTATTGCATGTTTGCGAAATGTAGTAACTCGCCCAAAATATTAAATTCATGCTTCAATACCTAGTTAAATTGGCCAATGCCACCAAAAAATAATGTTTTTTTCATCGTTTGAGCCATACTGGTCAACATTTTTCTTTTTTTTGTTGACAATGTGTTGATAATTCGTTGATTTTCCATACTATACAAGAATGTCAGTTTTGTCTATAGCAGCTGAATGCTCTGGTGTATCACACTGAGATTTTTAGATACCGATTTCAACAGAAGGTACAAATTTACTAGGAAAAGTCAATACTGTAGTACACAAAAAGAAAATGAACATTTGTATTTATACAGTACATTTAGAAATGTTTTATATGTAAACTGAAAATTCACAGTTGCTTGTTCATTTTTACACACTCCATTATGTCTTACCCTAACACCAATTTTCAGTTTATGTGTAACACATTTCTACAAAAATAAATGTACTGCTGTAGCTGCTGTTGTATAGGGTTTTGATGTTCCTCCATGTTAAAAAAATAGTAGTGATTGTGCTGGGAAAACTCCATGTATATGCTTCCAAATTTTATTGGTTGATTAGTGAGATTGTGATTTACTATTTCAATACAATGTCAGGATATTTGCCAACAGACATTTCAAACATTCCAGGTCAGATATTTATGGAATATACATGCATGTTTAGAAGATTTTGATAGTTAAATGCATCATTTTGAATGTGATGGCTCACATGATGAAAGAATGTTTAGAAGTTGTGAAGAGTTTGACAATTTCATGTGCCAAAACACATGCAATTTGCTTAAATCAATAAAAAATGTGATGTAAACAAGAAACTAATTGTTCAGAGATAAGAATTTATTGTTTTGATTATAAAAACTCATTTGAGAATTGAGCCAAAGCTATTGAGAAAAACTGTAAGCAACACAATTGTTACCAGCACCACTGATAATAAGAAATTTTAATTGAGCACCAAATTACCAATTGTTTTTTTATTTGAATATATATATATATATTTCAAAAAGAAAAGTTGTTTTAAATTGTAGTAATACAATTTTATAATGTTTACACTTTTTACTGTATTTTTGATCAATTCAATTCAGCCTTAGTGAGCAAAAGAGACTTTTTAATTGAATTTTTTTTAAATCTTACTGACTCCAAACTTTTGAATGCTAGTTCAAAAGTAATTAAAAAGCTCATGCTGTGATGAACAACGACATTTTTCTTGATTCATTTAATGAATGAATGAAATAATCAGCAGAATTGATAAATAAATCACGTATTATTACTGAATCAGATTTCATTTAATTTGATTAATATATTCATGTTTCTTGTCAATGGCTGTCACTGTTCATCCCTTTTAAGGGGTCCTGTGAACAAGACCTATTTCATGCGTTTTAATCACTGATTGACACTTTTTTTTTTACCTGGGCTGTAAGATTCAAATAAGTATTTGAATCGCTTAATTTCATGCTGGCAATGAAAAGTAAAATGTTTATGGTGAATTAACGCTGTCAATACTAAAAATTTTGAGTGTTGCTCATACACTAATGAGCAAGTGAAACAGTGTGAAGGGAAATTACCAATTCATTTGTGAATATTGTTCTGTATAGACTGAGTGAAAGTGCCCAAAGTGAAAGAGAATAGGGAGGTTAGCAAATAGAAATTAGAGCGACACATGCAGGAAGAGAGAGAGGATACTGGGCCAGTTCTGTAAGTGGGTTGAGTACAAATGGGGACCAATTGATTGAGCCTGTGAGAGAGGATGGCCGACAGCATTTCTCTTTCTCTCCCTTTCACCATTGTTCTCTCTCTCTGGCTCTGCTGGCCACTGGGTGTGAAGGACACCAATGTGACAACGAATTATCCAGTTTTGAACCTAACAGAGCTAATCAAATGCAACACCATGCTTCCTTATTATAATCTACAAGTTTATGATTCCTCTCCTGAGCAAGTTCATGCTTATCTGAGCAAGAATTATAGTGCAATCCTTTGAATAAGTGTTAGAGAAGTAGGAACATTTGGGGAAAAATAGATCATTGTGGCACATATTAGCTGTTCATTACTTTGGAGGCCCTCAGTCAATATCCTGCTTTAATGATCAAAACAATTGAGCATGTTGTTTCTAGTATATACATTTTATTGGTTTAAGTATGCGCTACTGTGCAAAATTTTGGGGGCGATTTTGCTCATTTTTATCACATGGGTTAATGAGCTGATGAGTTGAATCAGGTGTGTTTGATTAGGGAGACAAAGAAAACGTGCAGTGTTGGGGGTCCTCCAGAACAGGTTTGAGAATCACTGCTCTAAGCGATGTGACATGTCACGTGTTTTTTAGACCAAAATATTTTTTGTCACATACAGCAAACATCTCCTCAATATCCGCTAGCTGCCTGTCCCCTGAACACACTGTAAAAAATGCGATATCTGTAGACACACCAGGCTCCACAAACGGCAACAAAAACAAACTGGGCCAACCTGCACCACGAAAAATAACAAACAGTGTTCCAGCCAATAACCGACAAGAAGGATTTGGGGGTGGGGTTTGGGGGTTAGTGTGCTGAGGAGGAGGGAGGGTCTAGCTAGCCTCCATTTTGTTTGACAATACTTCGAACGTCAACAAGAAGTGACGTCACTTAACATCGCTTAGAGCACCTATTCTTAACCATAGGGCCGCGGCCCACACTTGGGCTGTGAGCGCCACCTGGAGGGCCGCAAAAAACTTTACGTTTTTCACCTTTTGGCAAACAATTTATCAATTGAAGACACCAGAATGACCACTGTTATCCACGAGACAGTTACAATACACCATCCCACCACTAGTGGCAGTAATGCCTAAGTAATGCCTCAGTTAGTTGTTTAACAAACGCCATTAAGCAGAAGACACTCAGTCATTTGTCTCAAATCGTCGTTAATGTACATACTGACTTCACCCTGTGCTGCCTACAATATACATTTAGTTTTACATTCATTTACAGAAATCGGCTGGTTGAATGAAAATTGCTGATGTTATCGGATTTTCAGGTGATATTCTCAATTCATTCAGTTAACAGACGCTCTGAGGTCAAGTGAATTCAGCCTGCAGACTAAGCAACGATTGTATTTAATTGTACAGTAATCATAACATAGTACAGACATGATCTTAATTCCATAATGTCCTTAAACATAACAATATTGCTGGCCATAAACTGATAAAGTGCGCGTCCGGTGTGCGATACCTCGAGTTGTCATAGACGCGACGCGGCGTGGCGCGGCGCTTCTCGTCCGATGTGCGACCCCCTTAAGAAAGCATTCACAATAGCGAAGGAGTTGGTTTTACCTGCCTCTGCGGATATGTGCCGTGAGATGATCGGAGAGGCTGCTGTGTCTCATTAAGAGGGGAACATAAATAGGGAGTTGTAGCTTGTTCAAATTGGACTGTTTTGACTGTTATTGTTCATTTATAACAGATATGAAGAGCAACTTCAGGCTCTGCCATGCAAAAATGTAGACTGCTGAAACAATTATCATATTATTTTGCAGATTATAAAGCTATATTTTTTCATTTGCACTTTATTTCAATTTTCATTTACAACTTATTTATTTAATTTGAAAAATATTATTTTGAATTTATTTATTTTAGCAATACATTTTATTGGTTTTATTTTATTTATTTTTATTTATATACATTTTCTATTTTTTGTAAGTAAAATTTGTCAAATCTAACTGATTTTTGTGTTAATATGCCTGACTTGAGCCTTTACATTTGTTCTTGATGCAGATTGATTTGTTCCATGAATTGTTGTGTGTTTGGCATCTTGTTGTATGTGCAGGTTTACATACACATGAATAATAAACTGTTAAACTGATTCCATTTAGTTATTGAATACAAATCAAACCAAGGGTGAGATCAATAAACCAATACAGTGCTAATATTTGAATGGGCCCTGGGCCGATTTGTACTGTAAAATTTGGGCCCCGACATCAAAAAGGTTATGAACCCCTGGCTTAGAGCACCTTTAACATTTTGCCAAAAATTGAACTTTTTTTGTTGTTATTAAACAACAAACAAGCAAGTCCAGCCCAGGTAATAAAATGTAACGCACAAGTAATGTAACGCGTTACTTTTCATAAAAAGTAACTAGAAATGCAATAAGTAACTTTTTTTGGGAGTTACACAATATTGTACTGCATTACTTTTAAAAGCAACTTTGCCCAACACTGGCAATTATAGTCTTCAGTGTCACATGATCCTTTATTATTATTATTTATTATTATCAATGTTAAAAAAAAGTTGTGATGCTTACTATTTTTGTGGAAACCGTGAAAAAAAAAGATTCTTTGATGAATACAAAGTTCAAAAGAATGGCATTTATTTGAAATATAACTCTTGTAACTGTCTTTACTGTCACTTTTTTTCAATTTAATGCATCCTTGCTGACAAAAAGGATCAATTTATTTCAAAATCTTCTGAACGGTAGTGTATTTTCATTTCAAATTGCACAAGAGCTAGATTGATTAGAAGCATAAACAATTTACACAGTGTGTAGTGTTCACAAAAAGCCTATTGCACATTTATTGTATTGCATCCAGAATATCTTTAAAAGCCAACAGGCAGTAGTGATTCAGTTTTACAGTTGTCACCCCCCTTTTTGAGAATGGGAGTTAAAGATGAACTAAGTAACTTTTTTACCTTAACCGAACAGCTTTGGAGTCATTGTAATGTTTATATTACTGATTTCGTGTTGAATGGTGGTCGTCTCGCACCCCCCTGGTGCCTGTGAGCAGTGAGCCGCAAAACCACCCTTGCAACTTTGGGCCGGCGGGCCGCCGGCCTCAGTGTTAGGAAGTATCGTGTGATATCAGGTCTCGCGAGGTAACGAATTGCTTTACGGCAAAAAAACAGATCTGATAAAATTCTGATAAAATGAGCATCAAACAGAAATAACCCGACGCCGTATCCACCTGTTTCCGGGGGGCGCTACTGTAAAAAATAAAGTGGGTGCAACTTCCGGTCAGGCGGCGGAAGTAGCATACCAATGGTATTTTGTGTGCTATTTAGCGAAGAGGCTAGGTGTTTTTCAGATAATATTTTACTATTTAAAATAAGTCGCAAACCTTTATGAGAGATGTCGTTACGGAGCTCAGGGACAACATGTGCGGTTCGCGGTTGTACATAGGCCTATAACCGGACTAAACTAATTCAGTGGCAAATTGTATTATCCAACAATCTTGGACTAAAGATTTTAAGTGAAGGCTACTGTGAAGCAACATATTCAGAACATGAATGACACACAGTAAACATTTCATAGTATATCTAATATAATATAGGCTATATATATATTTCTCAGGTCCGTAAGGCAAGTAGACGCTGAGTTTCGGTTCATTTATGAGACGAGCTGCAGTTCAGGCGCCAGCGCCTCCGTGTCTTGATTATTGTCTGCTATATTTACCGCTACTTATTATTTATTAAATCCAGGTAAATTGTTGATGAAACATTGATTGAAATTAAGATACAATTAATACAAAACGAAATTAACTTTAAATAAAGGCTCAGTGCTTTCAAAAAGTTTTTTTTTTTGTGTCACCCTCGTGTATTTCCCTCATATTAAATACAAAATGCATGTGCTATATATTTCTAATGTCTGGACTCCTTTATTGATATGATATGATATATGTATATAAACCGAGGTTTCAATAGCCTAAATGCATTTTCGGAGAATTTATATTTTGACTGCAAATGTCACGTCCATAATGCTGGAATCGCCCAATTTTAAATAATAAATAATAACTAGTTTTGTGGTGTAGGTCTACAAATTTTATAATGTTAACTTCAAATAATACAAATAGTAAAGATATGGTAGCTATATTGGATCTGGACGGGAAGGATATCTCTGGGAGTGGGAAGGGCGTATCGTGATTCTGCCTTCCCTGACCGCGACACAGGTCCATGGATCTGAGTATCGCGATTTCGGTTTTATTTAACATGATTCTTTTTTTATTACTATTTAGGAACAAACAAGGGTCTCTGTTTAAAAAACGCCGACTCGCACCGGCAGTCCAGAGCACCGCAGCGCATATCTTCAAGTTTAGCCATAACCGAATGTCCAGTTTAACTGCCACAAGTTGATCTTGTAATAAAGAACTCATCGTGGAAAAACACGCTGTATTTTTGTATTTTCATTGCATTTGTAATTGATAAAAAGTTAAACAAATTAAATAATACATTTTTGTATAAATACTAATAATTAATCGATAGTCGAATGAATGAATGAGTGTCACGTTTCGCTTGTTTACTTCGAACCGGAAGACGCACCCACTTTTGACGCAAGGCCTCATGGGACGTAGGAAACTTGTGGATACATGTGGTGTTGGGCGCGCGCAGCTCTTAAAGGGGCCATACCTTATTTCCACTCGTTACAGCGTCCATCCTACTGAACAGGTACCGGTGTACAGGGGGAGGGGATCCGGCCGTTAGTGCGAGCCATCTCTGCGTGAGTGCTATTCACGACAGTACAAGTACTCCACAGCGACTCTAGGGGTCGCCGTTTGACAAAAACAGAATTCCTACTGAGTGCTGCTTTAAAATGCACTATTCAAACTTAAAGTCCCTGTAAAGGCAATTCTACAAAAAAATTCTAAACACATTATAAATGTTACAAATGTATTGCTAAAACATATTACAAAGACTGTGAACTGTGAAGTCCTGAAATGCGGAGTTAGACCGTTAAACAGTTTTTCACCGTTGCTATTTTACGGATTTTTTGGGCGGGGCTAAAACAGGGCTCGATGACGCACTGGAGCCCCTGAGCTCGTGGACACGCCCCTACTTGATGACACACCGAGGCCACTGAGGCTGATCTCTCCCTACCCCATTCGCATTCGCCGCTCAAACGCGAGTTACTGTCAGTACTATTAGTTACAGCCTACTGTTTGCTAGCTATGCCTTCAACACGGAAATACATATAGGCTACTACCTGGATGCGACATGTACAAAACAGATCGGTGTCTTTATTTAAATTTCCTAAAAACGATCACATCAAGAAGAGGTGGATTAATTTTGTGTAGAGCCAACCTTGATGGAGAGCTGAGGATCACCGCCAACACCCGCCTCTGTAGTGATCATTTTACACAGGATCGTTTTATAAACTTTCCTCAGAGACAACTGGGATTCACTGATAATCCGCTGTTACTGGTGAACGGGGCCGAAACGACTATCCCCCGCCAGCGTTCATCCTCCCGTCCCGAAAGCAGTATCACCTAAAATCGCCGTCGACAGCTTTCCCGCGAGTGGGCGTGGTTTCAGCGCAGCCAGCGGACACGCCCCCAGCGTTTGAGAGCAGAGAGTAATGCTCATTTTTTCAAGATTTTGATAGCTTATTTTATGTACTTGCCGGCTTTTTTTATCATTCAAATTTGGCTGGATGGCTAATAACACATTTTTCTGTGGTGTGACATACTCAGAACACTCAGAACTCAGAACATACTTAATTTTGACTTTACAGGGACTTTAAATTGTTGTAATTTAAGAATGCTTTGGAATATAGACCTAAGTTTGGTCTTGTTTTAAAGTGAAAACACTTAAAAAAATGAAAGTATAAAAAAATTATGGAAGTTTAAATTTACAGTAAATCAAATATACTGTACTATATATTTTTTTATTTTATAAAAATATATATTTTACAAAATATTTTTTACTATAAAATTACTATAAAATCAAAGCCATATATCTAACCAAGTTGTGTTCCAAATTTGAAGTTGATATCACAAAAATTTAAGTTCCCATGAGATTTTGTTTAGGCGTAGTACCAAAAATAGCCACCGGGAGACATACATTCCATTGAATTTAGTTGTATACATTCTGCCTTAACAAATTAATAAATTTCTGTCCAAATATCAATTCTGTCACAAAATTTGGAACCTTGAGACTCAGACCTTTCTGACAATATGTTTCGTCAGGATTAGAAAAGGTTTTGATCATAAATTATGAAATATAATGATGCCCAAAAGGGGAGGAGCCTGATCAAATAATTTAGAGTACCGTTTCTATGGTAACGCAACGTTCAATTTCAAAATGGTTTTCACAGGATGAATTCTGAGTTTGTAAGCTTTCAAATGATACCTAATTTATGATAACTACTAAAATATGTGATGTAATAAAAAAGGCGATAAAAAAAGATATTATATTTTAGAGGATTATATATATATATTATACTTTTTAGAGGATAATATTATCATTTTTTATTGAAAAATACTAGATTATATGTTTTATTATGAACTTTTAGCATGAAAACCAAAGTTTCAATTATTAAAGGTGCGTCAACTTTTTGTGACAAAGGTCAGAACTCCTGTTATGATGCAGATTTTTTTGAGGTGCACTCTTGTCAAAAATTCATCGGTTACTCTTCCTACATAATTTGTAGCAAACAGCAGTAAAATATCTATTTAGGAGTCTTAGACCTTTCCAACCATATATAGTTTGTCATAATTAGATTAGGATTTAATAGTAATTTAGCGAAGTAAAGTTAGGCGTCCCGTATACGGGACGTGACAGTTAAGGGGTTAAATCTCAGTAATTCAGCTCCTAAAATGTTGAAGTTTCATTTGTGCTCATTATTGTAAGTGTATATCAAAATAGTAACCAGTGAGAAAATTTTTGTGGCTTTATAGTGAATGGAAGAGACTGGCCTTTAGTTAGACATGAGTTTTCCTCTAGTCGTGTAATTATGTATCTTTCCATCGGGCATTTGTTCTGTTAATTATTTCACTATTGATCTGTGATTGGCAGAGATTCAGCAGGAAGCTCAATGCCCAGTGTGTGCCACTGCCCCAAGTCATGCCCCTGACCTATGTTGTGCATGATCAAAATGATCATAATGAAAATCATAACGAGAGAGCGTGATGATTTGAAATATTTTCAGGATGTTACACAGAATTACACATTTACTTTGCAACATTTGACATATCACAGACTCAAAAACAGCAAACACCTTTTTGCATTCTGTCTTTGCCATATTTATCAATATTAAATCTTCTTATCTGCATTCTCTCAGGATGGACCATGATCGAGGCATGGGAAACAGTCGTTACCGCTATGATGAGGAGGAGGAGGGTGAGTAGCCTTAGGCATGAAACCAGACACACACACACACACACACACACACACATGCACGCACGCACGCACGCGCAATCAGCATGACAGTAGTTACATGTTGTCCAGTGAGATTAGTTTGGGACATTTTATCTTAACTCACTGTTTGGTTGAAGAAAAAATGCAAAGAGAAAAATCAAACAAATAAAAAATAAAATATAAAAATAAAGATATTATTTAAAAATAAAGGCTCCAAAAAGAATTTTCACAGCGATGCCATTGAATAACCATTTTGGGTTCCCCAAAGAAACTTTCAGTGAACAATTCTTAAAAGAAGCATTCTTTTCTTCGTGTATAGAACATATTTATGATCCAAAGAACCTTTTTCCACTATAAAGAACATTTTGTGGAATGGAAAGATTCCATGCATGTTAAAGGTTCTTCATGGAATCATCAATGCTAAATTGCTAATATTTTTATTTTATTTTAAGAGTGTAGTTATAATTGTCAGATATAATGCATATACATATTTACTTTTGCCACCTTTGATAAAAAAAATGGGCTTATTAAACATCATTTTATAGCTTAGTTTATATAAGATTGTAGAATGTGTGCTTCAACAAGGTTACACTTAAACATGTGCTTCTATCAATTGCTGAGCACCTCCTAAATGTGGCTACAGCAAAAACTGGGCCAGAAACAGCCTCCTTTTAACCCACTGTCCTTTTCTTCCCATTATCTTTTCAAGATTTGACAGACCCACTCACATATCCTGCCATTTTGCCATCTCAAATAGATAGAAAATGAAACATTGTACAAAGCACATTATGTTCAAATTAGCTGAGTTATTATTACTGTGTCAAGAGCTAAAAATGTTTTTCATATTTTCGCTCGCTTTCACTTACAGTTTTTTCTTCCTCCACTTCATAAAACATATGTTAAGAAGATGAGGGAAAATTGACATGAAATTACAAAAGCAAGTGTTCCCTAAGGGAGAAAATAATATATGGCATGTTGCATTTGACAGTGAAATCTTGTGGGGCCGTCTCCATCTTACATACACTAACATTTAAAAGTTTGGGGACGATACATTTTATTTTACTTTTATTTTTTAAAGAAATCTCTTTTGCTCACCAAGGCTCCATTGTATTTGATCCAAAATACAGAAATATTGTTTTCTATTTTAATAAATTTAAAAATGTAATTTATTCCTGTGATGGCAAAGCTGAATTTTCAGCATCATTACCCCAGTCTTGTCATTTGATACTTCAGAAATCATTCCAATATGCTGCTGTGGTACTCAAGAAACATTTCTCATAATTATCAATGTTGAAATGCTATGCAAACACTTGAAACCTTTTTCATTATAATACAAACATAACAATAACCTTTATTCATATTTTGCTGGATTAATGGATCCTTCCAATAATTGCTTTGCTCTAATAATTTGATGAATGGCAGGATGAGAGTGAATTTAAACAGTATGTTTTTCTTATGGCTAGACATTCTCTTGTTGTAAGAGTCTGTGCTTTGACAGAACTGGAAACACTATTTCAAATAAATAGGCTATTTATTGATCCTACAATGTCAGTATTGAGGGCTACTCCATCAATAGTTACACCAGATCATGCCACTTTTGGTCTTGAACATGTTGGCTTGAATGAGCAAAACATTTTCTATGGAGCATGAAATTACTTTCCAAAATCAATGACATCCAAGACATCGAACAATATGTTGTTAAGCTTCTTCTCATAGTGTGATCTGCCTTTCTCAGATCATCAATCCATCTACATTGGTGTTCCGGTCCCCCGTGGTTACCGTCGCAAACGCAGGCGGAGACGGTCTTCCATGTCGAGTCATGATGCAGATGTAGAACGAAGACTTCGGCACGACCATCACAGACAAGAACACTATGATTGTGATGACAGAGACCGATACGATCTAGAGGCGGCAAACCTGGATAATCCAGAACTCAGCCTGCCACCAGACATCAACAGAACCAGTGAGTCCTCGATCAGATCTAAAACAGAGCTTGAAGTCCTTCACATTAGTGATTTGTAAAGTGTGTCCTTTATATTACATCATATGATGATACTTGTGTCTTGTGACTGAGCAGGATAAAAAAAGGAAACATTTCAGACCTTTACTTACTTTTTTATTGCCAATATGATGACCCAAAAGACAGTTGACCCCACAAAAACAGGTAGTATGAATGTAGAATCACAATGGATTTTATATCCAACAAGTGCAAAAGATGGGAAATGGTTAAATTCAAATGCCCTGTGAAGGTAGTAGACTCAAGGAAATCTGAAAGTGAGAATGCAAATTCAAGAGGACTATATAGGGAGCAATAATGCCGTACATTTCTGTGTGTGTGTGTGTGAGTGAAATAGCCTGGTTTATCAAATATACCCCACACCCTCACTCTCAATATCATGCTGTGCCGAGAGCAGGATAGAGTCGTCACTGCAAAATAGAAGACCATGAAAAACAATTAAAGTGATGCATCTCTAAATGCTTGAGAATAAACAAATTACGGGGCATCAAAGTTTGCAGTCAGCACAGAACAATGAAATAAGCAAACATTCAGAGAAAGCGCAACACTCTTTCATTTTGTACTTTTATGCTAAATTAGCACACTAATAATATACTTATGTACAAAATGGGTATATTTGAAGTCAAAATAACATGACAGGCACTTTTAAATATATTTCTATTTAGCTTTAATTTATTTGTATTCAGTTTAAGTTTTAGTAATTTAAGCACTTCAACTTATTTTATTTCAGTTGGTTGCCAAGGCAACATTTCTTTTGATAGTTTTAGTTAACAATAACAACACTGATGCAAACAAACAGCTATTTGTTAGCAACTTAGAAATCACTTTCGATGAATACAGATAATTTATCACATGGGGCAAAACATGAATTTTGAAACCATGGCGAATTAGCCGTCCTGCTTGGCCTACAAATACACGTCATGTCTAAGCAGCTTTATTACTGAAAATCTCCCATTTTTTTAAACACTAATGCCTCTGACATGGGCTAAAAAGGCCATAACCTCCTTTGCTGCTGACATGTAACTGAATAGCTGTTTGAAATCACTCCTTTTACTCCACTAATAATTAATTAATTGCGGGAATTTATTCGGCATGACCCTCACAGTGCATTATGGGTATTCTCTAGTCGCTGAGTGCATAGATATATACAGTTGAGTGTACATTTTGGGATTGAATGAGTGAGTGCACTCGATAATGTCCACTAGGTTTCGGACACCACTACAAATGGCTGTCCCCTCAAATAGCACCTTATTTATGGGTATAGGGGGCGATTTTGGACACTTTCCTGGCCTCACTTACAGCTGTGAGTAATCAAAAAATTTTGTAATTAAACTTCAATTCAGTCAACAGCTTCTTAGTAATCACTTGTTCATGTATAATATTGCTGAATTATCACACCTTTTACTCCACTAATAATTAATTAATTGCGGGAATTTATTCGGCATGACCCTCACAGTGCATTATGGGTGTTCTCTAGTCGCTGAGTGCATAGATATATACAGTTGAGTGTACATTTTGGGATTGAATGAGTGAGTGCACTCGATAATGTCCACTAGGTTTCGGACACCACTACAAATGGCTGTCCCCTCAAATAGCACCTTATTTATGGGTATAGGGGGCGATTTTGGACACTTTCCTGGCCTCACTTACAGCTGAGTAATTAAAAAATTTTTTAATTAAACTTCAATTCAGTCAACAGCTTCTTAGTAATCACTTGTTCATGTATAATATTGCTGAATTATGATAATTGAAGTGTCCATGACAGCAGGACAATTTGCATTCTTGCCTCTTGCCTTTTTTAATAAAACTCCTGTTTCTCTGTCAGCTGTGTTCTCCGTGTTTAGTCTAACAATCTTCACATATAATAGACTGGTAGTTGCTAGTTTTGAAGACACTTATGCTCTCATAAAAGTTTAACTTCCAAGCATGCACACTGGCATTAAAAGAGACTCTTTCTCTACTCTTTATTATGCCGCCACCTCTTTCACATCCTGACATCTATGGGCTTCTGTTCTCCACGTGTCTCTTCTTGAGTCATATCTTTAGTCCTCAGGAAGCCTCTGTGTGGATGAAACAGGCAGCAATGATCAAACCATAGTAACAAATAAAGATGTACCTAACAGCTGTTAGAGCTGAGAAATGAAAACACAAAAAAAGACCAGAAAGGCCTGGACTTTGCAACATGCTCCCTGGCATCACCTCAAACAAGCCCAGAAAAACAAGCACAGTGTGGATTCTCAGCTTCAATCACAGCTCACAGATTTAGTCCTCACCCAGAAAATTAATGAACAATGGCTTACTCTGTGGTATTCCTCCAGGCACAGGCAATCATCACAGCAATGTATCAAACATACACAGTGGGGATCCTTGTTGTTTCTTAACTTTTGTGCAAAAACTTTCACTGTGTGTGGTGCTGCATTCCACTGCACTTTTTATTTTTGAAGGCCATCTCATTCTGATCTCTGACTGACCGAGATCCAAGCAAGACAGTTTTCAATCACTTCTTTTCCTATTCATTTCAAAGTGTCCCCTGCAGCAGAACGACTGCGCTACATTTTAGGGGATGAGGAGGAGGCCATGCCCACGCCCACTCTCTTCACTGAGATGGACACGCTGCAACACGAGGGAGACGAGCTGGAGTGGAAAGAATCAGCAAGGTATAAAAACATACTCACAAAGGCATCACGAATGGCATCAGTCTTGCACCAATTGGAAATTCAAAATCATTTCAATTCTGTGGCTCAGTGGTTTCAAAACAGTTATGTATCCATAAAGACACCATGCACGGTAATTATCATTTGATCATTATCATAAAAGTAAAAGAAATAAAAATATTTTCTTTAATTGAAATAAAGCTGAAATAAAATATAAAAATTAGATGAAAAACTTTAACAATTAGAAATGTGGTCTTGATAACAAACTGAGATGATAAAATTAGTAAAAACTAAAACTGAACTAAAGCTAAAACGGCAATATAATTATAAAAAAAAACAAAATGCAAAAGCAAAAAACTGACAGCAAAAATGTTTTTAATGAAAATGAAAACAAAAATACATAAGCAAATTTTAAAATTCTAAAATAACTACTGATGTGATTAATTACTTCTAGTGAATATACTGAGCTGTAAATGAAAGATATCTATTTATGTATTTGTTTATTTTGTCAGAATGCACAGATATTTGTCATTTGTAACCATTATAAATGGTGCTTTTAGATTTTCAAAACTAAATGTTTTAATGTAATATGGGTGGATGTAATGCAACATTTATTTTTGGCCTATGGTCAATCAAGTTTGATTTATGGCCCTTTGTACTAAAAGGTTTGGGAACCTCTGCTCTAGTGAAACAGAAATTACACATTTCACCTAAAAACAAACAGCATCCTCATCTGAACGACATCAGAACCGACTTACATTTCCTTTTTTCTCTGCTTGACTTTAACTTTGTGTGTGACTGTGCATATCTGCAGGTGGGTGAAGTTTGAGGAAAAGGTTGAGGAGGGTGGGGAGAGATGGAGCAAACCCCACGTTTCCACGCTCTCCCTGCACAGCCTGTTTGAACTGCGGACATGCCTACAGACAGGCACCGTGCTGCTGGACCTGGAGGGATATTCACTCCCACAGATAGTTGGTGAGCAATGACGCTTTTTATTCTGGGTGCTTTTCATCTGATGGGAGGCTACTGATGTACTCTGAACAATCTAATCCTTTGTACAACAGATATCGTCTTGCATACTGAAGTGTAATTCATAAAAGTGTTTCTTTTTCATTGTTTTTTTTATTTTGATGCATCAATGTTTTTCTACAGTTTTAATGCATTTTGTTTTGCTACCAATGTACTTTTAAAGCAAACCACTTTAACTTTTGTCTCATGCAGATGACATCATCGAACGTCAGATAGAGGAAGGGTTGATCAGTCCTGATCTGAGAGATCAAATCAGCTTTGTTTTGTTGAGAAAGCACAGACACCAGACAAAGAAGCCAATTCATCGCTCCCTTGCGGATCTGGGCAAGTCTGGCTCTGGAGGACCCAGTGAGTATTCAATCTTTAAATTTTTTGCATCTTAATGTAGAATGGAGCCTAATTGCTTAAAGGGATAGTTCACCCCAAAATGAAAATTGTGTCATCATTTACTCACCCTTAAGTTGTTCCAAACCTGTATGAGTTTCTGTTGAACACAAAGAAGATATTTTGAAGAATGTTGGTAACCAGACAGTTGACAATAGTCATTGACTTTAATAGTAGAAATCAATGGCTATTGTATTTTGTGTTCAACAGAAGAAAGAAAATCATACAGGTTTGGAATTATGACAGAATTTTAATTTTTGGGTGAACTATCCCTTTAAAGGGGTCATAACGGTTCTAAAAAGAACATTATTTTGTGTATTTGGTTTAATGCAATGTGTTTATGTGGTTTTAGGTAAATAAAAAGTCATTATTTTACACATACCGTACATTATTGTTGCTCGTCTATGCCCCGCCTTTCTGAAATACGTAGATTTTTACAAAGCTCATCGTTCTGAAAAGCGCGGTGTTCTCTGACGGAAATGTCACGTCCCTTACCATTTGGAACATCAGCTCCCAAAGCAATAATGACAGGTGATAATGTCGGTACTACCGTATCAATTCGAGCCCAAATCTGATCCGGAAAATGCAGATGACCAAGCTGATCGATCAACTTTGCTCAATCAGATTGGTAAGATTTTATTTCACATTTTACTGATTATGACTTTTTTTATGTGTCGCGTTGCGCTACGGAGGTGAGAACACTATGTAAACATAAAACCATGTCTGCATTTGTGATCGTAGAAACGACAAACAAGCACTATACTGCTCAAAACTCGCTTTGAATAGTCAGTAGCAAATTCTTAAAATATGAAAACATACTTAATGTGGCTGTGTCTGAGTCAGAAGCACCAGACTGTTCTTGCAAAGATGTAACGTTAATTGCCCCACTTTTTAGAATAGCATCACAGCTGGTCTTGTAACTCTCCCAGGTTCTTGAAACAGTCCTCCGAAAAATGAGCAACACACACAGTATAATATTTTGGTTGTACTGTTCTTGAACAGTGTTTTAAATAGAGCGTAACCACTGTTTTCTAATTGTGTCCTCTTTTGGAAGGCCAAACAAAGTAGTTTGGCTTTCGCAACGAAAAACCCAGCGTCTCCACGGAATGGCTGCGCCGGCGGCATCTTTGCGTGTAGCCATGCACTTTTGGGCGGTGTTATGAAGCTCTGCCCCCACAGACTTACGTAGATTTGTGGGGGCTTGTTTGAATGAAGGGTTTTAGGAGGGCGTGGCTGAGACTTAACTTTTATAATATGGGTTTGAGACTTGTAACTCTGCAGATCTTATACATGCACAAACAGCTACATAACACACTAAAGATAAAGGAAAACAAGAAATCGCATCATATACCCCTTTAATGGTCTTAAAATTACAGTTAATCCAAAAATGATCCTTATCTACTCACACTTATATTGTGTAAACTCTTGAAAAAACAAAATAAGTTTATCAGCAGAGCATTCAGGCCACTATCTTCCACATAACGAGAGCAAAGTGGATGTAAAGCTCTAAGGAAAAAATAAAGGAAGCACAAAAACACAAAACTTCATATTACTTTTATGTTTCGTTTTTTTTTCCTTTTTGGAACTTTACAGCCACGGCCCACTGGTCACCATCCACTTTCGTTGTTTAGACTGACAAGCCCATTGTTAAATTCAACCTGAGCATAAATAAGATCACAGGGGCTTCAAGTGAGTGACATGAGGGTGAGTAGGTCATGATAGACTTTTGGTGAACAATCCCAATCCCATTTAAATTTTTTCAGTGGGTTCTTTCATTGCTCTTTTTACACAGTTCATTAACATCAGCTTATTAGAAAACATTGTCTGCTTAATAGGTAATTTAAAAAAAAAAGTAATGTTGTTTGTCTCTCATAGCTCGGAGCCCAGCCCGAACTCCTGCCACTGGAACAAATTTTAATCGCTCTACAGAAGATCTGCGTAGCAAGCAAGCAAACTATGGCCGACTACGTGAGTCTTTGCACCTCTTTTAATACTTTTTCATTATTATTGCTGTGGTGGGCCGTCAGGGCCAGCAAGGCCTTCTCTGCTGGCCTAAGCACTATCAGAATCACTGACTTGCACTTAATATATTTTTCTATTAATGAGTATTAAATTATTCCCAATAGTCCATTCTTTTCTCTTGGTTGCGCTGCTTCCAGTAGTGTATGTTTATGTTAGAGCTTTTATCCAATCATATTTCAGCCATCATGTGTTGCCATGGCCAAAGAAATCTGCCTTGAGGCCTTCAGAATCAATAATGCGGGTGCCTGTAGCTTAAAATGAATGGCAATGAAACTGTTGCTTTAACCATTCAGATAATATTTAATCAGCCAATCAGATTTCGATTTGACTGCAGCATCTAGCATTTTCACGTCTTTTGATTGAATGGTCAGAGCGCTACTATTACTGGTAGTCAGAGCTAGCTAACCGCATCTGTAGCGAACTGCATAAACTAAAATATATCCCTGTAGATTTAATAGTTTTTCAACCCACAAATTATGTTTCTTTGCCTCCTCGAGCCCCAGCAGGTTCAAACCTACCGGAGAAAATCCCTTATTCAGCGCTTATGCAGCTTAACGAAGAGTAACGGAGCTCTATTCGATCTCTCCCGGGTAAAAACAGAATTAACTGACTGTAATGTATGCCATGTCTGATTTTGAAGGCAAAAATCCCACTGATCTCACTGATTTCCTTCAAAAATCTGTGTAAGAGCATGGGGCAGCTGTAGATCGTCATGTTTTGCGGTGACTGTCCCTGTGTCCACGGCTTCTGTCGAGCAGACACTCTCAGCCCTAAAGCGAATTAAAACTTATGCCAGAAATAAGACGGGACAGACTCAACTTTCAGAATTTTCAGCACCAAAAATTAGGATAGATTTTGTGTAAAAAATAATCAGTAGTTTTGGTGAGTATAATGCCTTTTTTGCCCCCGTTTTTTCCATGGTTGTTACGTTCCCCCAAAATATGGAATATTTTTCCTCTTAATTTGTCTTGTAAATGTATGATCGAAACTTAATATTTTTTTTTTAAACATTCATACTATTGTAACGTATTAGGGGACTATTGTAACCCTTGAAGGACAAGACAAGGGAGGCACCGTTTCTGAACTTATAATCGGAACGCAAGAACCACTGTACACTAACGCACAACACAAACTTACTCGCTCGTTTCTCTCTACCCGGCCTTTTCCAAACTCACCGCATTAAACCTATAACTGCCGGTACAAAATAAAAACAGCAATTTCACAACAATTATAGAGAGTCTGTGTGCTGCTACACTATTAAAAGTTACTAATTCAGGTAGGACACTACTGAAGGCCTAGGTGTGAAATGCACGCCACTGTATTATTGCAGATTCTGCTAATGCCACATCTGGTTGAAGAGCTGGGAAGAAAATCAAGCTAGATTTAAGTTCAGCAGTCCTTTATTTACAATTTACTTAACACAGCACTCAGGATTCTCTGGATCAAAACACGGATGGAACAACCAACTTTACACTACCAAACTACTGAACAAAAACTGACAGAAAGCAAGCTCATTTTATACAATACCAAAGCAACGATTAACAGGTGTTCAACTAAATCAATAACCTAAGCAACAAACACAGCAAACAAACATGTGGGAAAACGTACTCGGTTACTAGCGTAACCTCGGTTCCCTGAGAGTAAGGGAACGATTATTGCATAGCTAATATGCAGTGGGGAACTCCTTTCCTCAAGAAATATTGAAGTTAATCATTTAAAATGCAGTGCAGCTGCACAGCGAACACAGCAGAGCATCTATTTCACCCATTGGCTGTGCTGCGGTAACTGCACATCCTATGGCCAAGTGCCTCTGAAGCGCGACCCAATCAAGTGACTTGGCGCCCAACACGTCAGAGTGCGCCTAAATGGGCGTGGCTTAAGCCTATAAAGAGTGCCCATTTTGGCCATCTAGCAGGTTTAAATCGACTGAAGCGACAAATCCTGACTGATTGCAATAGTGCGGCAGGCTACACAATACTCGTTCCCTTACTCTCAGGGAACCGAAGTTACGCCAGTAACCGAGTACGTTCCCTTTCGAGAACGGTCACTTCGTATTGTGTAGCTAATACGCAGTGGGGACGCAATGTAAAAGGGCGCACCATTAGCAACTGGCTGCATCCAACTGGAGCCTAGAGAAACACCCCGAGGCTCACAGAACAAGCCATAATAATAAAAAAAACAATATAAGGGACAGCAAACGGACCTGAGTCGGGTTTCATGAATAATGGGCTGTGGCTCACTTATAATAGTCCTTGGACAACTTGTGCTTATGGACAGTAACATGTTATACTGATAAGGCTGGACACCGTCAGGTCTAATTATCATACTGAGAGGACCCGGGCCTGCAGGCAAGGTACCTCCAGGATATAGAATCTAAAAAAAATGTGGACGGCGAGGACAAACCAGCCGCCGCACAAATGTCATTAATTGTCACACCACTGTACCAAACCCACGAAGAGGCCCTGCCTCTCGTAGAGTGGGCTCTAGTGCCTATGGGACAAACCTGGCCCACAGAGGCGTATGCCAGGGAGATGGCATCCACTATCCATCTGGACAGTCTCTGCTTCGTGATCGGTAACCCCTTGGTGCAACCGCCGAAGCAAACAAAGAGCTGTTCTGACTGCCTAAACGGCGTAGAATGCTCCAAGTACACTTTTAGAGCCCTAACAGGACAGAGCAAATTAGCCTCCCCATCGTTCTCTGAGGGTGGAAGTGCTGATAATGTAATAACCTGAGATGAGTTGAGAGCACCTTAAGTACATAACCATGCCTTGGCTTGAGAGTGACCCCGGACTCATCTATCCCAAATTCCAGGCAGGAAGGGCTCAATGAGAGCGCCTCCAAATCTCCCACTCGTTAGACTGATGCCAGGGCCAGCAGCAGAGCAGTTTTCAGCAAAAGTGACTGCCATGCATGGGCTGGCACACAGCGCTTTAGCCAGTTCTGAAGGGGGCGCATATGCAGTAATCCTAGCTGGAGTACTGATGATGCAGCGGCCATGAGACCGAGAAGCCTCTGAAACTTTCTGAGGGGCGTGCGCGCACCTACCCTGAAGAAGGAGGCTATCAGCTGTTGGATAGAGCTGTTGGATAGCTCTGGTGTGAGCCGCGCTCTCATCATTGTAGAGTCGATAACTGTGCCCAGAAAGATTAAGTTCTGGCTGGGTAACCGTTTGCTTTTGGAAAAATTTATCCTGAGCGCAGGCATTCCAAGTGGCTGAGGAGCATGGATCTGTGTGTCAATAATTCGGTCTTCAACTGAGACATAATGAGCCAATCGTCGAGATAGTTCAGCACGCGCACTCCCTGTTGCCTCAGGGAAGAAAGTGCTGCGTCCATGCACTTCGTGAAAGTACAAGGTGCTAGGGACAGACCGAACGGTAGGACCGTGTATTGATAAACCTGCCCCTCGAAGGTGAATCTCAAGAATGGCCTGTGATTGGGCGTTATTTGAATGTGAAAGTAAGCATCTTTCAGATCCACCAAAAAAAAAAAACAATCCCCTGGGCGAACCTGCGCAAGGATTTGTTTGGTAGTTATCATTCTGAACGGCCGTCTCATGAGAGCTTTGTTCAGATGTCTCAGATCTAAAATAGGGTGGGTGCCACCTGCCTCGAGCCGCCACAAGAGCACGCTGCCTCCTCAACTAGCGAAACCAGCGCCTCGGGTCTCTCAGCCCCACCCTGTGGCTGATACCCGTCATCACTCAAGATCAGCTAAGCGCTACCGTGTTGGACCCTGAACCGCCGAAGCCCTCCTAGCTACAGGGGGAAATAGAGAGGGCCTGAGTCTCGGTCTAGCCGGACCGCCCTAAATAAAGCACAAAATGAGTATGTTTCAAACACACAACACTGGGGTAACTGGTCCCCCTTTACTGGGGGGGGACACGTGCTTCGCACCGAAGTACAAAATCTGCTAGCAAAAGGGGCGATAGAATTAGTCCCCCGCCCCCCGCGCTGAGCATGAAGAGCGAGGCGTTTGTAACAACGCTCGCTGAAATTTCTCTTTGAGAACTGAGTGTTGCAGCAGCGAACACAACAGTAGCAGTAAAAGGATATTATAGCGTTTTCCGCCGGATGGCCACAGAAGAGCAGCGACAGAAGAGAACGGCTTCGAGGTGAGTTAAAGGCGCTGTCCGCTGTTTACAAGGGCTTGCTCTAGTTGTCTGGCTTGTTTCCACAGTGAAGGCTTGAGAGGAGTCAGAGACGTGAAGTAAAGCTGAAGGAGAGAAAATCTGCTAGATGGCCAAAATGGGCACTCTTTATAGGCTTAAACCACTCCCATTTAGGCACGCTCTGAAGTGTTTGGCGCCAAGTCATGGGCGCTTGGCCATAGAATGTGCAGTTGCCGCAGCACAGCCAATGGGCGAGCTAGACGCTCTGCTGTGTTCGCTGTGCAGCTGCACTGCGTTTGAAATTATTAGCTTCAATATTTCTCGAGGAAAGGAGTTCCCCACTGTGTATTAGCTACGCAATACGAAGTGACCGTTCTCGAAAGGGAACTGGAACAAAGGAAACGTGCAAAACACAGGAAAACAGCACATAAACCTCACAGGAAACACTTTACAATAAGGTACCATTAGTTAACATTAGTTAATGCATTAACTAACAATGAGGAATACATTGTTACGCTATTTATTAATCTTTTTTTAACGTTAGTTAATAAAAAATAGGACTGTTCTTTGTTAGTTCATGTTAGCTCATCTCAGGTCCATTAAATAATATTAACAGATATAGCTTTTGATTTTAATAATGTATTAGTAAATGTTGAAATTAACATTAACCAAGATTGTTCTACTATTTTTCATTGTTAGTTCATGTTAACTAATGTTAACAATTAGAACCTTATTGTAAATTGTTGCCCATATTGTATTCATCTAGAAAGAATTGATCTTGGGTTTGGTTAAAAGCAATTAAAGAGTTAATTCTGCTTAGGATAATGTGGTTGATCAACATTTTGTGCTTTTAATTTGCATTTTTATAGAAAGGTTTTTCATTAGAGCTGTCCAGAAAGAGTAGATTTTTAATTAGATAGTGAGTGATGCTAGATTAGTTGTTAAATAGCTAGTCAGCTTTATATCATGTTGGAGTAAGACTTAAATATGTATAATTTTGAGGAAATATTTGTAATTGCATTTCTGTGTATATTTGTACCTGTGTCCGCAGGCCATGCTCAAAGCAGGAGCATGAATGACATTGCAGACTCACCAAGCACAGACCAGGTGAGTCACATGTTATCACAATGTGTCTTTATCTGTAATAGAAACCCCCAATTTGACAAGGCACGGTAGCTATTATATTGTTCACAATAGCATCTTCACAGATATTTTGTATTTGCTTTGATACTATTTTTAGCTGCCGTGTCCAGTTTTCCACACTGACTTGACTGACAAATTCAGACAGATTCTAGAAATCAATGCCTCTTCTGCTTTCTTTATCATCAACATATTGGAAATTGATGAAGAATTGAAATCAACACAATGTATATATTTTTTTCTTCATATAAAAAGGTATAATCTTAGAGTTGACCATGATTTCACCATGTTTTGAGGTCACAGAAAGAAAGTTCTGTAGTCCTTCAGATTCATCACCAAAATGAGAAATTCCTGCCATTATAAACTTTCCATATTTTGCTGGAGACATTTTATAAATTGTGTCTTTAACAAAATTGTATTGATGTATTTGATAGTTTATTTTGTTGAAACTGTGCTTGTTAAACTTAGCAGCATATATGATAGAGGTTGCTGTGTGTGTGTGTGTGTGTGTGTGTGTGTGTGTGTGTGTGTGTGTGTGTGTGTGTGGTTCTGCCGATCTGATGAGATGTGCATTGCTGTGGCCTGGTGTCTAGGTCAGTATTGATCTGCCATTGGTAAAACGTGCCATCTGACCGTGTGGTCCTCGTGCAAAGCTCTCACATGCAGAGAGATACCCGGGAGCTGCGGTCTGTTCCCTTTGGAAAAATAGTGTCACTGTTTCCATCTTTTTTTCATGTGCACACAATGTACAAGGCTATAGCCACCAGTTACAACACTTCTTTATTACTGTCCTGCTTTGTTTATGAAGATATAGCCTATTGTAACAGGAAAGTGTTAATTATTTTTGTCTTTTAATTGTAACTCTTATCTTTGCGTGTTAGTCTTGTCTGAACAAAAAGCTCCCATTAGCTGGACTAAAAAAATAATAAAAACATGATTTTTCACGGCAGTGGCTCAGTGGTTCATGTAGGTTGTCTACAAACCGGAAGGTTGGTGGTTCAATCCCCGGTCCCACCTGACCAAGTGTTGAGGTGTCCATGAGCAAGACACCTAACCCCAGCTGCTCCCGACGAGCTGGATGGCGCCTTGCATGGCTGACACCGCCGTCGGTGTATGAATGAGTGAGTGAATGGGTGAATGTGAGGCAAATTGTAAAGCGCTTTGGTGGCCATTATGTCTGTGAAAGCGCTATATAAATGCAGTCCATTTACCATTTACCATATTCAACCCCCATTGCAAATCAGGTTTATTGGCAAAATGTACAGACTTTCTGCTGTTTGCATTGAACAAATCAAACAAAAGTAATTGAAATTGCTGGTTTCCCCAAATTCAACCGAAAATGCAACTTTTAATGACTTCTGCAGTCTCAAAATTATTCAAACTCTTCATGGCAAGCATCTTTAGTACTTAGTAGAACACCCTTTTGCTGTTATGACCTGCTGCAAATGAGATGTTTAACCAGACACCAGCTTCTGGCAGAGTTTCTGAGAATTCTTAGCCCATTCCTCATGAGCAATGGCCTCCAGTTCAGTAATATTCTTGGGTTTGTGTGCTGCAACTGTCTTCTTCAAATCCCACCTGAGATTTTCTGTAGGGTTCGAGTCAGGTGACTGTGATGGCCACTGTAGAATCTTCCAGGACTTCTTCTGCACCCAAGCCTTGGTGGAATTTGAGGAATGCTTGGGATCTTTGTCCTGTTGGAAGGTCCAATGACGCCCAAGCTTAAGCTTCCTCACTGACGGCATGACTTTTTCTCCAAGGATTTCCTGATACTTCAATGAATCCATCTTGCCTTCCACTTTGCAGGTTTCTAGTGCCAGAGGATGCAAAGCAGCTCCAGAGCATCATGAGCCACCACCATGCTTAACTGAAGACAGAGTGTTCTTTTCAGCATATTCTTCATTCTTCTTCCTCCAGACATACCGCTGATCCATAGGGCCGACAAATTCCAGTTTTGTTTCATCGCTCCATAGAACAGAATCCCAAAACTTCTATGGCTTATTTATATGATTTTTGAGCAAATTGGAGCTAACTTTTTTGTGCTTTTGGGTCAGTACGTACTGGTGTACGTCTTGAAGTTCTAGCATGTGTTGGTTTTGTACGCACCTTTCTGTGCAAGCTGAAACCTCAGTGCCTGCTGCATGTCTTTTGCAGTCACTCAAGGGTTTTTCTGAACCTGCCTTCTCAGAAATCTGGTTGCAGCCGTTTATGGCTTCCTTTTTCTGCCCCTTCCAGGTAGTGTAACCACTGTTCCTTTAACTTTGAACTTGCGAACTATGCTGCCAACAGTGTCTCTGTACCAAGACAAGCAGAAAACTTTGAACGGTCTTTGTGGTATACTGAAACTAAACTTTACATTTATAAACAGAATCTGTAGTCGAGGATAATCATTATGAGCATATTTCAATACAACACAAAAAGTTCTTGATTAAAACTTTTACACTACCACTCAGGATAGTATTTTTTTTAAGAAATCAATTAATCAGGATGCACTAAATTGTTCAAAAGTGACAGTAAAGATATGTATGTTACAAAAGATTTCAAATAAATGGTGTTCTTTTGAACTTTCTATTCATCAAAGTATCCTGAACAAATACAGACAACAGTGGCTCAACTATAAGTTTATCAAGCGACGAGAATACTTTTTGTGCGAAAAAACAAACAAAAATAAAGACTATTCGACTATTCCTTTTCTTCCTTGTAGGCCTGAAACGAGACTTCAAGAGATTTCCACGACGCATGCGCGAGAACTTAACTGAAGTAGTTGAAGGAGATCACAATTCTCGCGCATGCGTCGTGGAAATCTCTTGAAGTCTCGTTTCAGGCCTACAAGGAAGAAAAGGAATAGTCGAATAAAGTCGTTATTTTTGTTTTGTTTTTCGCACAAAAAGTATTCTCGTCGCTTGATAAACTTATAGTTAAGCCACTGTTGTCACATGGAATATTTAAACATTGCCTTCATTGACTTTCTGGGCCGTCAAGTTTCATTCCCTTAGGCAGCCTATGTAGCAGTCATCCACCTCTCAAATTTAATCAAAAATATCTTCATTTGTGTTCCGAAGACGAACGAAGGTCTTACGGGGTTGGTACAGCATGGGGGTGAGTAATTAATGACTTAATTTTCATTTTTGGGTGAACTAACCCTTTAACAAAAGAGTGGTGGGAAAATCAAACAAAGGAAGACATGTGACTAATGAAAACAAACTGAATGTCCATGAAAACTAAAACAAACTGAACATAACTGTAACACACGTGACTTTCCCCCATTAATGCTTAATATTTTGCCATTTTTGTGCTTGGCCCATTATTTTTTTGCCCAGGAGTTATACAGACACAGACAGACAGCAACATAGTGTCGGCCCAGATCCGGCCCACATCTGGTACGCGTTGAATCCACATGTACCGGATGTGGCCCGGATTTTCAAAGACACCGTTCTGGAGCATCACCATGCAACTCTTTCATTATGATTTACCACTTCACACACAAGTTCCCATATTCTGCCAAAAATGTAATTCTGTCTTTGATGTTTTTCTGAGAATCAATGGCTTTTTAAGTAATGCATTTGCTTAAATGTAGATAATTTCCAGACCAATGCAAATGCAAGCTTAGTGTTTAGCCATTTTGGGCATGGCCCATTTTTTTGCCCAGATAAAAACATGTTTTATGAGAGGAAAATATTACTATGTAGGATAATAGAACTTAAGGGTTAAATGACAACTTGATGGTCCTATGATAGAATATAATAGTTAAATGACAACATGAGGGTCCTGTGATGGAATAGAAGGGTTAGTGACAACATGAGGGTCCTGCGATGGAAGAGAATAGTAAAATGACAACATAAGGGTCCTGTGATGGAGTAAAAGGGTTAGTGACAACATGAGGGTCCTGTGATGGAATAGAAGAGTTAATGACAACATGAGGGTCCTGTGATGGAATAGAAGGGTTAGTGACAACATGAGGGTCCTGTGATGGAATAGAAGGGTTAGTGACAACATGAGGGTCCTGTGATGGAATAGAAGAGTTAATGACAACATGAGGGTCCTGTGATGGAATAGAAGGGTTAATGACAACATGAGAGTCCTGTGATGGAATAGAAGGGTTAGTGACAACATGAGGGTCCTGTGATGGAATAGAAGGGTTAATGACAACATGAGAGTCCTGTGATGGAATAGAAGGGTTAGTGACAACATGAGGGTCCTGTGATGGAATAGAAGGGTTAATGACAACATGAGGGTCCTGTGATGGAATAGAAGGGTTAATGACAACATGAGAGTCCTGTGATGGAATAGAAGGGTTAGTGACAACATGAGGGTCCTGTGATGGAATAGAAGGGTTAATGACAACATGAGGGTCCTGTGATGGAATAGAAGAGTTAATGACAACATGAGGGTCCTGTGATGGAATAGAAGGGTTAATGACAACATGAGAGTCCTGTGATGGAATAGAAGGGTTAGTGACAACATGAGGGTCCTGTGATGGAATAGAAGGGTTAATGACAACATGAGAGTCCTGTGATGGAGTAAAAGGGTTAGTGACAACATGAGGGTCCTGTGATGGAATAGAAGGGTTAGTGACAACATGAGGGTCCTGCGATGGAGTAAAAGGGTTAGTGACAACATGAGGGTCCTGTGATGGAATAGAAGGGTTAGTGACAACATGAGAGTCCTGTGATGGAGTAAAAGGGTTAGTGACAACACGAGGATCCTGTGATGGAATAGAAGGGTTAATGACAACATGAGAGTCCTGTGATGGAATAGAAGGGTTAGTGACAACACGAGGATCCTGTGATGGAATAGAAGGGTTAGTGACAACATGAGGGTCCTGTGATGGAATAGAAGGGTTAGTCACAGCATGAGGGTCCTGTGATGGAATAGAAGGGTTAGTGACAACATGAGGGTCCTGTGATGGAATAGAAGGGTTAATGACAACATGAGGGTCCTGTGATGGAATAGAAGGGTTAATGACAACATGAGAGTCCTGTGATGGAATAGAAGGGTTAGTGACAACATGAGGGTCCTGTGATGGAATAGAAGGGTTAATGACAACATGAGAGTCCTGTGATGGAGTAAAAGGGTTAGTGACAACATGAGGGTCCTGTGATGGAATAGAAGGGTTAGTGACAACATGAGGGTCCTGCGATGGAAGAGAATAGTAAAATGACAACATGAGGGTCCTTTGATGGAGTAAAAGGGTTAGTGACAACATGAGGGTTCTGTGATGGAATAGAAGGGTTAATGACAACATGAGAGTCCTGTGATGGAGTAAAAGGGTTAGTGACAACATGAGGGTCCTGTGATGGAATAGAAGGGTTAGTGACAACATGAGGGTCCTGCGATGGAAGAGAATAGTAAAATGACAACATGAGGGTCCTTTGATGGAGTAAAAGGGTTAGTGACAACATGAGGGTTCTGTGATGGAATAGAAGGGTTAGTGACAACATGAGGACCCTGTGATGGAATAGAAGGGTTAGTGACAACATGAGGGTCCAGTGATGGAATAGAAGGGTTAGTGACAACATGAGGGTCCTGTGATGGAATAGAAGGGTTAGTGACAACATGAGGGTTCTGTGATGGAATAGAAGGGTTAATGACAACATGAGGGTCCTGTGATGGAATAGAAGGGTGAATGACAACATGAGGATCCTGTGATGGAATAGAAGGGTTAATGAAAACATGAGGGTCCTGTGATGGAATAGAAGGGTTAGTGACAACATGAGGGTCCTGTGATGGAATAGAAGGGTTAATGACAACATGAGAGTCCTGTGATGGAACAGATGAGTTAAATCAGGGGTTCTTAACTCTGGTCCTTGAAGTCCACATTTCTGCAGAGTTTAGCTCCAACCTTGATCAAACTCACCTGCCTGTAACTTTCTAGTAATCCAGAAGACCTTGATTGGCTTGTTCAGGTGTTTGATTAGGGTTGGAGGAGAACTTTGCAGGAAAGTGGACCTCAAGGGCCAGAGTTGAGAGCCCCTGAGTTAAATGACAACAAGGGTCCTGTGATAGAACAGAAGGGTTAAAGGACAGCACATGGGTCCTTTTGTACGTACAAAATCCTTTTATGTTATATTTTCTTTACTCACTTTGATTTCAGCTGAAGAACAAGTTCATGAAGAAAATCCCAAGAGATGCAGAAGCATCCAATGTTCTGGTGGGAGAAGTGGACTTTTTAGATAAACCCTTTGTTGCCTTCGTTCGGCTGTCTCAGGCCACTACTCTTGGGGGTCTGACGGAAGTCCCAGTGCCCACCAGGTAACAGTTTTGCACATTAAAAACTCACATGTCTGTAAAAAGATCATGGAAAAAGTTTAATGAACTAAAGCTTTGACCATATATCTCTTAATGGACAGATTCTTGTTTGTGCTACTTGGGCCTCCTGGTAAAGCCAAATCTTACAATGAAATTGGACGGGCCATTGCCACTCTCATGGTGGATGATGTAAGTTTGATTGATTTGTTATGCAGTTAATATTTTTCATATACAGTACGTTCTTATCTTTAATGTTCAATTCTTCCAGATAAACTTGTATCATACATTGCTCTTTAAAGTGATCAAAATATTTATTTCCTCTGTTTTATCCACAGCTCTTCAGTGATGTAGCATATAAAGCCAGGGACCGGGAGGATCTGATTGCTGGAATTGATGAGTTCCTGGACGAGGTGATTGTACTTCCACCTGGAGAATGGGACCCGAAAATTCGCATAGAACCCCCCAAAAAAATTCCCTCAGCAGACAAAAGGTAAAGCTCATTCTTCTTCTGTGTCTTTGTTCGGCCCATATGCTTCACATCTTTACATTCCTCTTTGTTTCTCTGAAAAGGAAGTCTGTGTTTTCCCTCAATGAGCTGGGTCAGATGAACGGGACAGCAGGCGGCGGAGGGCCTGCTGGCGAGGATGAGGAAATGCCTGTTCCACATGAACTTGGCGAAGAATTGGCATTTACGGGGAGGTGACTGTGTGAATACGCTGACTGACATAATTAGGCACCATCCATCCATCCATTTTAATTCTGCCTTATATTTGCCACCGCAATTCAAATTCAGCTTAAATTCAGGAATTTAATTGAAATTTAAATGACAACGACAATTTAGTTCTGAATTGCGCACAGCCCTGCCAACTGAGTGTATGGCACATTTATATTTGCCTGTTGATCATAAAGACACAAAGTTCTTGTGTCTTTCGACCTTGCATAGTCTCTAAAACCCTTTGGCTGAAAGACTCTTGGGTATAGCTTTTGGGTATAGCTTGAGTTTCAAAGTGTTCTTGTTTTATCTGTCTCTACAAATAATTGAAAGATACTTCAGAGCTCCAAGGTTTAAGAGAGTTTGTATCTTGATCAGTATGTCGAAAAAGGAAAATGTAATGTTCTTTTTGGCACTTGGGCTAGACGGTATGTGAGGACTTAGAGATAGAAAATTGGTGCCAGTATTCGGTGCTAATATTCAGATAGATTTTGCCTCTGTCTGTCTAATACAAGCTAAAGAGGACAAGTCACTGATGAATAATGGATTAAACATCTATGTTTACGGGGCAGGTTCTGTGGTGGCCTTTTCCTTGACATCAAGAGGAAGATCCCCTGGTACCCGCGCGACTTTTATGAAGGCATCCACATTCAGTCCATCTCTGCGGTGCTCTTCATCTACCTGGGCTGCATAACCAATGCAATCACCTTTGGGGGGCTTCTAGGGGATGCCACAGACAATTACCAGGTACACTTCGCAGTTTTCTACTCGACACTGAACATGACAGTTTGCTTAAAGTTGCATGTCATCATCTTTTATGGAGCATTTAACAAGCACACTTGTGACCTAGCTTCATCTATAGCCCTTTTCTTTTTTGTCCCTCTCTTTCTCACCTTGTTTCCTTGTCTCTCTCTCCCTGTTTAACTGTCTGTCAGGGTGTGATGGAGAGTTTTTTGGGCACCGCTCTAGCTGGAACGGTATTCTGCTTGTTTAGCGGTCAACCTCTCATTATTCTCAGCTCAACAGGCCCCATCCTCATCTTTGAGAAACTGCTTTATGAATTCAGCAAGTGAGAGAGCCATTCGCACCAATCCATCATAATTTCAGTCTATTATTGAGGACAAAAAAGTACAGCCTTGATTGCTCACTTTCATCAAGTGAAAGACCCTCATAAATCTTCTCTCTTAGTCTTCACTGATGCAAATAACGTCTTGCTCTCTTGTGTTCACTGCTTTAGTATTTACCTCTCTTTGTTTTTTCTTTAAACGTTCTTTTCCTCAGGAATAATGGGATTGATTACATGGAGCTAAGGCTGTGGATCGGAATGCACTCCTGCGTGCAGTGTTTGGTCCTGGTCGTCACGGATGCCAGTTACATCATAAAGTACATGACGCGCTTCACGGAGGAAGGCTTCTCTAGCCTCATCTCCTTCATCTTCATCTCTGATGCCATCAAGAAGATGGTGGGATCCTTTAAATACTATCCCATCAACACTGACTTCAAACCGGACTACGTTACGGCCTACAAGTGCGAGTGTGTGGCGCCAGATCCGAGTAAGTCCATTCTTGGCGCACATCAGTTCTGAAATGGAGAACTAATTGTGGAATAAATTGGATGTAGAGCATTTACCTTAATTTAGTGTGTCAGGATTTACACATGAAAAACAAATGGTAACAATTTACAAGAAGGTGCAATTAGTTAACATTAGTTAAGGCATTAGGAATCATGAACTAATTTAAAAATATACTATTGTTCATTGTAAACTTATATTTGTTCCAAATACTTGTTAATAAGTTCAAATTGTCTTTTTAAATTTGTTAGGTTTTATTCATTTTAACTGTATCAAAAAACTGTAAAACCGTTTTTTTTTTTTTTTTTTTTTTTTTTTTTTACATTTTTGAAGTATCTTAAAGCTGCTAAAGTTAATGTGCTAACTGGTATCATTTAAGAATGCTTAACTGTGTTTAAAATCGACATAAAATGAAAATTCATGTAAATTAAAATTAAAATCTATTTTCGAAATGCATGTTATTGATCATATTACAAATGTTTCATCCATGTTTTTATTATTATTATTATTATTATTTTTTTCCTCGTAATTTTTTTTAATCAAAATATAACTCAGTCTGGAAATTCAGCTTTGCCATCACATGAATAACAAGAAATTACATTTTAAAATAATATTTAAAATAGAAAACCATTATTGAAAAGTGTTTTAATATTTCACAATATTACTGTTTTACTGTATTTTTGATCAAGATCAAATAATGATTGGTGAGCAATGAGCATAAAGAGACCTCTTTCAAAAACATTTAAAAAAATCTTACCGACCCCAAACTTTTGAACAGTATAGTATATGTACTGTGAACATTATTAAAGTGCTGTAGAGGTATGATTCAATGTTATTTCATTATACTTTAAACATTAGCTTATGGTAACAAATCAAACCTTATTGCAAAGTGTTACTGAATACATTTCACTTTGGAGTCACTGCACTGTCAATATGGATACATTCATATGTCAAATATTAAAGGGTTAGTTCACCCAAAAATGAAAATTAAGTCATTAATTACTCGCCCCCATGCTGTACCAACCCCGTAAGACCTTCGTTCGTCTTCGGAACACAAATGAAGATATTTATGATTAAATCTGAGAGGTTTATCACTGCTACATGGGCTCCCTAAGGGAACGAAACTTGACGGCCCAGAGAGTCATTAAAGAAAATGTTTAAATATTCCATGTCGCAACAGTGGCTCAACTATAAGTTTATCAAGCGACGAGAATACTTTTTGTGCGAAAAAACAAACAAAAATAACGTCTTTATTCGACTATTCCTTTTCTTCCTTGTAGGCCTGAAACGTGACTTCAAGAGATTTCCACGCGCATGCGCGAGAACTTAACTGAAGTAGTTGAAGGAGATCGCAATTGCATGCGTCGTGGAAATCTCTTGAAGTCTCGTTTCAGGCCTACAAGGAAGAAAAGGAATAGTCGAATAAAGTCGTTATTTTTGTTTGTTTTTTCGCACAAAAAGTATTCTCGTCGCTTGATAAACTTATAGTTGAGCCACTGTTGCGACATGGAATATTTAAACATTTTCTTTAATGACTCTCTGGGCCGTCAAGTTCCGTTCCCTTAGGGAGCCCATGTAGCAGTGATAAACCTCTCAGATTTAATCATAAATATCTTCATTTGTGTTCCGAAGACGAACGAAGGACTTACGGGGTTGGTACAGCATGGGGGTGAGTAATTCATGACTTAATTTTAATTTTTGGGTGAACTAACCCTTTAATTTCTTGATTTAACAAAGTTCCATTGGGTGTTTAAAGAGAACGTCTCTGGTTACAAATGTAACCCTAGTTCCCTGAAGGGAACGAGACGCTGCGTGACAACGCATTGGGAACGCCCCTGCGTGAGTGCGTCATGAAGCACGTATGAAATCAGTCCAATGGCGAGACGGAACGTCATAGGCGGGTGACGTCATCGACCAGGAAACTATATAAGCACCCCAAAACACAAGCGCGTCAGCTTCTGATAAGACTGAAGCAAGTGCTCATGGGCATGCTGGGAGTATGGCATAGACACGCAGCGTCTCGTTCCCTTCAGGGAACTAGGGTTACATACGTAACCAGAGACGTTCCCTATCAGGGAACTCGAGCTGCGTGACAACGCATTGGGAACGCTAATAGCAACGTCGCCATACGAGCAAGTGTCCGTCGTGTGAAGTCAGAGCGCACATTCGGACAAAAGCACCTGCGCCCCTGGAGTGGAGCTGAAGTCAAGATGATAAAACTTCACGAATGTGTGCGGTGAGGACCAGCCTGCCACATCACAAACATCCTGGATTGATACTCCTGACAGGATAGCCTTAGAGGCAGCCATACTCCTGGTTGAATGAGCCCGGACAGCCAAAGGAGAAGGCTGACCGGCAGACTCGTAAGCAAGTGAGATGGCCTCGACCACCCACTTGCTCAACCTCTGCTTAGAAACTGGATAGCCCTTCTTAGGGGGTCCAAAGCAAACGAATAGCTGTTCACTCTTCCTCCACAGGGCAGCTCTGTGGACGTAAGCATCTAGGGCCCTAACAGGGCAGAGCAGATTTAGTTTCTCTTGGTCCGACGTCAGAAATGGAGGAGGACAGAAAGCCTACAGTACGATAGCATGCCTGGTGCAAATTCCAAGCACGAGGGAGAGACCGACAGAGCTTGAATATCTCCTATTCTTTTTAGTGAAGATATAGCCAGAAGAAAGATAGTTTTAAGAGTGAGGAATTTCTCCGAAACTTCTTCAATGGGCTCGAACGGTGCTAGAGAGAGACCTTCTAGAACAACCGCCAGGTCCCAGGTTGGCACCCTCGTGCGAACTGCTGGCCTCAGCCTCAGAGTGCCACGAAGGAAACGGGTTACAAGTGGGTGTCTCCCGAGAGAAGCTCCACTCAAAGGGACGTGGTAAGCAGATAAGACCGCCACATACACCTTCAGTGTGGAGTGGGATAACCCTGTGGAGAAACGCTCCTGAAGGAATTCCAGCACTGCACCGACCGGGCAGTTGACTGGGTCCAACTGGTGTTCTCCACACCAAGAGGTGAACATTTTCCACCTCAAGGCATATAATTTCCTAGTGGCCGGAGCTCTGGAGTGGAGGATGGTCTCCACGACCTCAGTCGAGAGACCAGATTCTATGAGCTGGGCCCCCTCAGAGGCCAAGCCCACAACCTCCATAGATCTGGGCGGGGGTGAAGTATCGACCCGCTCGCCTGAGAAAGAAGGTCCATCCTCATCGGAATCTCCAGTGGAGAGCCGTCGAGGAGCGAAATTAGGTCCGAAAACCAAACTCGGGCCGGCCAGTACGGGGCTACCAACAGTAGACTGACCCCGTCCCGGTGAACCCTCTCCAGAACTCCTGGGAGCAGAGCAATCGGGGGAAATGCGTACAGGCGTGACCTCGGCCACTCCTGTACCATCGCGTCCAACCCCAGAGGGGCTGGAGGACTTAGGGAAAACCACAGTTGGCAGTGTGATGTTTCCCTGGATGCAAATAGGTCTATCTCGGCACGACCGAAATGTTTCCATAGGAGCTCCACCACCTCGGGGTGGAGTCTCCACTCCCCGGGCCTCGGCCCCTGCCTCGACAGGATGTCTGCCCCCTGATTCAAATATCCCGGGATATAAATTGCCCTCAATGAAAGAAGCTTCCCCTGGGACCATAGAAGGATTCGCCAGATCCTTCTATGGTCCCAGGGGAAGCTTCTTTCCAGCTTGTATAACGGGCGCGAACGCAGACCCCCCTGATGGTTTATATAAGAGACCACCGATGTGTTGTCTGACCGGACAAGAACATGGTGACCTCTCAGGTCTGGGAGGAAGTGTTTCAGAGCCTGAAACACCGCCATCATTTCTAGACAATTTATGTGCCAATGAAGATGATGGTCCTGCCAAAGACCCTGGGCCGAGCGACCACTCATGATCGCCCCCCAGCCTGTGAGAGAGGTGTCCGTCGTTAGTGTTACACGACGACACGGAGCCCCCAACACAGGACCGAGGGACAGGAACCAAGGTTCTTTCCACATAGCCAGAGCACGGAGACACCCTGATCTTGCGTAGCGGGTTTCCCCTTGGGGAGAACCCCTTGGTCCTGAGCCACCACTGCAGTGGTCTCATGTACAGCAGGCCGCAAGGTATAACATTAGACGCTGCTGCCATCAGACCCAGAATCCTCTGATATTCTTTCACAGTGAGTGACTGGCCTAGCTTTGCCTGTTTGACGGCTGAGAGAATCGAAGCTATACGAGCAGGAGACAGACGTGCCTGCATCGTCGTCGAATCCCAAACCACGCCCAGAAAAGTGGTCCTCTGTACTGGAGAAAGCACACTCTTTTTGGGGTTGAGCCTCAACCCCAACTTTTTGATATGGGCGAGAACGACATCTCGATGCCGAATCGCCTGATGCTCCGATTGAGCCAGAATCAACCAATCGTCGATATAGTTTAAAATGCGGATGCCCTGGAGTCGCAGCGGAGCCAGAGCTGCATCCATATATTTCGTGAAAGTTCGGGGAGACAGTGCTAGGCTGAACGGAAGAACCCGATACTGGTACGCTTCGCCCCCGATAGCGAACCTCAGGAACTTCCTGTGTTGTGGAAGGATGGAAATGTGAAAGTACGCGTCCTTTAGATCTATCGTGACAAACCAGTCCTCGGACCTGATCTGTGACACGATCTGCTTGAGAGTAAGCATTTTGAACTTGAGCTTCCCTACTGAGGGATTTAACAGGCGCAGATCTAAAATTGGACGCAACCCCCCATCCTTCTTTGGAACGATGAAATATCGGCTGTAATAACCCAACTCTCTGCTGGGAGGAAGAACTCGTTCTATAGCCTCCTTCAGCAGGAGAGTTTTCACCTCCTGTTCCATAACCAGAGCCTGCTCGGGGCCCACCACTGTGGGCAGAACCCCTCTGAAGCGAGGCGGGCGTGATCTGAACTGAATCGCGTACCCCTTCTCGATAGTCTGCAGGACCCAATGAGATACATTTGGAAGGCTTTTCCACTCTGCCAAAAATTCTACTAAGGGTACCAGTCTCTCGAGACTGGTCTCTGGAATATTTTGAGTTGCAGACACAGTGCCCTGTAACGGCGCACCGGCAGGGAACAACTGGTCTGACCGCTCTAAACCGCTCCTCAGAGCGAGCGAGCGTCCCTCGGGAAAGCGCTCGCTGGGACCGTCTACGCCCCGGCACGCAGGCGGGGTTGGCAGAACGGGCCCCTGAGGGCACCGAGACAGAATGGGCGCCGTGTACAGCGGCGAACACCTTTCTCTCTCGGTGGGGACCACCCTCAGCACCCTGACACCCTTGGCGTCAGGACTTCTTCGACGAAGCCTTCCTGGCGACAATAACCGTCCTCAGATCGGCTTTGCCCCTGGAAGACCTCGTCTGAGAGTGCCGCACCTCGGCCCAGTTTTGCTGGGGAGGAGCGCGAGACGCGACACTCTTCTTTTGTTGCGCCTTGTGTGAGGAGCTACTCGACGGCCGGGGCTGCTCCCGCCCAGCAGCCCCGGAGACATGGACACGGAGGGGGAGAAATTTCTGGAGCGCCGCCGCCTGCTTTTTTTCCTCCTGAAACCTTTCGATGATCGAGTTTACCGAGTCACCAAAAAGGCCAACAGTCGAAAGCGGGGCGTCCAGTAAAAAAGATTTATCTTTATCCTTCATGTCAGATAAGTTCAACCATAGGTGCCTCTCCGTAGCCACCATAGCTGATACAGAGCGGCCGACTGACCTGGCCGTCTCTTTGGTGGCACGGAGAGAAAGATCAGCTGCCTGACGTAGTTCACGGATCACATCTGCACCGATTTCATCCCCTTCACTAATGTCTTGCAACAGGTCTGCCTGATATGCTTGAAGGATGGACATAGTATGCAAACACGCTGCCGCTTGACCTGCCGCCGAGTAAGCTTTGCCCACCAAAGCCGAAGTATTTCTTAATGGCTTGGTGGGCAACGCCGGTGTCTTAAAAGACGACGCTGTATTTGGAGAAAGATGGCTCGCTAAAATCTCCTCAGCCTTAGGCATCGCCCCATAACCAAAACTCTTAGCACCAGAAATATTAGAATACACAGATGTTTGTTGAGTAAATATTTTGGCTGACACCGGTCTATTCCATGATCTCGACACCTCGGTGTGGAGATCAGGAAAGAACGGAAGACACCGGCGTGGAGGTGCAGCCCGAGATGGCAGAAATCTCTCATCTAGTTTGCTTCTTGAACGAGATTCCTGTCTTTCAGCTGGCCACTCAATGCTTAATCTTTCTACAGCTCGAGTGAGCACCTCCATCAGCTCCTCACTAGCAGGAGACTGAAGTGACGAGTCCCCAGTCTCTGCTGTATCAACACTTTCAACATCCAATTCCTCAGAACTGGATAGTTGAAGTGTTGGTGCCTCAGCCCGGGGGGAAGAAACCGCAGCGCGTGCTTCCACACCGGGATCTGAGGCACTGGATCTACCAGGTAAGGGCTGAGATAAGGCAGAGCCCGTCTCAATCCCCGCTGATAGATCCATTTGCGAACCCCACGATTGGCGCCTCCGCTGTGCCTCGGCAGCAGCGGGACCCGAACCGCGGGGAGCGCGCACCGAACCACTCTCCTCGAAGAGGGCTCGGCGGGAGCGGAGCGTTTTCATTGACATACGCTCGCAATGCTCGCAATCAGCTCCCTCGAGAGCTGACTGGGCATGCTGCACTCCCATACAAACAACACACAGATCGTGAGTGTCCCCACCCGTGATATAACGTGGGCAGGGATGCACACACTTTCTGAACTGCTGTTCGCTCGCCATAATATATATATCGTCTCTTTATAGTTTTTTATATGTGAAAAACTCCTGCCTAGCAATTTCTAAGGACAGACAAAAACACTTTGAGACACAGACTGATATATTTCACACAGAGCGCTTGCTGAAGACTTCAGAAGCTGACGCGCTTGTGTTTTGGGGTGCTTATATAGTTTCCTGGTCGATGACGTCACCCGCCTATGACGTTCCGTCTCGCCATTGGACTGATTTCATACGTGCTTCATGACGCACTCACGCAGGGGCGTTCCCAATGCGTTGTCACACAGCTCGAGTTCCCTGATAGGGAACTGGCGGAGTGCATGTGATTATTGTAACTTATTTGTGTTATGTTTGTTTTTGCTGCAAACCCCAAACGTGACTGCTGATTGATGTGAGTACTTTTCAATTTGCATGAGTTTCACCTGGACAGTTTGTACTTAGTCTAATGCCCTGCAGTAGAGAATGAAAACTAGCAGTGAGGTCTTTTGAAAGTAGTTGGTGTAGCAGGTGTGCTGGATTGTTTCAAAAACCAAATGAAAATTTTAGTGGGGCTACACCTGCAGTCATTTACATTTGCCAAAGCTGGCTTTGATCCTGGATAAATCCTTCTAACAAAGTGTTTTTCAGATTTCCATTCGTTCTGCTCATTTTCCTCTCTGATTCTCCCTTTCTCTGTTTGTTCAGTGGCACCAATGATCTTCGATGTTGTAGTCCCAGTGCCAGATAATTCCTCTGCTCTCTTTGGTGTAAGTGCCTATTGTCTTCACCTCACTCACATCTGTGTTAACATTTGTGTTAGCATGACCTCAGATTAGATCATAGCCTTTGAATCCACTGTATTTGCACTAACTATCACTGATTTTATAGCCCACAATGATATTTTGTGTTTTTGTATTATGTCATGATGAGTGAATCCAATTAGTTTAATTAAAATGCATCCTTTGTTACTGATCTTGTCTGCTGTATTACTCTGTGTTTTTGGTCCTGTCCTGTTTTATTCTCTCTTTTTCTCTTTTTTGCCATTTATCCACCACACAACCCTTCCATCCTTTGCTTTGTCTAAATTCCTCCCTCCTATCCCTGATTTGTACCTTTTTTTTCTCTGCGTTTCTCCCATCTTCTCAGTTAAACGTAACAGCTCTGGACTGGACTCAGTTGAGTAAGAAGGAATGTGTGAAATATGGGGGCTCACTGGTGGGAAAAACCTGCAAGTATGTTCCAGATCTTGCTCTCATGTCCTTCATTTTGTTCTTCGGGACCTACACTATGACTGTCACTCTGAAGAAGTTCAAATTCAGTCGCTACTTTCCCACAAAGGTAATACCAGTGAAGATTGTTTGCCCTTTTTCTTACCAAACTCTTGTGAAAACAGATTTTTACGCTTGAACTCTTCCATCTTTCACTTTGTGCTTAGTAGCTATCTTAGACATGTCATTTCCTCTTTTGTCAAAACCTTGAGTCTGACTATATCTTGTTTACGAAAAGTTGTCTGTCTCTAACTTTTATTCTGCATTTTCCTAATTACTGATGGGATTTAGTAAGACCATTAGGATCTGTCATAGTGTTAGATCAATCAAAAGAGCTTTATACCTGCAAAATCATTAAATGTGAACAATGTGATGTGGGTGTAATCATGCATGTGTCACACAAAAACGTCTTTGTCTCGGTTACGTATGGTAACCCTCGTTCCGCGAGGAGGGAACGGAGACGTACGTCAGAAGTGATTCTGAAGAATGGGGATCTCGCTCAAGAGCCTATCTACTTTGAGTGTAACTACTTTGACTACTTTTCTACTTTGAGTTGATGCACATTGGCATGCGATAATTGCACCAGCAGCTGTGCATCGCGGCGCGAGCATATAATGAGCGTCAGGTGCATCGCATCCTTGTTTTTCCGCTGAGGAGCCGGACTTGTGACTCGGCCGTACAGCGGAAGCTCAGCAACTGTGGCGAGGGGACGTACATCTCCGTTCCCTCCTCGGGGAACGAAGGTAACCATACGTAACCGAGATGTTCCCCTTCGTCAGCTCACAATGACGTATATAAGAAGTGATTCAGACGAATGGGGATACCTACCAAAACGCCACTGCTGCTGGCCCTTCCAGCGCTCCACTTGAGCCTCCTGGCCTGACCGTAGTTTGGGCAGAAAGTAGGAGCTCTAAGCAGAGAAGGTCAATCATTTCTGTTCCGCAAGACCCACTCAGTGTGACTTATTGGATAACACTGGTAAAGCGTGCCCTTGGGGAAGGGATCGCTGCGGAAGTCACATCTTACCCCGGAGGGAGACACTGTGACGGTTACACATATGGATTAGCCAACCAGGGTAGTACAACAAATGGTAGTCTCTGGGGTGGTTCCAGCCTAGTTATAGGGGGGAAAGTACACCAGCAGAGACGACAGAGCGGGCTCTGTTGAGGGAAAGACACGGGCTCGTCCGCAGAGGAGCTGATCTTGGAGGAATACACATATGGGGTCACCACAGGCATCGCTACATATGGACACCCAGCCTAGCACAGGTTCCACAATGCATACAAGGGTAAGCCTGGCGTCAGATGCTCCGCAACGTCTGACTGCCGCAGGGGTGACGGAGGAACTCAACAGGGTAAGCCATTTCTGGGGAACACTACTGGAGGAAATAGACGCACGTATCCGGCCCAGCGGGGCAAGAGTGGCGTTGCAAACCGACACTAAGAATAGGTCCTTCGTGCTACTGGCCACTGGGGCGAGTATACGGGAAGATACCGGCTCTACACGGAGGCTATAGAATCTAGCGAACGTGTTAGGTGTCGCCCAGCCCGCAGCTCTACAAATATCTGTCAGGGAGGAGCCATGAGCCAGCGCCCAGGGGGAAGCTACACTTCTAGTTGAGTGTGCTCGCAACCCGAACATGCAAGGCATCCTCTGCTTGGAGACAGCCTTTCCCTTCTGCTGGCCTCTGTAACAGACGAAGAGTTGATCTGAGGTTCTGAAGCTTTGCGTTCTGTCCATGTATAACCGCAAGGAGCGGATGGGACAGAGAAAAGCCAGGGCTGGGTCTGCCTCCTCCAAAAGCAGCGCTTGCAGGTTCACTACCTGGTCCCTGGAGGGAGTGGTAGGAACCTTGGGCACATATCCAAGCCGAGGTCTCAGGACAATGTGAGAGTTGGCCGGCCCGAATTCTAGGCACGATTCGTCGACCGAAAATGCTTGCAGGTCCCCTACCCTCTTGATGGAAGCCAGAGCAGTCAGGAGCACTGTATTTAGTGACAGGATCTTTAAAGGGTTAGTTCACCTAAAAATGAAAATTCTGTCAGTAATTACTCACCCTCATGTTGTTCCAACCCCGTAAGACTTTCGTTCATCTTCGGAACACACTCCTCCATAGGCTTCTTAAGGGATCAAAACTGGCCGGCCCAAAAGTTATGAAAGACATCGTTAAAATAGTCCAAGTGGCTCAATCTTAAGTTTATCAACCGACGAGAATACTTTTTGTGCGCAAAAAAACAAACAAAAATAACGACTTTATTCAACTATTCATTTCCTTCTCTGTTGGCCTCGAGATTTCACGTAGTGAAACTACGCAAAGCTTCTAGGTTGTACTTTTCATTTTTGGGTGAACTAACCCTTTAACTCAGCTGACTGCAGTGGTTCAAAGGGAGGTCTCTACAGTGTGCTGAGCACCAGAGACAGGTCCCAAGAGGCTATAGAGGGGAGGCGAGGTGGATTCAGTCTCCTCGCTCCCCTGAGGAACCTGACGATCAGGTCATGCTTTCCCAATGACTTACCTCCAACTGCATCGTGATGTGCAGCGATAGCAGCAACATACACTTTGAGGGTGGAGGGAGGCAGCCTTCACTCCAACCCAACTTGCTGGAAAGAAAACACGACTCTGATCGGACATCTTCGGGGGTCTTCCCGGTGGGAAGAACACCATTCAACGAACAGGTTCCACTTCAGTGCATAGAGGCGCCTCGTTGAGGTGGCTCTAGCAGAAGAGATGGTGTCTACCACCGCCTGGGATAGGTCACCTAGAACCTCCGCGTCCCGTCCATGGACCAGACATGGAGTTTCCAGAGGTCTGGACGCGGGTGCCATGGAGTGCCCCGTCTCTGAGAACGCAGATCCTTCCTCAGAGGAATGGGCCAAGGAGGTGCTGTCGCGAGGAGCATGAGTTCTGAGAACCAGGTCTGGTTGGGCCAATACGGCGCAACTAACAAGACCTGCTCCTTGTCCTCTCTGACTTTGCACAGTGTCTGTGCGAGAAGGCTCACTGGAGGAAACGCATACTTGCGTAGGCCCCGGAGCCAGCTGTGCGCCAGTGCATCCGTGCCGAGGGTCCCCTCGGTCAGGGAATAAAACAACTGGCAATGGGTCGAGTCCGGAGAGGCAAACAGATCTATCTGAGCGGCTCCGAAGAAGTCCCATATCAGCTGGACCGCCTGGGGATGGAGACGCCACTGGGGATGGCGATTGAGCATGCCAGGATGTGAATGGCACTAAGCGACCTCAGATGCTCCTGACTCCATAGGAGGAGATGGCGGGCGAGTTGCGACATGCGGCAGGAGCGTAGACCACCTTGACGGTTGATGTACACAACGATCGCAGTGCTGTCCGTACGGACCAGTACGCGCTTGCCATGTAGCAGCCCCTTGAGGCGGCCCAGCACAAGGCATAATGTGAGCAACTCGAGGCAATTGATATGCCAATGCAGTTGAGGCCTGTCCACAGACCTGAAACTGCATGCCCGTTGTACGTGGCCCCCCAGCCGGTGGCAGAGGCATCCGTGAAGACCACAGCATGCCCTGGACACTTGTTTTAGGGGAACACCTGCCCGTAGAAACGAAGGGTCCGACCGCGGGTTGAAGGTTTGGAGGCAGTGCGGGGTGACGTGCACCCGGTGTGGCCGCTCTGCCACGCTAATCTCGGGACTTGGCCGTGAAGCCAGTGCTGAAGCGGTCTCATATGCAGCAATCCGAGCGGCGTTACTGCAGCTGCGGATGGCATATGCCTCAGGAGGCTCTGAAAAAGTTTGCCTCGTTTAGTTACACTCGAAGTAGATGGGCTCTCAAGCGAGATCCCCATTCGTCAGAATCACTTCTGGCGTACGTCATAGTGAGCTGACGAAGGGGAACTTATATTAATGTCACTTAAAAAAAATAGTATTAAAGAGTATAACAGAGAATTATTCCATATATTTTATTATCAACACTATTAGTACAAGAGTAATGTGACTACAACATCCTTTATGCGTTCTGTTACATGGCGCTTGACTGATTTGGTTGGATCTCTTAAATAGACAAAAGAATAGTTTGGAAAACTAATAAGTTTGTAGTAATTATTACAGTAAAAACATAATCAGTGTATTTACACTTTCAAATATATAAAACAAAGCTTGATCACACGGTATAAACGCATAACCGACACGGTATAAATGACTGTTGCAGTCCTTAATACATTCTTTATTGCACGTATATGGTGTCTTATACAGTATAGTGACATTAATTTATTCTATCGCTATGTCTGAAATCGCATACCGTCTAAGTATGGGTGCTACATCTATATTTGAACTTACTTCGCGACAGTTAAAAAAGCATGTTCTCTCATGAGTATGAATGACCTACCAGCATCAGTTGCGTCACTTTACTGCCATTCATAAATCCTCTCCTGTGGCCTTATGGGATAGTAATGTAATTGTATTTACTTTGTATTTTTATTATCTACCCTTTAAAATACTTTAAAGAAGCTCCTTTAAAGGCGCTATAGAAGTTATGATGATTATTATTATAGTGTCCATCAAATGCGTACTTCAGATTCAGAATCTCTGCAAAGTAGTTGGTCGTCTGGGGACTTTTTCGCCTACAGGTTTTTTTTAACTATATATTCAGACATACTACAGTTTTGGCATACTTTTTTGCATACTATATAGTAGGGAAGTATTTGATTTTGGACGCAGTGTATGTATTTGGAATGGAAGCATGCATCAGTCTCTCAGTCTCTGAGTGCAAGCATTAAATAAATAAATAAATAAATAACTCTTTCATTTCTGCATTCAAAACTGTGCAATTCATAGAAAGGTGGCAGGCTTGCAGACCAGTATGTTATACGTATCTCTTCAACGGCATTGTGCTATATTTCAGCAGCTGCAGCTATGTGTTTTATTTATTCTTTTAATATGTTTTGTTTCTATCAAGCTGAGGAAGTTAATTAGTGACTTCTCCATCTTCATGTCCATCATGACGTTTGTGGGGCTGGACATGCTTATAGGTTTGAAAACACCCAAACTCATTGTGCCCACAGAGTTCAAGGTGAGAGTAACTCGCATGTTCTGAAGAAAGAAACTGATCTTGATTTTTTTTGTGACTATAAAGCTTCCTCTTTAGTTTTTCTCAAAGGTGTATTGGTTATTTTATTTTCAAATCATGTAGCCCACACGCCCCGACCGGGGTTGGTTTGTGATGCCATTCGGAAAGAATCCGTGGTGGGTTTACCTGGCAAGCTCCGTCCCTGCTCTCCTCGTAACTATCCTCATCTTTATGGATCAGCAGATCAGTGCTGTCATTGTAAACCGCAAGGAAAATAAGTTAAAGGTATCCATGCAGTGAGAAGGTCCCTAATCACTCCTGTTCTTTTCATTTCCATTGACTTCCTTACATTTCCTATCTGTTTGTTACAGAAAGGTTGTGGGTATCACCTGGATCTACTGTGGGTGGGCATTCTGATGGCAGCCTGCTCTTTTATGGGCCTGCCGTGGTACGTGGCAGCCACTGTCATATCCATCGCTCACATTGACTCGCTGAAGATGGAGAGCGAGTCTAGTGCTCCAGGGGAACAACCACAGTTCCTGGGTGTGAGGTGAGACAGACATGGCAACCATAGCAGGTCTCAACACTGATAGTTTCTGATTGGCTCAATACAGAAAAAACAAAAGTGATTTTTAGCTAACGACATTAAGTATTTCCTTTAATAAAAGCCATAAATTATAAAATGGTTATTGAGAGTAGGCTATCAAAACTTGATTGTCATAAAATCTAATTTACATGAGCAGATGGACCACATTTGTCACAAAACCAGTCACAAGTCGCACGGGTATATTTGTGGCAATAGCCAACAATACATTGTATGGGTCAAAATGATCGATTTTTCTTTTATGCCAAAAATCATAAGGATATTAAGGAAAGATCATGTTCCATGAATATATTTTGTAATTTTCCTACCGTAAATATATAAAACATTCATTTTTGTGAGTGAATGCAGTACAATCGCGAACATAAATGGACAAATTTAAAGGCGATTTTCTCAATGTTTAGATTTTTTTTGCATCCTCAGATTACAGATTTTCAAATAGTTGTATCTCTGTATCCTAACAAACCATACATCAATGGAAAGCTTATTTATTCATATAAATCTCAATTTCATAAAATTGACCCATGTGACTGTTTTTGTGGTCCAGGGTCACATTTATATCCAAATGGTAATTAATGTACATGGAACAGAAATCAAACCTCAAAATGTAGATGGTTGGCAACACTGAAATACTTTTATGTAGTTTACATGTCTGATGTAAATCGACAGTTGTTATGTTTAAGAATTTACATTAAGTATAAAATGCCTACTAAACACTAAACGTGTTTGCTTAAGTGGCTACCAAAGTAACATAAGTAGCTACATTGTTATTGTGCACGGTATAGTTACAACACAAATGACACAAATACATAGAATGAATTGTGGCTGTTCTGTAAATATATCACAGTTCTCCACTCTCTTTTATTTTTGTTCTGCTTCTCTTCCAATTACAGAGAACAAAGACTGACAGGAATCCTGGTGTTTGTGATGACAGGGGTGTCAATCTTCTTAGCGCCCATCCTGCAAGTGAGCTTGTTGAAATGACAGAGATAATTAATACTGACTTGACCTATCATTTAGGGTAGATTAAAAAAATGTTCACTGAAGATGTATGATCTACTCTGCTTTAGCTGTACTATCTTTTTTTGTGGAAACTGATATTTCCCCCCCCCCCCCTCAGGAATCTTCAAATAGAAAGATTAAAAGAACAGTATTTATTTGAAAAAATTTTTTAGTCTTTACTGTCACTTGTGATCAATTTAATGCATTCTTGCTATATGATTATAAATCTTACTGACCCCAAACTTTTGGCCATTTAAATTGTATGTATTTACTTAAAATACTCTGAATTTCTAAAACAGTTAAAGTGAACATAGAATATCGTCCTGAAAGTCATCTTCAATTGGTCGGATGAAATTACACTTATGGCCATGGCATTCAACAACATTTTTTATTATTATTCATGTGACTTTAAATGCAGTTGAAATGTTTTTAAAGGCAAATGCCCCTGCAGGAAGTACGATATTCTGTTAGAATTAAGAGCAAAAGCAAGCTACATCTGTTTCTCTGAAATTCATTTTACTTCCATGATCTGGTGAATCTGAAAAAAGGGTAGGTTTTATCCATCAATAATTTGATTGGATTGTGTAAAGTGGCCTTTACATACTCTACCAGAATGGAGACAGAATGAGAATGTGAGCTCTCTAAAACAATGATTAAATAGCTATTTGGCTACTGGTTAACATAATCCAATAGCCCGTATCACCAAACAAGTGACATCAACAGAAAGGAAATCTGTTTCAGAGGAAGAACAAGTTTTGGCATTTTGTTTAAAGATTACATTTTTACAGTAACACTTTACAGTAAAGGTTCATTAGTTACCTACTTTAGTAAACATGAATTAAGAATGAACAATACTTCTACAGCATTTATTAATCCTAGTTAATGTTAATTTTAACATCTACTAATACATTATTAAAATCAAAAGTTGTATTTGTTAACATTAGTTAATGAACTAACACGAAAAAACAATGAACAACTATTTTATTAACTAACATTAACAAAGATTAATAAATACTGTTACGAATGATTTGCTCATTGTTAGTTAATATACATTAACTAATGTTAACAAATGAGACCTTATTGTAAAGTCTTACCCATTTTTTATTAAAAAGGAATGTTTATTATATTATAACTGTTATATGATTAAATAGGGTTCGTTTTGTCTTCATGCTGACTTTAAGTGTAACTGCTGTTGCTTTGACAGCTGAAGTGTACTTTTTCTGTTTATAGTTCATTCCTATGCCAGTCTTGTATGGAGTGTTCCTCTACATGGGCGTTGCTTCTCTCAGTGGCATCCAAGTAAGTGCCTTTAGGGATATAACCTTTTTCAACCCATCCTCCCTCCCCCCTCTGGAACAACTCTAATGTACTTTTATGGTTTTTGACATTTGCAAAGTTTTAACATTATAGCAAACTTTACAAGGAAAACATCACAACTTGTACTTTGAGTGTGAGTGTAACACTCATTTCTATGCACTCTACAACTGTGTTTAGTGATTAGAAATTAGTGATTTCTCCACTCTGTGACAGTGCAGGGTAAGAAGAGTGTGGTGTTGTGGGAATGGATATTTGCATGCTGGCTGGGTTTACTGAGGCAATTTTGAGCTGCATTTTGATGAGGTTGTCAGACTGCAGTGATAATCCACCCTCTTGTGTAGCTTGGCAGTGGCCAGGTGCTTCTTTGCTGTGCTCTAGTAGTCTAGTTTAATGTCAGCTAGAGAACAAGAGGAGGACAATGGCAAAATTATGGATCTTGAACGGAGACTGTAACTATACTGAATGAATTCAAATGTATTTCATTTGTATTCATGTATTCTCAATACCGGCGGTCTTACTTGGACTTCCAAAATTACTTGTAATGCTGCCCGAATCATGCACTGTTCCTTCGTTGGCCAGAGGAGAACTGGCCCTCCGACTGAGTCTGGTTTCTCCCAAGGTTTTTCTCCATTCTGTCACCTGATGGAGTTTTGGTTCCTTGCCACTGTTGCCTGGGCTTTTGGCTTGCTTAGTTGGGGACATTTAATATTCAATAATATTACTGATCTGCCTTACTTAAGGTGGATGTTGACGCAATTTTCTTTTAGAAACAAACTTTGTTGTATTATTTTCATGTTATCACTGTGAAGCTGCTTTGATACAATCTGTATTGTAAAAAGCGCTATATAAATAAAGGTGACTTGACTTGACTATTTAAGTTAATAGTGCTTTGAGGCTAAATGCCTGAGAGCCGATGTTGTCTTTAAACATTAAAGTGTTCTTTTCTATGTGACAAGCTTTGGAATATGAATTACTAATTGTCTTATATAAGTGAGGGGGAAAATTTTGACTAAAAAGGAGGGAAGAAAAAATAAGTACATGTTTAAAGGAAATGTATTTACTCATCCTGTCGTTTCAAACACGAATGACTGTTTTCAAGCTACAAAAAGGACACAAACACATAAAAAGTCATCCATATGACTCTTGCGCTACATTTAAAGTCTTCTAAAGCCATTCGATAGTTTTATGTGAGGAAAAGATCAAAATGTAAGTTGTTATTCACTAATAATCTTCCCCTCAAGTGAACTGCAACCAGATCATTGAGTCATTTGAGAACCAGATCCATCCAATTTGTGAACAAATCATTCAGATCGATACATTCTGTGAAATGAATCAGATTAGTTTGACTTGTCCTTTTGGAACTCAACAAGCCTGGTCCTTATTCACTTTCATTAGATTGAAAAGAGAATTTGGGTTGGGAATGATATGAAGTTGAGTAAATAATGACAGATTTTCCCTTTTTATCCACTGCGTATCTAATCAAACGTTTGGTCTTTTATAGTTCTGGGATAGGATCAAACTGATCATGATGCCAGCAAAACACCAGCCAGACTTTTCATACCTGCGTCATGTACCACTGAGGAGAGTCCACCTGTTCACACTGGTGCAGATTGTGTGCTTAGCTGTTCTCTGGGTCCTCAAATCCACATTCCTCGCAATCATCTTCCCGGTCATGGTATGGTAACATATTATATTGCCACGCATAATACCGTAAGCACTCATGTATATCATGACTCGTAAAACAATACAAGTTTCAAGCTTTCTGGATGTAATCTATTTATTAAAGGAGCATTGTACTTTGTATGATTGCACTTTGTAGTTCAATCACACTGTGAACAGGCCACTCTGTTTGTAAATTTTTGGAATGTTTGGTTCAGGAAATGTGCTACCAGGATGGTGTGTCCATTAAAACACAGAGGTCCAGTACTCAGTCCATAATCATTTATTGCAACAGATGAATCAGGCCACCAAGTAGAATTGGACTCAGATATAGAGTTGTATGGTTTCTATAAACAAAATAAACAAACAGAATCTTAAATATACTTAACACCATAGAACTTTAACTAATAAATCATTAATCACATAATCCAATCCTACACAATTCAACATCAAAATAGTAAGAAACACGAGAATCATAATCACATAGAACATTTCAGAATTAGACAAACAGAATCTCAGAAATTAACATCAAGAAACAAATCAAAAGGGCACAAACTTACATTGTCAGGAACACATCAACTCTTCAAAGGCTCTCATTAAGAGAGAAAGAAAGGACAGTCTGTTACCATTGCATATGGCACACACCAACACACCAAACAATAGTACCTTATCACTCATTAAGTGCACCTGAGGAGACTTAGCTCCTCCCATGACTGGCTATGTCATGTGATCCATAGGAATTCTCAACAGCCGCCCCCAAATGTGTAAACATTTAACCCTAGAGAATTCTGTCAATTATTAATTCAAGTCATCTGAAAACTTAGTAAGGACCACCAGACGGCTGACTGGGCGTATATAGCGTTTCCCTTCAATGAGAACCTCCACAACCCTTATCCTGCCATCAGGACTTGGCAAGACCTTTGTGACAGTTCCTATAGGCCAGATTCCCTGTGGAAGCTGCGGGTCGACGACCAGAACTACAGCATCACATGAAATCGAATTTCCCTCCTGCATCCACTTCTGACGACTTTGAAGGGAAGGAAGATAATCTCTGATAAAACTTGACAAGAATCTATCAGCTAGAACTTGACTATGCCTCCACTTTCTACGTGAAAGTATTTCAGAATCAGCATACATTACTTGAGGCAAGGAAGCATCTGGCCGCCCCATCAACAGTATATTAGGAGTTATGGGATCCGGATCCGATATATTAGATGTCACATATCCAAGAGGTTTAGAGTTCAACATCTCTTCCACTTCTACCAGCACTGTATATAAGACTTCTGCAGAAAGCCCCTGGGTACCCAATGTCACCCGTAAAGCTGCCTTAATGGATCTGACCTCTCTCTCCCAGCATCCTCCAAAATGCAGAGAATATGGAGGGTTAAAGTTGAATTGAATCTGGTGCTGAGAAAGCAGTTCTTGAAGGGCAGGGCTGAGTTGATTGAATGCTTCTCTGAGCTCTCGCTCTCCTCCCCGGAAATTCCTTGGTCTGATATAAGTTCATAGGGTCGACCTCTGCGAGCTATGAAACGCCGGAGTGCCAATAGGAAACTGTCTGTATCTAAACCAGATAACAGCTCAAGATGCACACATCTTGTTGTCTGACGTTTGAAAAGAAGACCCCATCGTTTCTCATGTCTGCGGCCTACACTGATATTAAAGGGGCCAAAGCAGTCCATTCCAGTTGACCAAAATGGGGGCTTGTGGAGGCGGAGTCGAGAGGGAGGAAGATCAGCCATCCTCGGGACTGAAGGAGAGCCTTTCCATCTTTTACATTCACGACATAATCGTTGAACCGATTTTACGGCTTGTCGTCCGCGTAGAACCCAATACTTTCTACGAAGTTGGGCAAAGACTATTTGTGGTCCTGGGTGACACAGAGTTAAATCAAGATCTACAATCAGAAGCTTAGTTATAGGATTCTTAGGGTCCAAAACAATGGGATGGATAGCTTCTAACTCCAAGTCCTCGCTCTGCCGAAGGCGACCTCCCACTCTTATGAGACCGGTCACAGGGTCCCACTCAGGTGCCAATTCAACAAGTCTACTGTGTGCTGAAACACCTTGATCTAGTTGGAGTAACTTGCTCTCCTCAGGAAAATCCTCCTCTTGTGCCCGACGAAGGAGTAACAGCTCTGCTTGATTCTGACAGCGCTTGTTCTCTGGCACTTGATCAGGAGAAAAATTCTCGATGGTATCAGCAATCAACTCTGACCACGTGTTAAATTGGACAGGGTCCACTTTGGAAAGGCTTGTTAAAACTTGAGTCTGGCTACAAAACACAGGTTTTCTCATTTCTAGTGATACTTCATCAGGAGAAGTGATTGGATACTTCGGCCATTGATGAGGTGGTAAGGCAAGGAAAGGAGGTCCTCGAAACCAACGACTAGTAGGAGATAGCTCTGTCAACTTCTTTCCTCTAGTAATTTCATCGGCCGGATTGTTTCCAATGTCCACATATCTCCATTGTTCTGGTGTAGTATAATCTAAAATCTCAGTTATCCGATTAGCTACGAATATCTTATACAGACAAGATTCAGAGCAGATCCATGTCAGAACTGTGGTTGAATCAGACCAGAGTGTCACTTTATGGAGGGGCATAGAAAGTTCCTTCACTAGGAGATTCACCAGTTGAGATCCGGCTAGAGCCGCACATAGTTCTAGACGTGGGATGGAAGTGGTCTTCTTTGGGGATACTCTAGATCGAGCCATAACAAATGAGGTGACAACTTCATTCCCATTTGAAAGATGAAGGTAGGATACGGCTCCATAAGCCCGCTCTGATGCGTCACAAAATACATGCAGTTCTCTCCTCTCTTCACCTGATCCTACTGATCCATACCACCGAGGAACTTGGATCTTGCTCAAGCCAGATAGCTCCTCTTCCCAAGCCATCCAGCTTCTCTTAATGCCTTCAGGAATATCTGGACCATCCCATCCACGCCCAGGTTTGATCCACAACTGCTGGAGCATGATCTTAGCATGTGTAGTGAAGGGAATAATAAACCCCAACGGGTCATATTGTCGAGCAAGGATGCGATACAGAATCCGCAAAGTCAAGGTCTGGTATTCCACAGGTCGGTGCTTATACCCCAAAGTATCCTGCACACAGTGCCAGCTCATCCCGAGTGTGCCCTCACATGGATCATTACAATCATGGCTCAGCCATAAGTCGGTCTGCAGGGAACGTGCTTCTTCTGGTAAGTGGTCAACCACGGAGGCATAATTACTACTCCATTGTCTGATCTCAAAGCCTCCTTCACTCAGTGCAGAACGTAGTTTCATGATCATTTCCTTTGCGTCGTCAATAGTAGGCAAACTTTGCAAGCAATTATCGACATAGAATGAATGAAGGACTGAATCTTGAACTTCTGGGTAGGTAGTTGAGATTCTTTTTGCATGTCTTTGAAGAGCATAAATGGCACAGCAGGGACTGGATGTAGTACCAAATGGTAAAACTTGCCATTCATACACCTCAACTGGGGCATCTCTGGTCATATTTCTCCACAGAAACCGTAACAATGGCCTATCAGAAGGTAGTAATCGAACTTGATGAAACATGGCCCGGATATCGCCACTTGATGTTCTCTGAAACGGAGAAGGACTCCGAGAGAAGGACTCCGAGAAGAGAAGAACCCAAGGTAGGGCCAGATAACAAATAGGAATTCAGGCTTTCACCGTTAAATTGATAGGAACAATCAAATACTAAACGGTGTTTCCCATTATGTTCAACTAGATGATGGGGTATATACCAAGATTCATCAGTGAAAGCCATTGCCTTTGGGTTCAGCTTCTTCACATAGCCAGATTCCACTAGCTTTTGAATCTCCTTCTCATATATTGCTGCACGCACTGGATTCTTTGCAATCTGGCGTTCTGTGCGACGCAATGCTGGCATTACTGATTGCTGCCGAGCATTCAATCTGGGTGCATGTTTGGCTCGAAGTAAAGGAGTGGCATATCTTACAACACCATTCATTTCTAGGCATTCTGTTCTCTGCTCCAAACAGTCCAGAGCGTATTGGTCTTGCTTTGACCGAAAAACTGCCTTTGATGTCTGATGATACGGAAGAACATCGACTTGCCACAATCTTTCTACATCCCTCTGTAACTGATCTTCGATGGAAGCAGTCAAGAAGTGGCACTGAGAGATAGAATCAGTCTCGGGAATCAAGGAAGTGGGACCCTGCAATACCCATCCTAGACGAGTATGTAGTGCAATAGGACTTCCAGGAGGACCAAATGTTACTCGTTCCGTAGAGCATAGCAAATGAGGATGATCTCTCCGGCTCAAAGGACCATGTACATTTTTGGAATGTTTGGTTCAGGAAATGTGCTACCAGGATGGTGTGTCCATTAAAACACAGAGGTCCAGTACTCAGTCCATAATCATTTATTGCAACAGATGAATCAGGCCACCAAGTAGAATTGGACTCAGATATAGAGTTGTATGGTTTCTATAAACAAAATAAACAAACAGAATCTTAAATATACTTAACACCATAGAACTTTAACTAATAAATCATTAATCACATAATCCAATCCTACACAATTCAACATCAAAATAGTAAGAAACACGAGAATCATAATCACATAGAACATTTCAGAATTAGACAAACAGAATCTCAGAAATTAAGATCAAGAAACAAATCAAAAGGGCACAAACTTACATTGTCAGGAACACATCAACTCTTCAAAGGCTCTCATTAAGAGAGAAAGAAAGGACAGTCTGTTTCCATTGCATATGGCACACACCAAACAATAGTACCTTATCACTCATTAAGTGCACCTGAGGAGACTTAGCTCCTCCCATGACTGGCTATGTCATGTGATCCATAGGAATTCTCAACACTGTTTATCAACTGAAATTCTGTGATTAAGCATGTAATTCACCTATCTAAGTTTTTAAAGACAATGAACATTAAAGTTACAAATAAACAGTTTCTGTCTCTCGATCCCTCAGATTCTTGGTCTCATGGTGGTACGAAAGATGTTGGACATGGTCTTTTCTCAACACGATCTGGCATGGGTGGACGATATCCTGCCTGGGAAGGAAAAGAAGAAAAAGGATGAGGACAAAAAGAACACCAAGAAGGACAAAAAGAAAGGCAAAGCAGGGGATGTCGGTGAAGAAGAAGTAAGTGTTTTAGTAGCCTGAAAACTCAAAGACAGACACCCAAGCTGAGAGTGCAGACTGGACTAAAGTCATCTTTGGTCTTCACCCAAAAACGGTCTATATTTCAGATCCACTATTGCATTGTGTTTCACTGGTGCCACCTTCTGGTGGAGAAAAGCCTTTGTACTGTTCAAAGTTGACACATTCTGCACATGCAGATACTTATCTTTCTCCGTTCTTTGGCCCACAGGACAAGTACCAGCCTTATACAAACTGCTCCCCCAATGATTCAGACTTGGATCGCAGGTACTGTGTGCTCAAACTACACGTTCCCTACCGTGACCTCCTACAGGCGCCAGACTCGAACTCAGAGTGGGCGGCACGATGCCAACCAGGCAATTACTACCACTGATACTTTATTAGATTTTTTAAAATGAGCATTTCCTCTTAAATACACTTCCACTCACTACCACTCTACATTTAATAATACTAAATATTGCATTAATATTTACATAGAAGTAGATGCTAGTTGAGAGGCAGCTCAGAATATTAAATGTATACCTGCTAAGACCAATAAAATGTCACGCAATCCCCTGTATACAGTATTTTGCCATATATTATTTGAGTATTTACCTATAGATTTTTGCCTTGCCATGCGCTTTGAAGCAATGCAGATAGAATTGTTTTCATGCATCCACCAGTATTTTACTTTGCATGCTGTTATAAAAAAAATGGTATTTATTGTTATTCATATGTTTTTACTTTCATTTTACATTTTCACACCCAAAGAAACGGCATACATAAATAATAATTATTGAACTTGCATAATTAGATGTGTGTACAGTTTCAGTTTATTTACCTGAAATACTGGGAAAGATGCCAGTGAGAAAAGTTATTTGAATATATTAATGTACCCTACTTGGTTTACTTTTTTTGCTAAAACTTTACATTTTTAGTAGATATAAAGTGATTAATGTAACAATGTATTTGACTTCTTTCAAGGAATTTTGGTTGTTTCTTTCTCCTGTGTGATTGTGGTCCCAATAAGAGTGCTTATACAGAACTGGTACAGTGCCTGTACCAGTTTTTTGTTTTGTTTTGTTTTATGAAGGTTTCCCAGCCTGTTTTTTCTTACACTATATCCAAAACCCATTTACGTATCCAAATGCATTCCTCTGTATCACTCTGATGTAGAAATGTAAAATCTGCTGGGTTTCATGTCTGCATTGCTGTTCAGGGGGCATGGTTTGGATGAAGTCTTCACTTTAACAAAGGTTGAATTTACATTGAATCGTTTAGCAGACGCTTTTATCCAAAACAACTTACAAATGAGGAGAACAATAGAAGCAATCATGTTAACAACTGGGCAACAATATGCAAGTGCTGTGACTAGTCCCAGTTAGTCTAGCTAGCACAGTACACGTAGCAAGTTTAAAAAAATGGATATACAGAATAGTAAGTATTAGTATTAATGGTGATTTGTTAACTTTAGTTATTGCATTAGTTATTTTATTAGGTATTATATAATTTTTTAATCTAGGATAATATTACTTTATAAATATACCATTGTTCATAATCGTCTTTCTTTATAACAACACTTTTTGTATTTTCTAAATGCAATAGCTTTGTACTACTGTTCAAATGTTTGAGGTCAGTAAGCTTTTTTTTTTAAGTTAACACTTTTCTCAGCAACGAAGTTAAATTGGTCAAAACTGACAGTAAAGAAAAAAATGATATACACATATATGCTGCTCTTTATATTAATAAAAAATCCTGAAAATATTAAGCCGCAGAACTTTTAAATATTTGAAACAAATCAGCTGATATGATTTCTGAAGGATTATGGTTGCTGAAAATTCAGCTTTGCCATAAGAGGAATAAATTACATTTTAAAATATATTGAAATAGAAAACCCTTATCAATATTACTTTCGTTACTGTATTTGTAACCAAATAAATGCTGCCTTGGAGAAAAAATAAGACTGCTTTCATTTAAAATAAAAAATCATACGGACCATTTTTTTTCATTCCTGTCAAAAAATGTAACGTTACTTTATGTATTCTATATTTGAATGTAAAAAAAAAAATGTAAATTGAAATGTCTAATGTAAAAAAGAACATAACCAAAATTATTTTGATTCCTAATGCATTAATTAATGTTAAAGTAGAACCTTATTGTTTATGGCCCAAGTAATTATCGCATTTAAACACTTTAGTTATCTCCTTAACGCATAATATGAAACACTATAGGACACTATACTGAGCCTTCTTTCTGATTTGGGTGTGCCCTGATCCCAAATTTTTCCCCTGGAACATTTGTGCAGTCACACCGTCTGTGTCACCTGCATCTATAATATTAATACAGACTCCCTGCTCCCCATCCTGATACTCAGCTGTACCTCCTCCCTGCCATAACCCTCTCCTCCTCCTCCTCCTTTTCCTCCTCCTCACACTTGTAACTGGAAGTTGCCATTCCACAGCATCACTCTGCACCTGAAGATCTCCTGTCCATCGTCCCCGTCGATGCCACTGGCCAGAGGGATGTCTTGCCCTGTGCCCCAGGTGAAGATTGAGATGGAGTCCGACTATGAAGATCCAGATATTAACCCTAGAGGCAGACACAGGGATCACAGGGACATGAGCAGCGAAACAACACTATAATGTCGAATCTCCAGTAGTGGAACTGTGAACAGTGTGGAATATTGGATGCTCCATCTCAGCTAGTTTGAAGCTACTGTGTTGCTAATACATGTTCATGTTTAACTTAAGATACAGAGTGGATCAGACAACACTTTATAGCACAACTGTGACATGGCATAAGAAGTCAGTGGTTGAATTATTTTAAAGGGTAAACATTGAGCCAGAGTGAATAATTTATGCTATGTATGCATCAAATATGGATTTTTGTTTCTTATTTTAAAAGCCAAAGGAATTAAAACTTGCTGCAAATTCAGTAAATTGAACTATTTGTTATCAATATAACACCATAGATAATGTGAAAACTAGATCAGCTTTATTTTCAAGATTCCAGTATCTTTGATATGATGATTGATTACAGAGTTTTACAATTATGATTTTGTTTTCCCCGTTAAATGCTTATACCTCTGGGTCTAGTAGTGTTGCCTTTCTCCGAAGTCATGCTTTTCCTTGCTTTCCCTTTCTTTTCCTGCTTATAACACTCAAAAATCAAAGTTGGGGAAAGAAACAACCAAAAAAAGCACACAAAAAAAACAAACAGATTTTGGCCTTTCATTTTATTTGTTTGAACGTTTCAGAATGCTTGTGTGTGCAGTGTTAGGTGTAAGCGGGATGTTTTGTCTGTATTTTTATATTCTGTGCATGACTATGTGAAACTGGGCAGGTTGCAAATGATGGATGATGTTTGCTGATGCTGATGAGATTTAACCTCTGGAGGGAAAAAAATAACTGTTAGATGCAATAATTCTGTCTCCTGACAACTTGAATTCTGGTTAAAGTTTGAAAATTAAGACTAAAAATATTTACTGAAATTATGTTTTTGTACATATGAGCCATATACATTAGAATGTGTTTTTTTGTTTATTGTTCATCAAAAATCCCTTGTATAAATTAATAATTCATCCTAAGATAAGATACTGACTAAAATACAGTAGCAGGCTTAAAACCACTACATTTACAATCAACTGGATATTTATTCAGGTCATTTGCAGTCAAAATTACCCAAGAATATAAAACAACATTTACGCCTTTGGTACTGATTTTGAAAAAGGCACACTGGACGAAAAGCATATTTTATCCTGATTGCCAAACTACTGAGCAAAGGACCATACATTAAGACAAAAACAGCACTGAACAACATCATGTTAAAGAACATGACACATTTCTACTAGTGTCATCATCAGGGTCCATGGTGAAGCCATCGCTGAATCCGTTACTCTCCACTAGCGTGGGTCTCTTACCGCACATAGGGCAGAGTTTGTTCCTCTCACGTGAAGCTCGCATCCATATGATCAGGTTCCAGCGTGTGCCTGAAGAGATAGGCAGAGCGCCGTGCATGTGCTGGCCCCTGTGAAGCAGACCCTCAGTCACATGATGCTCCACTTCCACACACTCCGTCTCACTCAGAGGCACCTAAGACAAACACACAGTCAGGACACTGTAAATACATCTTTATCGTACATTACTAGGCCGCATGCTTGTGATGTTTCATCCAAAACTGTTAGTGTCTTTGTAAAGTGAACTAATGTGTTCTATAATCATGAAATAAAATCTCTTCTTGAAGAAATTGTTTGCTTGCTCTTTTAGGGTAGTTGAATGGGGAATGTGATAATAATATTTCATTTCAACAGATTGTATGCATTAAACAAAAGACAACACTAAACTGTTTGATGCAAATGACCCCCTAGTTTGAGGGAACCCTTTCCTAAAATAATAATATAATTATATATATATATATATATATATATATATATATATATATATATATATATATATATATATATATATATATATATGTATTGACTGATTTATACTAGTTTGTGTGTGAAAAAATATTAGGGATGATATTATGAAGACAACGTGTTAAATAATTGTCATTTATAGTCACTGCACTTAAGCCATACCAAATCATTAAAATGCCTATTATAAAATGTATATTTGAATGTATTATAACAAATATATAAAAAATGTAATCTTGAAAAAAAAAATCAGAAATTAAATATTTTGTTTGTATTAAGTTGACAGCATCTTTTTATGCCCATTATTAGAGTATTTAGAGTATTGACATATTAGGAAAATATAAAATTCCAATTTAATTATAATTTTGCCCTAGCTATCTTTACAAGCAGATTTTAAACAGATTTTCAATTTCAAAGAACCCTGTTTGGGAAATCTCAAAAAGTTGTCTTATAAGCACCTGTCTCATGGCTCCAAAGAACAGGTTGCCCTCTGTGAAGTCTTTCCCCAGTGATATGTTTAGAGTGACTTCAGCGTTGTCATAATGATAGCAGAGTTCCAAATCTTCACGCATAGCATACTTGACCACAAAAGCCTTGTGACTGTCCAGGCAGCTTCCTCCACAGTCGCTGTAGAGCAGAGCCGTGAGTGGACGCAGATAGACCTCCCTCAGTGGGGTGATGAAGCTCTCGTCAAAGCCCAGTTCATTAAGAAGAATCTGAATTTGTTTAGAGATGTTAAATTATTGTTATTACTATTATGACTCGACTGGCATAAAACAAAGAACAATATAAGTCTGCATTTTGATGGCAATCTCAACCACATGAGAACTGGTTAAGTGTATATTGATAAAAACTTGTACCCCATTATTGTTCATGGTGTTCGGCCTGCCCTTTGGGGCATCAGACTGTTCAAAATGCTCCAGCTCTTCTATAAGGTCATTGCAGAATTCCTTTCTGAACACTGGGAATCTGAAGACTCTTGGTGCTGCAAAATATAAAGTAAACAGAATTTTTTTGTTGACGTGATTTATTTCCTATGATTTGATGGTCAAACTATTTAAATTGGAGCATGAGTAAAGAAGCTCACCTGCTTCTGTCTGGATGAGTTTCAATAGTCCTTCCACGGTTGCATCACTTGAAGCACAGTATTTGACCATCTGTAAAAGCTCTGGGGCCAGGGACGATTCCTTGCAGGGGATAAATGGCATTACAGTATATCAATGAAAGATTTTTAATCATAGACTACCCATACTGCTGATTCTATGTAACTTACATGTAGATGATAAACATGTTGATGTAGAGGTGTATAAATCTCCTTGATGGTAGCTGCTCTCTCTGCTGATTTCAATTTATGATTCTGGCGTCTCTCAATTTCTGCATGAATCTATAAATACACGACGGAGTAAATAAGCACACTCTGACAGCCTTGATCTCCAACGTTACCGCAAGAGTTATTTCTGCTCTCGAGAGCTCACTCACCTTTCCAATCACGTCTCTGAACTGAGACTCAGACACACAGCCCAGGGATCTGAGGACCTTAAGCAAATGTCAATGGTGTTCAGAGATAAATGGCAAAGTATTTAACATTAAGGCATTAGCCAGTGTTGTCACTTACATTTTGATAATCATTCCTGAACTGGCTTTCTGAGACGAAACGAACATGAAGTTTGTATTCCTCAAGAAAAATATTATCTCTGAAAAAGCAACTGCATGTGTAAAATCTCTCCATGGTGTATTGAGATTTGAATACTCCGAGTCTAACTGCATACTGCTATATATTTATTCAGACGTAATATTTACGACTTTTAAAAGATTTTAAGCGAACAAGAACACATTTCGACCAGAGGGACCAGTTTGAAGTTGAACTGTTAGGCAGAGCTCCGCCTACTCAATGATTGTTTTGGAACATCCACAAATATGTCCGTAAAGAAACAAACAGTTTCGCAAACCTCTGATAACACTACAATTTGTTTTTCAAGTATATGAGTATAAATATTCTAGGCAAATTTTGTATGAGTTCGTATCTGAAAAGAGCGATAGCTACATACCAAGAGTGATAAAAGATAATGTTAAGTTTACTTCCTGGTACGTCACTCAATTCCTTCCGTCCGAGTATTGTTGTGTAGTGTATGTGTGTGTGTGCACGCGCAAGTACAAGGCAAATCGCTTCTGTTGTTTTGAATTTTAAAATTGGACGATTATTTAGCTGTACCATCTGTTATGTATTTAAAGCCTGGGACCGTGTATTCGAAGCAGAATGTTGAGTGTGGACTCGTTGCCAGTTGCCGAAGAGGAGGTGGTGGAGTCCAGCTCAAACAGACTGGGGGACATTTACACTTTTGTTGCCGAGGGCTGTTATCCTCAAACCATGAACCCTATTCGCAAGAAAAATCTCAAAAGATATGCTCAGAAATTTATGATTGACGGTGAGAGCAAAGCTTGCAAATGTTACATTCGGAATGTCAGTAATCTGTTGTTAATCTTTTAGTGTTTTACAGTAAGTTAACGGTATTTCCTGGAAACAATGTTGTAAAGTTTAACTTTGACAGACCTGTATGTATGTATGTATACCTATATATATATATATATATATATATATATATATATATATATATATATATATATATATATATATATATATATATATATGCCTGTTATATGTTAACTTAATTTTTTATACCATTTTATAAATATACTAACATTATCCTAGATTTAAAATTCACCTGTCTAGGAATTGTCAATATATTGCCATATAATTATCACCAGACATAATCACATAGTTTTTAACCTCTTTTGTGAACTTATAACTACATGCTTTTAATTTTTTTAATGGCTCTTGGTTACAATATATAAGCTAATAATGGGGGTTACTGAAACTATTTTCTAGTACATAGCCTTTATAATGAGTATTTATTGAATACAAATCTCCTCCTGATGTTTGAGTTGATCATTTTATCCAGTCTATTCTAGTATATAAAACAGTCTTTAAAATCAACATGAGCAACGTTCCATGCTTTTTTTTAAACGGTTTAGCTGGTCTTACTGAGTGATTAGTGATTTATTTAGTTGTATTACCTCTCTAACCTTTCTCTATCATAAATTCTATAGATGGCCGGTTATATTATGTGGGACCGAAGAAAGAAGAAAAGCGAGAAGTAGTGATTGAGGCAGAGCGAAAGAGACAGATATTCCTGGAGTGTCACTTCAATGACATTGGGCATCACCTGGGACAGAAGAAGACTGTTCACAGGATTCAGAGTAAATACTACTGGCTTGGCATTGTCAAGGATGTTGTGGATTGGGTATGATGTGGATGTCACTATCCTGATACTTTTAGGAATGGATGTGTTTGTCACTGTCATATTATGTATACATGTGTTTACGTTTATCTACGTCACTGAATCATCTGTTTCAGATTAAAGTATGTGAAACTTGTCAACACACAGAGCGGAGTAAAAACCTAGCCAGAACGGTACGACCCATAAAGGTGGATGGTCCGTGGGACATTTTGGCCATTGAAATAATCGGTAAAAGTTTGTAAGAGACTTTAAGATGTCTAATTTGTTAGCAGGACATATTTCTAGAGCGTAACCAAATGTCTTCACTTGCTGTTTTTGAAAACAGGTCCATTCCCAGGAACTGTACATGGAGGAAATACACACATTGTTATTATTACAGATTACTACAGTAAATGGGTAGAGGCCTTTCCTGTACAAAATAAAGATGGTCTCTGTATTGCACGATGCATTTCATCATCTATTTGCAGGTGAGGTTACATTGCACCATTAATAAAGAATAAATATGCTGATATGCTAAAATGTTAGTTTTTCTCCAGATTTGGCCCTGCAAAGACAATATTTTGCTCTCAAAGTGCTGACTTCTGTGATGAGGTAAAAACTTTTGTTGAAATACCAAACTTTTATGCAAAACAGGGGATTAACTCTATTTTCATAGCATTCTTATTAATTATTTTAGGTTACAAAGCACCTGTGTGACCGATGGAGCATAGCATTAAGAGTGGTGCCAGTAGACCAGCCGCAGAGGAACGCACTGTATGATCGCAGCAGTAATCTGCTGAGAGATGCCATAAAACAGATGGTGGTGGAGAAACAGGTAGAATGGGATGATTTTCTTGATCCAGTTTTGGCCATCTTCAGGACATCAGTCAACCCTACGACAAAATTTACACCACACTTTTTAATGTTCAACAGAAAAGCCAGCATATCTAGTGAGGTAAGAGAATGAACTTTTAAGATATAGTAATACACTGACATGGATTAATGTTTTAATACGGTAAGCAAGAAGTTACAGACATTTCTATTTCTGTTCATTTTTTTAAAGACAAAGTTTGATGCTCTTAGTTGCTATCAGGACCAGGAGGAGGATACGCTTAATGAAGAGGACACAAACTCTTTTCTTTCCTCCATGCAGGAGCAACAGAATAACATCAAACAGCTGGTAAAGTCTGAGCATTTGTTTGTGTTTCTAAAATCTTCTCCAGTCCCATTACTAATAATAGATCAGTTAGACATGTGTCCCATTCTCCATAGTGTATGTGTAACTACTAGCGTTTATTCAAAAAGGACGTCTAAAAACACTGATTTGAGTGCAGACAAGCTTTGAAATTAGTTTCCTGATAATGTTATTTTTGTCTATACAGGTAGTTACAAATATGAATGTCGCCTACAGACAAGAAAAGAAAAATGCAAAACGCAAGGCTAGAAACATGCCCTCCATAACTCTCACTGTGACCAACCCATTGTTCAGCGCAGAGGAATCGCCCTCAGCAAAAAAGCTTAAGGAAAGCCTCTTCTTGTCTTTTCCTGTGGAGTCTGTCCTAACCACAATACAGAATGTATCTGAAGCCAAGAATATCCTCTAACAGACACTGATGTGCACTGAAAATCTTTTTTGATGGGACTGATCACTATCCGCAAAGTGTATTTGCATAGACTACAGCTCAAAGACCAGTAAGGTGGTCCACAGAGAGCATGTTAAGTAGATGAACTCATGCTTGCTTTGTGTTTCAGCACATAATGTAGATGTAAAGATTCAAATATTGTGTGTCAGCTCAAGGCGTTCATTGACACTGATGATGGTCTTAGATTGTGCTTATTATTTTACAGAATAGTATTTTTTACAAAGTGAGGTCATTATGTTAGTCTTTTACTGAACTACACACCCATGTTTGTTTTGCTTAGGTGACTCATGTACCAGAGACACTTTTTTTCTGTATTTCCTTTGGATGAGTCATCTGAAGTACCGATATTTCAGTATTATCTGTAAGAATGTTGTTTAAACATTGACTATGAAGGTTATAATATTCAGTGCTCATTACCACAGAAAATAGTTGTTAGTTGTTGTTTTGCCTAACTTTTTTTTCTTCAAATGGTGGGTCTGAATTTGCAAATAAATGTATTTACATGTGCTTCACCATTTTAAATTGTTATCCAACAATTAACTGTTTTCATTTGTAATAAATGGATTTGTTAATCAGTTATTCAGTCAGCTCTGCGGCCAATGTGATACATCTCATGCAACATTCTGTTTGCCTTTGAAATAACAGTTGAAACGAAGGTGCAAGAATGCAGCCACAGATTGCAGCTGATTTCATAATAGGGCTGACCTCAGCTTGTTACTTGTGTCATCATTGGGACAGCCTGCAAAATGGCGACATGTCTTTAAAGTGAAGCCGTTTAATGTTGTAACGCTCTGTTCTCGTTTAAAGTAACGTATTCGTACAACCATTGTAAAATATTTTTGTTAAATTTATGCTAAAAACTGACAGCTGTGGTTGCTAGAACTTTAAAAGAAATGCACTGACAATGTTATACTGTATGTATAAGAATTATGGGAGACATGTTGGTGATATTTTAGTTCCTAACTGTAAATATTAAATTATATTATGTTAAAACACCAACATATTTGAGCCAATAAAATCTGTTTCTACTGTGTTGATGACAACAGTGGTGATCTAACAGAAATCCACGAGGTGACTAAAGTGCAGTGCTACTTTTTTAATACATTCTGGGAATGTACCTTTCCCCGTAAAATAAAAGGTTATTCATACTTTTTATTTGAAAAATAAAAATAAAAAATTCTCTTAAAATAAAATAACCTTTGTGAAAAAAGAAGTACACTTTAGTATACTTGAAAAAAGAGTGTGTTATGAAAAATATATTTTTGAAAGAATATACTTAAATGCAAACTAAATGTGATGTTTTTGGACACTTAAATGTTAATAACAATTAAATGGACAGACATTATAGTTTAAAGTTATATTAAATGCAATAATTTGAACTCAATAGCGCCTTTTAAGTAGGACTTAAGTACTTTATAATTTCATAATTACTTATTGTCTGAAATATAGTTGTGAAAGTGTACTGCCGAATGTAGGCTACTATACTAACTATGCTATACTAAAATATAATGTAATTTCGTTTGAAACTTGTATTCTATTTCTAATTATACATTTTGTAATTTAGTTTTTCAAATATTAACTTTAAATATCACTACAGTTAAAATTAATATAAGCACTTTAGTATAGGCTATATTAACACATCAACATAAGAGTACTTCGTTCCTCATAAACAATGATTTAAAATGTACTATAAAGTGAAACTTTTATTGTGATTTTTTTACAAAGTGCACTTTTAAAATGGGTACTAAAGTGTTTTAAAGAACAGTCATAATAGTGTAATCTCTTTAAGCCATTTATTTGATATATCTGAGAGTACAGTTTTTTTAAATATACTTTTAAGATTTGACGTAACTTACACTACAAGTGCACATTCAATATATGACCCCCCAAGGGTATTTATTGTATTTTATATTATATAGTATATATTGTAACTTAGAGTTTGTAGTTAATAGTAGTTTTTCACTGTAGCACTTACTTTCCTTTTAAAATGTCTACTGTGAATTAGTGAAATGCTCAGTTTATGCTCGACTTTTGGAGATGCAATATATTGGATGCACAATAAAATACAATAAACAATACAATACGGATACAATTATGATATCCATTTTAAAATTTGCCCTCACGCGCTTTCCATCAAAATATGTAAATACCTGTGTATTTTACCAATGTGACTAGAGCACTCTCTGATTGGTCTGTTGTCACGGAGGCGGGGCTTCAGTACAGTATTATTCCCCCCCTTCCTGTCATTGAGCTGCACTGGTAAGGAGAGACGATGTATGTGACCAGGATATTATGTGACTAATATGAGTTTTATTATCGCACCGGGAAGGTTGATTTACAAAGGAAATAATGAGCTGCTTTTTAGACAAAGTATTTACATATAACGTTAGGTATTCTATACTGCCCTAATGAACGAGTCTGTGCTAATGCCGGGTGTCAAGCTGCGCAGGCCAGCGAATCAACTTTACAGGCGCAGTAAGTTACATTGACATAGAGTTTGTTTCACGCGCGCTCCTTTTATCAAACCAGACGGTCCAGACCTGTCAATCTGGTTTCACGCTGTGTCATTTACCTACTCTATTGAAATCATTTGCATAAAGAATTTTGCTGCTCACGTTTGCCTAGGAGAGCTAGTCTGTGTGGTGCAGTAGTATCAACCTCTTCAACAGGTGTAGGAAAATGAGGGTTGCTGTGATTCTCAGTGGCAGCCTGGTGTTCACTCTAGTGGATATTATGGTCACTACAATATTGTATGTTCATGGATCAAGTCTTGATATATTTTCAGATGAATTAGAAGACTTTGACATACACCGCTCAACACTGGACTTGTGGGGAACTGTTCTCATACGGGTCAGTCTTCTTTTCGGGGGCTCTATTGGGGTGTTCTTTAACAGGAACGATGGTCCACGGAGGGTGTCAAACCTGGGGACGCTGGTTGCCCTCATTTGCCTTACCAATATGACTTATGCTCTGGCCAAGTTGTTGATGTTTTCTGAAGAGGGAGCTCTGATGTATGACCCTTGGTTCCTCAGTCTGTTCTCCTGGACTTGTACATCAGCAATAGGCATCATGATCTCATGGAATCTGCTGTCACAGACTCCCAATGCTGTGTCTGACCGAGAGGACAGCGAGGAGACGGAGGGGTTGGTGGATGGCATTGAAACAGAAGATGAGTCCAGTGAGAAGAGCAGGAAATCAAAGAAAGAGTCTCCTCATTCAGGGGCCACAATCGGCCGTCTGTTGTCATACTGTAAGAAGGACTCGGGTTTGCTGGCCATTGCTTTCTTCTTTCTTCTCCTATCTGCTGTGTGTAAGTTCACTCTCAACAGTTTCTCACAGCTATATTCTAAGAAATGTAATAAATGAAGTAAACATTTCATAATTCCATGATGGATATTTCATGAGTCAGACTTGTGTTAACAGTAGGTCTTGCTTTAATTGGCCCAGCAGTCATTCTCTATAAACAATCTGATGAAATGTATAGTTACTGTACAATTAGGTTGTATACATCAGCATTAGTTAACACAATATTTAATATGAACTAACAAAGAACAATGATTTTAATGGACTAAAAGCGAACACTTGTATATTTAAAAATGAACTCTAACTTTAAGTAACATTAATACATGCTGTAAAAAATATTTAAATATACTTAATATATGCAGAACAATATACTTTTTTTAAAGCATGTTTTGAAAAGAGTCTCTTATGCTCATCAAGACTGCATTTATTTGATGTAAAATACAGTAAAATGATGTGAAATATTATTACAAATTAAAATAATTCTATTTTAATTTTCCGCAGGCATTCAGTCTTCAGTGTCACATGATCCTTCAGAAATCATTCTAAAATGCTGATTTGGTGTCCAAGAATAGTTTATTATTATTAATGTCAAAAACAGTTTTGAGGAAACCATGAGACATTTTTCAGGTTTTTTTGATGAATAGAAAGTTCAAAAGAACATCATTTATTTTAAATGTTTTCAAAATGATCAATTTAGAGCATCCTTGATCAATGAAAAATCTTACTGACCCCAGACTTTTGAACGGTAGTGTGTATAACAGTTTTTATGTTTTTCACTTCACATTTTCATCATATTCACCCCAGCAGTTGTGGATTTCTAAACTTAGCGGTCTGAGTACTGTTAGATTGCACATCATTGCAGTGTAATGTTATGATTGCTGTAATATTTACATGCTTGTGAATGCCAGGATTTGTCACACTTTGATGGTTGCACATCTAGCACTTTATATTGTTTAACATATTGTTCTCATCTCTAGTACTTTTCAGCGCACAGTTAATGTTTTATTTTCCTCTCCATAGGTGAAGCTTTTATACCTTATTACACGGGGCAAGCAATAGATGGCATAGTTATCCAGAAAAGCATGGATCATTTTGCCAAACCAATGATTACTCTCAGTGTGTTGGCTTTGGTCAGGTGAGCAATTCTGGATTTGACTTTTCCCTCAATTACTCATTTTTATAGACAGCACTATAGAGATTTCATGAAACACATCAAGTTTTTTTTGCATCTTAATCCATGTCATATAGTGTCCTTTGAAAATGTTTTTATAGCTCCATAGCCATTGGGTTTCGTGGAGGAGTCTTTTCTGTTACGTTTGCCAGGTTGAACATTCGACTTCGGAACCTTCTCTTTAGATCACTGATGCATCAAGATATTGGGTTCTTTGATGCCAACCATACAGGTAATATTACAGCGCCAATCATCTTTTATCAAACATATTTCCTTATATTTGTACCAAAACATGTAGGCCTGTAATTTTGCATACTGAATTTCAGTTGATCTTTTTTCTTACATTTGCAAGTTCAGTGTTGTTTTTAACGTTATGTTATCAAAAGACCATTGGACCAGTGAAAAACATTCAGTGCAGAACACATAAATGATTCAGCACTCAATGGTTTGCCTTACAGGTGACATTACCTCTAGACTTACCTCAGACACTACTCAAGTGAGCGACCTCATCTCACAAAATGTGAACTTGTTCCTGCGTAGCTTTGTGAAATCTGTGGGCATCTTCATATTCATGTTTGGAATGTCCTGGAAGCTGTCTGTAGTCACCATCATGGGTTTCCCATATATAGCTGTGGTCTCCAAACTGTATGGAGAGTATTACAAGGCAAGTTATGCATATGCAAAAACTTAGCTTGATAGAAATAATAGAAAGTGGTGCATTATAGTAGGCTATATAGTAGCTTATGCTGTTTCATTATTCACAAATGCACATTATACTGTATATATAATAGCATTTCATGCACTGATACAAACGATGAACTCGTACTAAAAGATTACACATTTGTGATGTTCAACAGAAATTAACCAAAGAAGTTCAGACAGCACTGGCTCAGGCCAATAAAGTGGCAGAGGAAACAATATCAGCCATGAGAACAGTGCGGAGTTTTGCTAATGAGGACGAGGAGGGAGATTCATACTACAGCAGACTGCAGGAGATGTTCATTCTTAATAAGAAGCAAGCGGTTGCCTACGCCTGCTTCATGTGGTCAAGCTATGTAGGTATCCTGAAGGTTTAACGAAGCCTTCAGTCTTTGTCCTCACAGAATCCTTAGTTATACATTCTAATGCTGCCTGCACATGCTATCGAAATTATCGTAAATATGAGTTTTCTAGTTTTGGAATCTGTCACCCTGTCAAGTCATATTTACCACTGGGAAGTTTGAGGATAATTTTAAAACCCAAGTTCCCGAGTTGGGCGTGCCATAATCTTTAAACATGGTTGCTGCTGTGATTGGTAATCTTTATTAGCCTTGTCTTCTCGTCAATGTAGTGCATATTTACAAATATGAATAATCATTTAAAGCGTATTGTATGTTTTATACACAAAATAGCCTGTATTTGACCAGAATTCCAGAATTGTCAGCAAACTGACTATCTAGATAGCACAGTGAATGTTTATATGGTTGTCAATGAATGGGACGCTAAATATCATTTTGGCTTTAATAAGATTTTCCCAATAAAGAATAAACCTGTGGCCATTTGCAGAAACTGATAATAATACTGGTATTACAAGTTAGTCATCTATTTAAATTCTTCAAGACTGGTCGTAACGTTTTAAAGTCAGTTACATAAAAGGATAGACTGGAGTAATTTGAATCCGGAAAGTAAGGATGATTAGCTCTTAATGATTGCTAGTTGGTCAGACTAGTTCTTAAGACACAGTCTCTTAACTCAGTGGCTTATGTACAGCAACTGGCGTCCTTCATGATTCCTGTTCTTTTCGACAACAAAGCACTTGAATGCGGCGAGATCGTAATCACAACTTTAGAAGTGGGACGTAGGAAATTTCAGATAGCACGTGAAGGCAGCATCATTTATTTCCCTTTGCTTTTTGCAGCATCATTTATTTCCCTTTGCTTCTCCCTTTGTATGGAAGTAAAATAATCTCAAATGTTTTTGAAACAAAAAGCATGTTGAATTGCACCAATTGAAAAAAAATATGCATTGCGTTAACCATGCTTGCATTTTAATCCATTGTATTTTTAAGCCTTGCATTTTTATGGGCTGAAATTCAACATGGTTGAATATTTAAGCTGTGAATATTTCAATTAAAAACCATTTCAAACACATTTTCAATATTAAACATTCAATAATCCATATTCACCTTTCATATTTCACTTCCAAAACGTTCAAACTGTTTAAAAATACAACCTATAATATTCAACAGGCAAATTTCGGTCCATTTTATTTCGCCTTGAAAATTCGCTTCCACAAATTCAGTGGTTCAAATTCGACGGGATTCATAAATTTTGGGGCATCTCGCCCGGGGGGCGGGGTTACGTCCTGCGTCACATCTCTCATGCGGGTTCTCGTCGACCAGGGTCAGCGCGCACCATAGCGCACACAGGCAGGCACAGAACTAGCTAGAGAAACCTAGGTCTTAAATCTAATAAGTTATGTTTTTTACAACACGTTCTTTGATGAAAAAGTGATGTTTAATTTCCATAGTCTTTGTTTAGTGAACGAAAGCGAAATCAGGAATTGCGGTCTTTCAGTTTGTTTATCGTTACCTAGCTACCATGGGTTTAAGTTGTACAAGATGTGCTGTAGCCTTACAATGGCCAAGTCGCGTTTCATATTAACAGATGAATTGGCTTCGCTCAGTTTATTAAAAACATCCAACCTGAAATGTCTCTTACAAACTATGAAGGGACAATGAATCAATCAATACACTGACATGGCAATGCTAGATAGATAGCCTACTTTGTTTGCACAGCCCTGCCGTGATTTTGTCACTCTTCTCTCCACTCATAGACCTACGTCTGGTGACAGCGGGGAAACTTTTACCTCGATAAAGTTAGGCCTACTTATTGTATTGCAGAAAAGTAAACTCCAGTTAACCAGTTCATGTTTCTTCTTTAGGTGATTCAAGCAGTAACGACTAATTAGACTCAATACTGCTATTATAATACACAATAATTTTTTTTTTTTGTAATGCAATGTTTTCAACAGGGAAATATAAACAGCATTTGTCAAATTTTCCCTTAACCCCCCCACCCCCTTATCAACAACACATGGATCAGCATTAGTTAGCAGAGTACAAATACATGGGTGAAGTAATCATACAAAATAAACACACACAAAAAAAGAAAGAAACAAAAAAGAAAAAGAAACACCTATGTACAAAGCAACCCTTGTGTGTATTGCCATGAGATGGGTGAAGCCCTAGCATGTGATGGGATCCTTTATAGATACGATATGGTACAACTACAGTGCAACGCAAATAGTAAATATAAGATAAAGTGAAAAGTAATAGTAAATAGTTTAGTCAATAAAATAAACAAACAGTATACAGCAAATCAAATTGTAATGAAAAGGCTATATAAAATACAGGCTATATAAAATAAAATGACACAACCCTGTCTATTTTTGTTAAATTTTAGTTTTATTGATCAGTAATAGACACTATAACAGTATAAGTAGCCTAAAAGGTATAAGAAGTTATACAAGACAAGAAATAAAGTAAACGATTCAGACAAACATACAGCAGGATACAAAGTTAAAATAGCCAAAATATAAAATTATGAAACTTCACTTTGCCCTCAGCCAAAACGATTTGCCAGGGAACAAATGATAGATTAATGAGACCAAAGATCGCCCGTTATAGACACAAGACGAATTATATCTCATGTTTAACCACTAAACGAGAGACATCACAGCCAGCGGCAAACGTCAGAAGCACTGCCCGAGGTACGGCTGATCTCGGCGGGGTACATGAGCGCTGAGCGCCCGGTGAAAGACTGGATATCACAACTCCGAAAACGTCAGATCAATTTTTTAAATAGGCGCTATCTTTATAAATAAACCACAGATTTGACCTTTTAACAACTACATTGTCGACTGAAAAACTATTAAAACGACATTTCGTGACACAATAACAGTAAATGTCGCGGCTTTTCTCGTCTGTCTAAGCGCGCTGACCCTGGTCGACGAGAACCCGCATGAGAGATGTGACGCAGGACGTAACCCCGCCCCCCGGGCGAGATGCCCCAAAATTTATGAATCCCCAAATTCGACAGTAAATTCAACGTCGACATCCAGGAACTGCAGGAAAAGCAGTAGATTACCGACCATAATCTCCATCTGCTGTAGTCGGCTTTACCAGCAGGGGGTGCACGCGCGTGTTGACAAGCACCAAAGCAACAGGAGAGGCCTTCACAAAACGTCATTTGCTGAAATGGACAGAGCGATGAGTACGAGTTATAATTTATATGTGTATGGAAAAGGTTGATTAAGACACAAAACACACGAGCGTTTACTCAAGTGTCTTATGAGACTTATTTTTACCCCCGTGCAAAGTAAGGTGATTTGTCCACTGCAAAAATAAATTCTCTCGCCGTTGGCATTGATATTAAGTTTTAGTAAAACAACTGTAATACACTGAGACAGAGTGAATTGTTTGTTTTAGTCACTATGACGGAATACTAAATTGATGGCTGGGTTTTGGCAAAGGCAATTTTATTTAAATGTAGCATCATTAAATACAACCCAATTACAATTATAAATTAAATTCAGCAATTAAAAATTACATCTCTACCATGATATCTGGTCATCTCTGTGTTATAACGTGAATTGTCTCCGCCATTATTCAGGGCTGCGTACAGTAGGGGTATTTGTCATCTTATTTTATATCTTTTTGTCCATTTGGAGCGCGCGTCACGTCACCTAGCGTCGCGCCTGCCACAAGATCTCTCACTGTTTACATGAACCAGACACTCCGATGAGAGCACATAAAGTGCAATCCATCTCTTATTTACCATTTTTTCATCTTATCGTATATTTTATTCGCTCCTTTGCCCGTATTGGAGCGCGTCTCGTGGCTCTTACTAAGCGTCGGGCCAGCCAGACGATCTCTCACTGTTTTAATCTACCAGATACTCCGATTGATGCACATGTGCAAACAGACAGTGCAATCCTGACCTGCTCTTATGTAGCCTACCTATTTGTCATCTTATTTTATTCGCTCTTTTTGTCCATAATGGAGCGCGCGTCGAATTGGAGCCATCTTCGCAGTATTGAACGCGCCGAGAGAAATGCTCATTTCATACGGATTACATTATCTGAGAGTAGTCTATTTATTTTCGTTTTGAATTGTTTCGTTTAAAAGTAGGATAGACATTTCTACCTTGATGTATTTATCATGCCTGTGAGAAATGTGCAATGCAAAAATTTCATGATTTTATTGCTATGCCTATGCCTATATGTCTGCTTTTCTTCTTAAATCCAGGGAATTGGTTGATCAAACATTGATTGAAATTAAGATACAATTTATTAAAAACGAAATTCACTTTAAAGAAAGGCTTTATAAAAAACAAAACGTAATGGAGTGGTCAAAGTCATTCTCCTTCAGAATGTCAATCGGAGAATCAGGCAACTGTAATAGGGAGAGATCTTGTGGCTGGCGCGCCACGAAACGCGCTCTATAGGACAAACGAGCAAATAAAATATAAGATAAGATGGCAGAAGGGTAACTAAGAGCAGGATTACATTGGCTTTGTGTTTTCGTGCATCAATCGGAGTGTCTGGTAGATTAAAACAGTGAGAGATCGTGTGGCTGGCCCGACGCTAGTAAGAGCCACGAGACGCGCTTCAATACGGGCAAAGGAGCGAATAAAATATACGATAAGATGAAAAAATGGTAGAGATGGATTGCACTTTATGTGCTCTCATCGGAGTGTCTGGTTCATGTAAACAGTGAGAGATCTTGTGGCAGGTGCGACGCTAATAGGTGACGTGACGCGCGCTCCAAATGGACAAAAAGATATAAAATAAGATGACAAATACCCCTACTGTAGCCTACGCAGCCCTGGATAATAGCGGAGACAATTCACGTTATAACACAGAGATTACCAGATATCATGGTAGAGATGTAATTTTTAATTTATAATTGCTGAATTTAATTTATAATTGTAATTGGGTTGTATTTAATGATGCTATATTTAAATAAAATTGTCTTTGCCAAAACCCAGCCATCAATTTAGTATTCCGTCATAGTGACTAAAACAAACAATTCACTCTGTCTCAGTGTATTACAGTTGTTTTACTAAAACTTAATATCAATGCCAACGGCGAGAGAATTTAGTTTTGCAGTGGACAAATCACCTTACTTTGCACGGGGGTAAAAATAAGTCTCATAAGACACTTGAGTAAACGCTCGTGTGTTTTGTGTCTTAATCAACCTTTTCCACACACATAAATTATAACTCGTACTCATCGCTCTGTCCATTTCAGCAAATGACGTTTTGTGAAGGCCTCTCCTGTTGCTTTGGTGCTTGTCAACACGCGCGTGCACCCCCTGCTGGTAAAGCCGACTACAGCAGATGGAGATTATGATCGGTAATCTACTGCTTTTCCTGCAGTTCCTGGATGTTGGCGTTAAATTTACTGTCGAATTTGAACCACTGAATTTGTGGAAGCGAATTTTCAAGGCGAAATAAAATGGACCGAAAATTGCCTGTTGAATATTATAGGTTGTATTTTTAAACAGTTTGAAAATGTTGGAAGTGAAATATGAAAGGTGAATATGGATTATTTAATTTTTAATATTGAAAATGTGTTTGAAATGTTTTTAATTGAAATATTCACAGCTTAAATATTCAACCATGTTGAATTTCAGCCCATAAAAATGCAAGCCTTAAAAATACAATGGATTAAAATACAAGCATGGTTAACGCAATGCATATTTTTTTTTCAATTGGTGCAATTCAACATGCTTTTTGTTTCAAAAACATTTGACATTATTTTACTTCCATACCTTTGCTTCACAGTTTGTTTAAATTTTTGCCACATTTACCCCCGGTTTCACAGACAAGACTTAATCCTAGTCCCAGACTAAAATGCATGTTTGAGCTGTTTTTACAGAAAGCAACTTGCACTGACATATCTTAAAATATGTCAGTGCCTTTGTTTGTCTCAAGATTCACACCAGTAATGTTTTTTCTTCTTCTAGGGCGTGTTATAAAAGCTACTTAAATGCCCTAATTGAACTAAGACCTAATCCTGGCTTAGTCTAAGCCCTATCTGTGAAACCAGGCCTTAAAGTATTTTAGAGGTTCAAGTCCACATTTACACTAGTTTTCAATCTTTCTTCATTCTTCATTTCTTTAGATCTCTGAGCTGGCCTTACAAGTCGCAGTCCTGTTTTATGGAGGCCACCTAGTGGTGACAAATCAGATGAGCGGAGGGACCCTTATTTCCTTTGTCATCTATGAGCTAGAGCTTGGAGAGGCCCTGGAGGTACTTTGATTTTACTTTTAAAATGTACACGTGTGAATGAAACTCAAACGATGAATTTGAAACACTCTGGTCTTTTTACAGAGTATATCATCGGTGTACACAGGTCTGATGCAAGGCGTTGGCGCTGCCGAGAAAGTGTTTGAATATATTGACAGGGAACCTAAAGATGGCCTTGATGGTCAAGAAGCTCCAGAGACACTTGAAGGCCGGGTGGAATTCAAAAATGTGACATTTGCATATCCAACACGACCAGAGATGGAAATATTGAAGGTATTCTTTGTTGAAGGTAGACTTTAAGTGCAAGGTATATATTTTATTTAGAGATATCTTGCCATTTAATCTACTGACAGGAAAATATAACCATATCTTAACAAGGCATTATGTGGTAATGCTAAAATTCTAAAATAAATAAATATGTAAATCCAAATGTTTGTTGGTTTCTGGCCACATAAAATATGTTCTGATTCATTGGCCGTGATAGTGTCATGTTGAGCCACTTTGTCACATTCAGTGTAAATGGATAAATAGCTTTTTGCTGTAATCCTATTGCATTGCACCTATTTAGGACACTGTGTAAGGGCTTATAAATGTGAATGATTTTGGCTAAAAACACAAAGGCTAAGCATCAGAATTATGTAAAGTAGAAAAAAACTTATGAACTGCAGAATTATTGATATATATTTTATCATTATTGTACCCTTGAGCATAACGCTTAAACTCAGGTTGCTATGGATGACTTAAGTTGGGAGCAGCAAAGACTGTCCTTGCAAATGGTGTATCGCAAGTTACTTTAAATGCTACTTTTATTTGTTTTACTTTTATACCGATATGCTAGTGAATCAGTAACAGAATTCCTAGACATACATGTAAGGAAACTGAACCCACATTTTCTTCTCAGAATGTATCCTTCAGTCTTCGCCCAGGGCAAGTAACTGCACTAGTAGGGCCCTCTGGTGGTGGAAAAAGCTCATGTGTGTGTTTGCTGGAGAACTTTTATGCCCCTCAGCAAGGCCAAGTGCTAGTGGACGGTCGACCTGTGAACACCTACCAGCACAAATATTATCACTCTAAGGTGGGATATATTCTGTGGTTGATCTGTCATTCTATATTTTGATTGGATACATTATTTTGTAAATACAATTTTAGAAATGTATATATTTTTTTATTTATCTGTAATAGTGTTGTTTTCAATGCAGCTTGTAGTACATTCTATGACCATAAGAGGGCAGCCGTTGCTGATAATGCAAATTATGGTGAAGTGGCCTAGCCAAAAGCAAATTAGAGATGTGCTTTTTTTTTTTTTATAGGTGGCACTGGTGGGTCAGGAGCCTGTTCTGTTTGCCCGCACTGTTCAGATGAATATCTCCTATGGTATACCTGAAGCTCCTATGGAGGCGGTCATCAGAGCTGCCATTAATGCCAATGCACATGACTTCATAACTGGCCTCTCCAGAGGCTATGACACTGGTTAGTTATATATTATATTATATTATATTATATTATGTTATATTATATTATATTTAATCTAACATAAAAGTCTTTGTTTATATAACGTGTGCATATATATTATTATATTTATTATATAGATGTTTATGTGTGTTTACACACACCCATTTATCTATGTGTGTGTATATATATATATATATATATATATATATATATATATATATATATACATACAGTATATATACCGGTATATATAAATACACACAGACACACACCCATTATATTATATCATAATATTTATATTCAAAATTTTCTAGTCTCTTCTGCTCACCAAGGCTGCATTTATTGGATAAAAATGTCACAATGTCACAAAGTCTTCAATGTCACATTCAGAACATTTTGTAACATTATGAATGTCTTTACTGTAACTTTTGATCAATCGTTTATGAATAAAAGTATTGATTTATTTTATTTATTTTCCCCAAAAATATCAAATAAAAATTCTTACTGACCCCAAACTTTTGTAACGTTTAATGTTACAAAAGGTTTCTATTTCAGATAAATGCTCTTCTTTTGAACTTTCTATTCATCAAAGAATCCCAAATTAAAAATGTACATAACTGTTTTCAACATTGATAATAATGAGAAATGTTTCTTGAGTATCAAATCATCATATTAGAATGATTTCTAAAGAATCATGTGACACTGAAGACAGGAGTAATGATGCTGAGAAAAAATGCTGAAAACAGCTTTGATCACAGGAATAAATTACACTTAACTATATATTCACAATGAAATAAATAAGCAATTTTCATTCAAGCAGCTGATTTCTGTAAATGAATATAAAACTTAATGTATATTGCAGCACAGGGTGAAGTCAGTATATACATTAATGACGATGAGACAAATTCATTTAAATTTAATATAAAACAAATGGCGCTCTGTGGCGCGGCAGGATTTTGAACATGGTCCTGAGCCGTTGCTGGGCGCCGCGGACAGATGACGAATGGCGCCGCCGGTGTGTAGCCTACACTCATAGAGAATAATGTGTTTGAATTTTAAAGACGCGGCGCTGCACTTCTCGCCCGGTGTGACTTAAGGCGCGACCGCCTTAAGTCACACGTGGGGTAGAAGCCACTGATTGGTTGAGAAGCTTTCACTCAAAGCTTTCCTCGGGCTGCTAGAATGAAAATCACTCACTACTCACAATGGGCGGGCCCGGACCTAAAATGGGTGGGCCCAGGCCCACCCGGGCCCAAAGGTAGCGCCGCGGGTGGCTCGCACTAACGTGCTTACGTCATCATGCGTATCCTTAACTTGTGCAGCGTTTGGTGGGAACAAACATACACTATTAAAAATCTTTAAGATTAAGTGACAAATAATATTTGAATACAATTTTGAATTTGAACAACAAGAAAAAAAATGAAACACTACTTTAATATCTTTATCAAATGTGATTAAAAAAATGTAAATAAAAAAGAGAACGAGAGCGAGAGAGACTGTTGGGACATATCGCGAGTGGAGGCCAGTTGAACTTGAACAACGTCATGGCGAACGCAGTGTATTAAGCGAGTAATGTGATGTAAGCAGTGTAATAATAGTGAGTATAGAAACAAACAATGAGATTTATTGTAAGAGTCATTATTTTTCATTAATATTAAAGTAGTGAAGTTGCCTTTACTTGCTTCAGCTGTTAATTTATTCATTTCATGGGTGGACCTTATCCTTATCAATCATCCAAACATTTGCCCCCCTTGAGAGATTTTGCAGGAGCCGCCACTGCATAAAACATATTCAGACTTAACACAAAATCGTCCATATCTGCCTTGAATACCTTATGCAGTGCTATAATGACTATAATAGATATTCAAACACTTCATTTTGATTGGATGTTTTTGACTTATTTGACACATGTTTTGTATCAGAGTTTGGCTCATAATTCATCATGCTGCTCTGTCCTCTGTTATAGGGGTCGGAGAGAAGGGCACTCAGCTGTCTGGTGGGCAAAAACAGAGAGTTGCAATTGCTCGGGCTCTCATCAGAAACCCTCGCATTCTCATTTTGGATGAAGCCACAAGTGCACTGGATTCAGAAAGCGAATACATAGTAAGAGCTGTTGATCTTGAGAGACTGTTATATTGAAAGGTTCAAGTGAACATACGTATTTTTAGTCTTGCATTAGACTTCATTCATGTTACTACTTTGTTTTAGGTTCAGCAGGCTCTGAACAACTTGATGCGAGCGCACACGGTTTTAGTGATTGCCCACAGACTGAGCACAGTGGAGAGAGCGGACAACATTCTGGTGATCGACAAAGGCTCTGTGGTGGAGCAGGGCCCTCATGCTGAACTTATGGCCAGGGGAGGCCTGTACTGTAAGCTAGTGCAGAGGCAGATCCTGGGGAGTGAAATAGATGCAGATGGTCACAAAATATCGCCAGCCCCACCTCGAGTGCTGGTGGAAGGAGATAAGGAGAGTGACGAGGACTGTAGTGACACTGAGTATGAAGCACGCTACTAAGAGAACGTTGACATGCTTACCTAATTATTGGTATGAAGGCCTTAATCCTAGATTGATTTTATTATTAATGTAATCGTATCTTGGGATATATCACATATTTTGCATGTCAAAGAGTGTGTTTACTAGACTGGGCCTGGGGTACTGCCTTGAATAAAGCTTTAAGCAATACATACTTGATGTACTGTACATTTGTTTCAAATGTAAATATCTGAGATAATTTAATTATGTTATTAAATGTAATTATGGAAATAAAATGAATTGATGGACAGATCATTGTTTTTTTTAAATAAAGTTCCCACATACTAACACAGGTAATATTGCATAGTTTATAGTAGCTTTTATTTTAATATTTTCAGATTTCATTTTAATTTTACTTTAAGTTTTAGTAATGTTATTACGTGCTTTTGTCATTATACATTTTTATTTAGCCTTTTTTTTTCAGTTTTAGTTTTTTAAATTTGAGTTCTTCAACTTAATAGATAGATAGATAAAGAGACAGATAAAACTCCTCTTGCACGGGTGTAAAGACATATCAGAAACGTTATTATAATTTTCAAAAGTTTGTGCGCATCAAATTCTCGAGACCTTGCGGTGATGTGATGTGCCAGTTGACGTCACGCATCTCCTCCTGTCGTCTTCCGGCTGAAAATAACAGCTTTGCCCAGTCCCACCGCAGGAGACGGAGAGTTCGAAGTGTGAAAGACACCGCTGTGCCAGACATGGCTGGCTTTGAAAACAAGTTGAGTTCTTACACTTTAACTCAGTTAAACGAACTGCTCGAAGATGACGAGAAGCTCAACAAATTTATCGACGATTCGGAAGAGGTAAGTTTATTTTTCTCGTGAAGACCGTCGCGAAGTTACCGCGGCGAGTTGATTTGTAATCTGGAACAGCACCATTTTATACAGAGGTTCTGCATCGTAGGCCGTGTTTATTTCTATACTTTTAAATTCTTTGTTTTAGAATTACGACGTCTTTACACTAGGAACTATTTAAATTTGAACGTTTCTGCGCGTGATTTCAATTTGGTTTGTTTTTGACATTCGCGGACTATGACAAAGTGTTATGATGTCATCCGTTAAACAATACATTTTCAATAAGACAAAGTAACCTTGTCACGGAAGTAGAAACGGTTCAAACTACCGTATATAATAATGCCCTTGAGTTAGTAACATACATTTCCTCTATAGACTCTGCTTTGTTTTTCTATCTCCCATGATCAGTGATGAAAGTCATTTTCTCGTGATCCTCTTTTGCAATTTATTACTGGCATTGGTCTTATGTATTTCTGTTTTTATTTGTAGTAGCATTTAATTTATTTTTAGCATTAGTACAGTACAGTTCTTTAGTGCATGTTTTTATGTTTCTAGGCAAGGTGTATGATGTGCTTGTTCCCTTTTTAAAGCAAACTAAGTCCCTGGTGATTTTATGTATAAAGGAAAAGTCTGTGGCAATGTAGTACAAGTCACCATTTGCCGTAATCATTGGATTTTTAATCAGAGTTTCATGTCAATTATAATTGTTGATGCATAACCATAAATGTATTCACATCATACTATAAGCACTGCCAATGCACACAGTATCAGTACCAGGTCTCTGACTCGCTGTGTAAGTTAAAAGTTTGCTCACTTGTGTTTGCATATGATCAATTAGATAGTATTCTGGGCATGTTCACAGCTTTGAGTTGATTTGACCTTTCAATTCATGGGAAGATGTGAACCTTGACTCAGTATGTGTCACAAGAGGATGTTTGATCTGGCAACACTGTAACTTGGTGCTATACAAGGTTATATTTAATTTACCTGGCCAAAGAAGTTATTTATAAAGGACTCTCTTAATCATTTACCTATTGCTTTTTAAATTAATATTAGTTTATTAAAACTAGCCTGAGCATTCTTAAAAAAAAACTAAAAAAAAAAACTCTTGGCTTTCACTTAACTGAGACAAATAGGTTAGTACTAGAATGGTGCTCCAGAAGCCAAATATAGTAACAATTCATAGTATGTAGAACGTTATTATCTGCCACATGAATACAATGGCTGTGGATTCATATATGGGTCTACATGTCTTTTAGAAGGCTGTGTTAGTTTAATGTGATGAATACCTCCCCTTAGTCAGGTTTGGAAAGGACTAGCATTATGTAATCAGTGAAGAGCAATAATTTGCATTTCACAAGCTAGGATTGGTGTATTAACTGGATAATTGGTTTCAGTATTATCTGTCACCATCTACTTAATGTTAACAGATGAGTTCTGCTTTCTTTGATGTATAAAGAACAGTTTCTCTAACTGTATATTTTGAGTGCTTGTTTGGGTATTTTATTTTATCCCAATCATGTAATATGTACATCCTGGCACAGGCTGTATAAAATCTCAGAAGAACAAATGCTTTCTAACCTGCCAGCTGACATAGGCAGGTGTTTGAGAAACATGTGAAATCTGTCACTTCTTCCTGTTATGCACTCTGACACATGATACCTAAACTGAAACTGCAGAAGTTCACCTGTTGAAAAGGGAGGAGTCATGACAGTTAAATACTGTTAAATGTTTCTAATGTCAGTCATAGTTTCTTGAGTTACCAGAGGTGGCATGTTGCAATAATTGTATTGTTTTTCCTTGGAAATGGGATCTCTTCTCTGTGGACTTGTTTTGTATTGTGTGATTCTATGATGTACAGCTACCCTTTGCCACCGACCCCTATTTTTATTCATGCTTTTGGGCCATAACGTAAGGACGTTGTGAACATCCGGTATACAATTAGAGGCTTAAGGTGAAGTGACCTGAATATCAAATTCTAATCAATTTCTGCATAAATAATTTTAAGCCTCTTAACTGATTCTCAGTGGTGAATCTCTTTTATATGTATGCATCAGTGTTGTAATGTAACGGAGTACAAATACTTCGTTACTGTACTTAAGTAGAAATTTCACGTATCTGTACTTTACTTCGCTATTTAAATTTATGTCAACTTTTACTCCACTACATTTCCTAGATAAAATGTATACTTTTACTACGTTATATTTCCACGAAGAATCTTCGTTACTCGTTACTATACAATAAAAATAAGAAGAAATGTGTGCGACTGCAATAAGGGAGTTTTGGCGAATCACTGCTCCTAGATTGCACTACGCACGCTCTGCACGCTCTATTTCAGCGTAATGCTCGTTTGTTGCCAAAGGAGGAGGAAGCAGAACTGAAACCGCCATGGAAGCACCTACTGGAGGACCGGGGCGAAACTCCTTTTCCTTGATTTACTGAAGCCTATGTGTAAAAACGCATTTGCAGCTGCACAGCTAGCACATTGAGCGTCTAGCTCGCTCATCGGCTGTGCTGCGGCAACTGCATATCCAATGGCGCGGGCGCCTCTGACGTGCGACCAATGAGCTAGCCCCACGTCATTACACGTCAGAGCCTGACAAGGGGGCGTGGCCTTAGCCTATAATAGTCCCCTGAATTCGCCATTATAGCAGGTTTAACCTATGGGTTTAACGACTGAAGCGACAACTCGCCAGGTTAGTGCGGCCGGCTACGCAATACTCGTTCCCTCTCTCCTTTCGAACGGCCACAATAAAAGTTCACAATCAAAGTTCTAACCGCTTGCTTTTAAAATAAAATTAAATATCAGAAAATTACTTTTGATACTTAAGTACAGTATATATCAGGTACTTTAAGACTTTTACTTAAGTAATATTCTAAAAGGTAACTTTCACTTCTACCAAAGTCTTTTTCTAGGACGATACTTGTACTTTTACTCAAGTATTGCTTTCTAGTACTTTATACAACACTGGTATGCATACTAATTTATACGAGGGAGGCACATACCCATTTACACCTGTTTTTTTTTTAATCCCATCTCTTTTGTCTATTTTCAACCACTCCTGTCCTGATTTCTTTGAGGGGAGGGTCTATGGGCGGGGTAAATGTATGGACTTGTTCGTAACTTTTACACGTAAGCTCTTTTACGCATTGGGTCTGTAGGCCATATTTAGGCATTTAAAGCACAAATAACAATATTTTGAGATGTAGTTATCATGAAATAAAATTACTTGTATCGTGATTTTGGTCATTTCGCTCACCCCACGCCCATTTGCAACCTTCAGTGTCAGACTTCACTGATGCTCCTTGTGTATTAATAAGAGAAAATCCATGCATCCATGTTTCAACATCTACTGGGAAACCTTCCTGAGATTGGAAGTTTTAAAGTGCCCCATTATGCTATTTTAAAGGTTCCTTTTAATTTTTCCTTTCAAAAGGGATGACACAATACATTCTCTTTCTGTATTTTCTGATTGTCTATTCATTTATACTACTGTTTAAAAGTTTGGCTTCAGTAAAATGTGTTTAAATGTTTTTGAAAGAAGTCTCTTATGTTCACTAAGGCTGTATTTATTTGATAAAAAAAACTGTTATATTATAATAAATGATGACAATTTAAAATAACTTGTCTATTTAAATACATTTAAAGTGTAATTTATTCCTGTAATGGCAAAGTTGAATTTTCAGCAGCCATTACTCTAGTCTTCAGTCAGTCACATGATCCTTCAGAAATCATTGTAATATGTTGATTTGGTGCTCAAGAAACATTACTTATTATTATCAATGTTAAAAACAGTTGTGCTGCTTAATACTTTTGTGTAAAAATAACATTTTCAGGATTCTTTGATTAATAATAGCATCAATAGCATTTATGTGAAATATTTTGTGTAACGATGTAAAAGTCTTTACTGTCACTTTTGATCAATGTAATGTGTCCCTGCTGAATAAAATTATTACATAAAAAAAAAAAAAAAAAAAATTGTACTGACCCCAAACTTTTGAATGGTTGAGTATTTAAATGTATATGTACATTTTTATGTATATGCACCTTTTATTGAATTAATTTGTTCCTTGTGTGTTCTCAGATTAAAGGAATACAACAGAACAAGGAGATGACCCTAGCTGGTAACCGTCTTCTGGCTGAGCAGAACCTTAAACTCCAACCCATGCTTGACCATCAAAAGAACGAGCTTACCAGACGTTACCGGAGCCTACAGGAGCTGTTTGAGGCCTATCAGCTGCGCAACTCCACTCTAGGTAAAATACTGCTATTGAAACATAACCTCCTTTTCTCTCTCTGTCTTTCTGTGTATTGTATGTCCCTCACAATTACACAGCTCGACTCTTACTTGCACACGTCTTGGTTTTTCAGTTTTTATTATATTCTGGTTAAAATGTCCTTTATGTGCATGGGACTATTTTTACCATATGTAAATTTGAAGAGCGGCAATGGAGACAATGTAAATGTTAGCTTCCTCTGGGCTTTAACTCATATTGTTGTTGTTGTGGCATGTGGACATATGAACTTAGTCATTTTTTCCAGCTATAAGATACTCCTTGAAGGGCCTGTTTTTCAGGTTTTACATGTAATTTTCGTAAACTCTTAGTCTCTGTCCATCACTTCCCCCTATATTTCTCTTCCTCGTGGAAAAGGAAGGCAGAACTAAACGGTAGCAGATGACTGTCACAGCTGAGAAGGATCTGTGACTTTAAAGAGAACAGGGTTTTCAGTATCCCTCTGCACGGTGTGTGCTGGTGTCATGAATACAAAGCTGTCACTGATTATCCTTTATGACGCAGGGGTTGCCTGGAAGCTGATTCCAAACAGCATACTAACACTCATTTTATTTTACCGTCTGTAAACTCAATGTCAGCTGGCTTGGGTTTTGAAATATAGTGTATTCTGGAAGTATTGAATTATGTTGGAGCTGCTTTTACACACACAAGCTGAGAAGATAAATACTAATATGGTGCACATGTAGTGTTATTCACACAAAAACACAAAACACCATCATAGTAACACACTTGACACTAAAGTACTGCAATAAACATTCATATAAGAATAGGGCTGGACAATAATTCAATATCAATATTAGGGTTGGGCGGTATTATGGTAATATCGTATACCACGGGGTCTTAAAATAGCAACGGTATCAGTTTCAATACCGTCATTACCGGCACTTATATATAATATATAAATATAATTTATTCAATGCCTAAAAATGCTTATGTAGTTGTCATCAAGTGACAGTGTGGAGGAGAAAGAGAGAGAGAGAGAGAGAAGGGAGAGGCGGTAAATACTGACGAGGCAGTTTGTAAATGTTGCAATAAAAAAGGTGACCGCGAGAGATGGAAACACCTCTAACCTAATGTCGCATCTCCGAAACAACCACCCACTCACTGCTGCGAGGATGCATTTTGCCCTGAGTTCATTAAATAAGCGCATTAGTTTATATTTGTCAAAATATTATAATGTTATTTTTTTTTACATTGATAATGAAAAGTGAACAGCACGAGTAAGATGGGGTGCATCGGGAGTCAGACATTGACCACTTAATTAAGTTTCATTTTGTAAAAGGCCTTTCTTTAAAGTGAATTTCGTTTTGTATAAATTGTATCTTAATTTTAAGAATTTTTTTTATCAACCAATTGCCTGGATTTAATAAATAAGAATTAAATATACCGGTAGCAGACAACATAATCATGACATGATCGTGCGCTGGCGCGCCGCGGTCACTTGCATTGAAATCTCATCATAAATTAACCGAAACTCAGTGTATGCCCCACAGACATGACAGATAGGCCTATATCTAAATAAAGCTTGAAATTTCATTAAACGAAACAATTCAAAACGAAAAGAAATAGGCCACTCTCTGATTATGTAATCCATGATGAGCATTTCTCTCTATCGTTCACTATGGAGATGGCGATTCGTCAATTTCTTTAAACGAAACAATTCAAAAGGAAAAGAAATATAGGCAGCATACTCTCTGATTAATCCATGATGTGCATTTGTCTCTATAGGTGCGTTCACTACGGAGATACCAATCGTCAATTTCTTTAAACGAAACAATTCAAAACGAAAAGAAAAAGGCTAGCCTATACCTTCTGATTATATATATCGCGATAAATATTTTTTCAATAACGCTGATATGATTTTTAAACACATTTCCGATATTTCAAAATACACTACATGGGCTACGTTTACATGTAACCAGATAATCCATTAGTAATTGGATTGATGGCTCGAACGGACTGAAAAGCCTTCATTTAAACACCTTAATCGATACGATTGAGCTCGATCCGAATGAATTTTCGATCGAATAGAGAGCGGTGGTTTATTCCTTTTCTAAATTTCTAATCGAGTGGACAAACACTTGATCGGATTGAAAACCGAAACTGAAAGGACTGCGCATGTGCAATGATGTGCAAACAAGCTGTTTTTCCTGTTGAGTAAAGTGTCATAAATGAGCGTCCCGTCATTTTATAATTCTCATTTCACTCAGCATCTGTAAAGTGGAGCAGGACAACAGCCCACCAGTCCTTGTTTCAGACTCTCATCCACCACAGACAACTGTTTTTTTTCTTTTACAGTCTATGGCGGGGAGGGGCATTTTAACCATAGATATCTATTATAAAGGCTAGATGTCTTACAGCGTTGTCTCTATCGTCATCACCGTCGGCCATCTTGTCACAGGCAAGCTTTCTGGCGGGTTCTGTGGTACCTGATGTAAGATGAGTGATCAGCACGAACACAAATACTCTTATCTCGTTGAAATCTTGACGGATTTACAAACGGTTTGGTTTCTTACAAACAATATTAACGTGGCTATAATTCTGGTTGATTATTTATTGATACACTTATTATTCATAAGAATGCAGTGTCATAACTACATCTCTGACGTTTATAAAAACCAAACCATTTGAAAATCGGTAGAAAATTTAACAAGTTATGGTTATTTAAAAAGTACACGCACCATTAAAACACAATGTTACGAGTGAGTGAGCTGCCTGTGACAAGATGGCCGCCAGGTGCTGACGTCGACCTCCATTGGCCAGCAGCGCCCACGAGACATCTAGCCTTTATTATGGATATCTATGATTTTAACTGCGTGATAAATATAAGTAGCGGCACAACCGTTCATATGTTCATTGTCTCCAAATTATCACCAGAAATTGATAAATATTAAGTCTGCTGTTTAAAGCAAATAAAGAATCAATGTAGGAGAATAGTTATGTGCAAACAGCGTTAAACTCTATTTGTGCAAAATGTGCAGTGTGCGCATGTCAAAAAATAAATTCCGATTTGAAGCTTAAAGCTTGTGACCCGATCACTTGTTTAGCGTTCATGTAAACACTACATTCAGATTCATCTATCGGAATGAATTCAGGGTGTCATCAACACTCAAAATGTCCCTCAGCAACATGTGTTTTTGTTGTTTTGTTGTGTGTGTGTTTTTTCCTGCAGCAACTCTGAGCACTCTCTTATTCTTTATCCTGGCTGAACCACTTTTTTCAATCTATAAGAATAATATAATCAACCTATGTTAGCCTATAGTTTAAAGTTAAAGATATTAATATTAATAATTTGAGTCTTATATTTATTTGATGGTGATTTCACATTTCTTGTTTGTATGAAGGCTAAATACAAATAAAATATTAACAATAATTTATTTGTACCATTTTTATTTCTAAAATATAAAGTTTTATAGGAGGAGGTTTCAGAGACTTGGCAAATTAATCTTTCAGAAGTTTGTAGGTACAGACATTCATTGTGGGCGTTCTTGGCAGTTTTTTCCTGAGGCTTTTATACTGTTCATATCGGTATCGGAATTATATTGTATCAACCGAAATTAAGAAATATATTGTGATATAAATTTTGGCCATTTCGTCCAGCCCTATATAAGAACATTAGAACTAGGAAGAAAACCTTAATCTCAAAATTATTCAAACTCTTCATGGCAAGCATCTTTAGTACTTAGTAGAACACCCTTTTGCTGTTATGACCTGCTGCAAACGAGATGTTTAACCAGACACCAGCTTCTGGCAGTGTTTCTGAGGAATCTTAGCCCATTCCTCATGAGCAATGGCCTCCAGTTCAGTAATATTCTTGGGTTTGTGTGCTGCAACTGTCTTCTTCAAATCCCAGGTGAGTCAGGTGACTGTGATGGCCACTGTAGAATCTCCCAAGACTACTTCTGCACCCAAGCCTTGGTGGGATTTGAGTTTTGGGATCATTGTCCTGTTGGAAGCTTAAGCTTTCCTCACTGACGGCATGACGTTTTCTCCTAGGATTTCCTGATAGTTCAATGAATCCGATCTTGCCTTCCACATGCTGCAGGTTTCCAGTGCCAGAGGATGCAAAGCAGCTCCAGAGCATCACAAGGCACCACCATGCTTAAAGGATTAGTTCACCCAAAAATGAAAATTAAGTCATTAATTACTCACCCCCATGCTGTACCAACCCCGTAAGGCCTTCGTTCGTCTTCGGAACACAAATGAAGATATTTATGATTAAATCTGAGAGGTGGATGACTGCTACATAGGCTGCCTAAGGGAATGAAACTTGACGGCCCAGAAAGTCATTAAAGAAAATGTTTAAATATTCCATGTCGCAACAGTGGCTCAACTATAAGTTTATCAAGCGACGAGAATACTTTTTGTGCGAAAAAACAAACAAAAATAACGAGTAAATAATGACTTAATTTTCATTTTTGGGTGAACTAACCCTTTAACTGAAGACAGAGTGTTCTTTTCAGCATATTCTTCATTCTTCTTTCTCCAGACATACATAGGATCCACATAGCCGAAAAGTTCCATATTGTTTAATTTCTCCACAGAACAGAAACTTCTATGGGTTATTTATATGATTTTGAGCATGTTGGAGCTAACTTTTCTTGTGCTTTTGTGTCAGAAGTGGTGTACGTCTTGGAGTTCTAGCATGTGTTTAGTACGCACCTTACTGTGCAAGCTGAAACCTCAGTGCATGTTGCCACCAAGTCTTGCTGCATGTCTTTTGCAGTCACTCAAGGGTTTCTGCCTTCTCAGAAATCTGGTTGCAGCCGTTTATGTCTTCCTTTTTCTGTCCCGTCCAGGTAGTGTAACCACTGTTTCTTTAACTTTGAACTTGCGAAATATGCTGCCAAAGTTGTCTCTAGGAACATTTAGTGCCTTCGCTATCTTTTTGTTTCCTGATTTCCTAGTTTTTTGGACCATTCATTTGACTTATTGACATATTTCGAACATGCAGTCAAACGTGACACTCAACAAAACTAGCCAGTTCAGGTTATATATCTTTACCTTGAAATAAAATTACTCATACAGTGAAATACGATTTTGATCAAATTGCCCACCCTAAATAACGCTTTAACAGTTAAAAAATAGCTAAGTTAAAGCATGCTCTACTTGACCCTATGATTCACCCGTAGTTCAAGCCAGGGTTGCCAAGTCCACAGTTTTTCCTACACCAGACATTTGTAGCACACCAGTCATCCAATAATCTCTTTGCTCTTAGTTTCGTTCTGATAATAAACAGTCTCAGCCTTTAATTTCTGTCCATTTTATCACAACATGCAAACAATATATGGCATTTTGACGCTCATAAATGTGAAGTGCCAGATCGCGCCTTAGTTCAACCGGCAGTGCAGAGCGTGAGTCTTTTCCTCCACTTTAAAGTGTAAATTGCAGGTTAACCACCACAACCAATTAATGTGTAAATTAAAGTGCTCAATGTGTATACATGTAACAATTTCTGTCTTAAAATGCGTTAAGATAACATATATTGGGGTTTCTTCAAAGGTAGCATGTTTTTTTACCGTAACTGAGTGATGACGTCATAAAAGTGAGCGCGGGCGGTTATGCACTCACTCTGTGTGTGCCTGTTGAGGGAGAATAAAACGATTCGCGGGACTCCCGCAAACTAGAAATATCTATGAATAGAACATAAAAACGAATACATTTTTATTCATCTGTTGCAGAAAAGCAATAAGAACAACTAAAACAAAATAGAAACGGTTTACAGGCAGAGTTTCTATTTCTAACAACAGCTTTGACCGATGTAGCCAATCACAGACGTGTTGATTTCTTGAACGCAATAATGGCCAATCAGAAGCATTTACGATAGACTTCCCTCACCGCTCAACTGACTTTTTGTTCAGTGCTGAATTCTGTAAGCTGGCAAATCCTCTAATTATAACAAACATAGTATATATATTATGAAAGCTTCATTGATAATAACAGAGATGTGTGAGATCGTGATGAACTGATGTCAGCTTTTTATGAATTATTATGGGAGCGCAGTTTGCGCGCATTCATGCCAAACCATGCACGCAGTAGCCCGCTTGCTTTTATGTTATAACAGTGGTTTGTGTGTTAATGCTTTATAACAAATCAGGAGCATTTGTGCTGATGTGTATGGTGGCGACACGTAGGCTATTTGGAGGTACAGAAAAAAGGTCTTTTTGCGGGCGGGAGCGGGACAAAACATAAATGCTGCGGCTGGGAGAAAGTAATATAGAAAGTAGTTGAGAACGTCAGTTATAATAATGACCCACGTATTAAAAAATGGTCGAGTTTAAATCGGGCTCGGGCTCATGATTACAGTTAATGTGTCGGGCAGGGCCGGACCGGGCTCGGACACAGCGGGCTCGGGTAGGGTCTTGCTTGATGTTTTTGGGCCCGATCTAAGCTCTACCTCGGGTAAGTAATGCTAACACTTACAGGCACGAATCAGCGTTTGTCCTTGGCGAACTTGTGGAGCCTCTCCCCCGTTTTTGATGTATTCGTACTATTACGCCCCGGCTCTAGGGAAATATAAATCACCAAAAAGGCGTAATAAATAATTGTTGGGTTGTGGTGAAGGAATCCCAGCAACGAACCACTCCTGTCGATAATCAAACAAATACACAAAATGAAGAGAAAAGATAATACATTTATTAAGTACTAACAGGTGAAATAAAGAGCATCTCTTCAGGGTGTCCCAAAGGCCAAAATAACAAACAAAACGAATATAAAAAGTAAAAAGGGGAAATTAATAACCTACTCAAATATCAAAAGAAAATACATTTATCTTACCTAACTCCCTGCCCAAAAACAGAGATCAAACCATTACAAAAATAAACAAGGCAGGACACCCCTACGCTCCACACTGTTAAGATGGTTTAGACATTAGGAGAACGGTTCAGAGGTTATCACAAGATGCACGTTCACTTAAAGTAATTAAAGTTTCTAATGCACAATTTGATCATCGGCCGGAGGAGGGATTCCGGGACTCTCAACCCACGTGCGACCGAACCAAGAATGAGCTCCCAGACGAGTGCCAGCAGCGTCCTTATAAAGACCACGCCCTGCCTGGACAACCAATGGCGTTCGTAAACCCCAATCATTGGGCAACCTATTAGAAATCAAGAAAAACAAAAAAAACAACAGAGCAATAAAGAAAACAATTAGCTACATAAACACAGGTCGTAACAATCCCGCACACACAAAGAATCTACATAGAATGTAGATTTACTCAGAGTTAAACGACCGTGATAAGGCATCGGCCAACACATTATCCTTGCCTTTCTTAAAGCAAATTTCCAGATTAAAATCTTGGACAAAGAGAGACCAGCGCATGATTCTTTGATTTGAGTTTTTCATCCTAGACAAAAAAACTAATGGGTTGTGGTCTGTATATACAACCACCGGAAGAGAACTAGAGCCAATATACACCTCAAAGTATTGTAAAGCCATTAAAAAGGCTAACGCCTCCTTCTCAATGGTACTGTAGTTTAACTGATGTTTCAGGAATTTCTTTGAAAAGTACCCAACAGGGTGTTCAATCCCATTTTCATCATCCTGCAGAAGGACAGCACCACCACCTGTGGCACTTGCATCGACATCCAACTGAAATGCACATGAATAGTTTGGAGCCATTAAAACAGGAGCACTACTCAAAAGGGTTTTAACAGAATCAAATGCAGTCTGGCATTCAGTAGTCCACTCGAAGATTTGTGACACACGAAGCATATTTGTTAAAGGCAACACGACATCTGAGAAATTTTTACAAAACCCCCGGTAATAACCAGACATTCCTAGGAATCTCCTGAGGTCACGTTTCGTTCGAGGCACTGCAAAGTCTGCAATAGCTTGCACTTTCAAAGCAACAGGTCGAACCTGCCCTTGCCCCACCTGTTTCCCTAGGTAGGTAATTGTCGCTTTGCCAAACTCGCACTTCGCCAAGTTAAGAGTGAGGGATGCATCCAAGAAACGAATAAAAACAGTGCTCAAGGTTGCCAAGTGCTCATCCCACGTATTTGAGTAAACAACGATATCATCGAGGTAGGCTTTACAGTTGGAAACACCGCCCAGCACTCGACTCAAGCGCTGGAACGTAGCCGGAGCGTTACGTAGTCCAAACGCCATCACCCTATAATTTAGGAAATCATCTGGAGTAACGAAAGCAGATATTTCAGCCGCGCGCTCCGTCAAGGGAACTTGCCAGTACCCCTTTAGCATATCAAGTTTCGTGACAAAGCGCGCCGAGCCGACTTTATCGATGCAATCCTCCATGAGCGGGAGGGGAAACGAATCTGGTTTTGTCACGGCATTTACTCTTCTATAATCCGTACAGAACCGTTGTGTTCCGTCTGATTTCGGAACTAGCAAACAGGGTGAACTCCAGGCGCTGAAACTCGGAACTGCGAGTCCATTCGCCACTAGATATTTTACCTCGGCCTCCATTACTTTACGTTTGGCAGGGTTCACTTTATAAGCACGTTGCTTAATCGGTGAATGATCACCCACGTCAATATCATGCTTCAGTACTTGAGTACAGGTAGGAACATCTGAAAACAACCCCAAGGATGAATTTATCAACTTTACTATATCAGTACGCTGTGAGTCAGATAAATGTGTCAGATGAAGGTCTAAATTCTCCAAAATCGTGGAATTATTCAATCTCCCACCCAACACCAGGGTATTCTGCAGATTCAGCCCATCTTCATCAATATCACTGTCAGAAGCAACCACGATCGAAGCTACTGGAGTGATAACAGAGCTTTTTAACTCCATATCTTCCCCACGACTCACATACAGCTTCAGCATGTTTACATGACACACGCAAGTTTTTCTTTGCCGATCAGGAGTCCGAACAACATAATTCGTTTCATTCAGCTTGTCCCCCTCAGAGAACGAACGAAAAACAGCACTCTTATCAAAACGTGTTTTCATTTTCACTTGTGTTCTTTCCAGTGCAGTCTGTGCTAATTTACAAGCATTATGCAATCGCTCTCTAAAGGAACTGACATAATCCAGCAGATTACAATCCAATCTCTGCTCAGTCAGCCAGTTCTCTCTCAAAATTCTCAGTGGGCCCCTTACTGTGTGTCCAAAAACCAATTCGGCTGGACTAAATCCCAGCGACTCTTGAACACTTTCACGAACAGCAAACATAAGAAGAGGCAACCCCTCGTCCCAGTCTTTCCCTGACTCAGCACAATATTTACCCAGCATAGACTTCAAGGTTTGGTGGAACCTTTCGAGAGCACCTTGAGACTCTGGATGATAAGCACTTGATGTAATGTGCTTAATTTTCAGTTGGGACAGTACCTGTTTAAATAATCGTGACATAAAATTGGTTCCCTGATCCGTTTGGATCACCTGTGGAAAGCCGAAGGTAGAAAAAAACGTGATTAGGGCTTTCACCACAGCCTTCGCTTTTAATGAACGCAACGGTACTGCCTCCGGATAACGAGTTGTCGCGCACATAAGCGTAAGCAGATAAACATGTCCAGATCTTGTTCGCGGTAACGGTCCAACACAATCCAAGATTACTCGTGAAAAAGGTTCTCCCATGACAGGGATAGGTTTAAGTGGAGCAGGATGTATAATCTGGTTAGGTTTTCCTACGTCCTGACACACATGGCACGAGCGACAGTACTGCGCCACATCAGATTTAATGCCAGGCCAGAAAAAATAACGCAAAATGCGATGATAGGTTTTTCTAATACCCAGATGTCCTGCTACATCATCATGAGCCACGCTCAGAACTTGTTTTCGAAAACACTTAGGCACAACCAGTTGAAAAACAGTATCCCAACCTAACCCATCAGAGCCGGTCGGAATCCACTTTCTCTTTAACACCTCATTGTCCCAAAAGTAACCTATTGATGTATTCTCAATCTCATGTAATTTGAACGCTACCTTCCTGCAACGTGACAGAGTAGTGTTTTTTCTCTGTTCAGCAGAAATCGCGTCTTTATCAATGGATAACAGATCAGCCGGTTCTAGTTCAGCACCACTAGTCGCGGACAGCGACTCAGGATCAGACAGCTCAGGTTGTACCTTGCAAACTTCGCTTTGAACTTGCTCCTCAGCTGCCAAAAAGGTATTCGAAATATCAATCGAATCACCAAACTTACGCGCTTGAGCCCGCGTCACTACACACGCAGCAAACACTGAAGGAAACTCTGATGCTAACTCACCGGAAGCAACAGTCAAACACGGGATTTTCAACGACCTCGGGAAATGGAAGTACTTTCCCTCCAGCGAGATCGTTACCTACAATTAAAGCCACGCCACTCACAGGTAACTTATGCCTCACTGCCAATTTTACAAAGCCTGTTACTAAACCGGATTGAATGTACACATGATGTAGCGGTACTTTCAACACCCCCAACTCAATCCCTTGAATGAGAACATCAGACCCACAATAACTCTTCTCCGAAAATGGCAACACACTAGCCAATACAAATGACTGATTGGCCCCTGTATCCCGCAACATAGTCACAGGAACCAAATCACGTTCGGATTCGCCAAGGGAAATCATCCCCTGACACACAAAAGGATCATACGCGGCATCAATATTCGAACGTTGACTGCAAATTTTCTTAACGAAACCAACACTTTTGGCTGTTTTCCCTTTATTTTTACTTTTCAACGAAGGACAATTCGCAATCAAATGCCCAAGTCCGTGACAGTAAAAACATTCACGGGCTTCAACGGGTATTGCTGGCTTAGTTGGACCCATTTTCGGAAGTTTAGCATTTTTATCCGAAGACGGAGGATAGAATTCACGACGCACAGCAAACACATTCTTGTGAGTCAAGGTAAACTCATCTGCACAGACAGCAGCCTCAGCAAGAGTACCAACTCTCTTTTCGTTCAAATAAACGACAACTCGGTCTGGCAACGAATATTTAAAATCTTCAATCGGCATTAACTCACGGAGATTCTCAAAATCAACGACTTTGCTGGAGTGACACCATTTATCAAAAAGCACAGTCTTCTCCCGCGCATATTCTACATAAGTTTGAGAGGCAGTTTTAACATGTGCGCAAAACTTCTGCCTATATGCCTCGGGGACTAATTCGTACGCCCTTAGTACCGCACTTTTTAGTTTATCATAGTCCAAACTGTCACCCACAGACAAGGTGGAACAAACCTCCTGGGCTTTCCCAGTTAATTTACACTGTATCAAAAGAGACCAAACCATAGCATAGCATAGGCCAGCGCAACGCCGCGGATATACGCTCAAATGCGCTAAAATACGAATCCACCTCATTATCTCTAAATGCGGGCACCAAGGTTAGATGACGACTAACGTCAAAATCAGCAGAATGACTAGAAGCCCCAGACAAAGGCACAGAAGGTGAATGATGGTCAACACTACTAGAGAGCACATCAAATTGAGTCTTAACTGAACTGGGACTGCGATCATCAGCCTTTGTTTCCAGTTCACACTGCCTAAAACGTAACAGTTGAGTAGTGTGCTCCTGACGTTTTATTTCGAGATCTAATTGCTTTAACTGGATAGCTAGTTTTAAATCCTCCGAGTTTACACCACTAAGTGAGTGCAAAACGGGATCTGAACTCGCAACATCAACGCTATTTTCATCACTTAACTCAACGTTAGAACCAGGCTGCAAAATACCCTGCCTAATTAATGCAGTTTGAATTACATCTCGCAGTTGCTTCTTTCTAGCAGTTTTTAAAATTGCAATATCATAGAAGTCAGCGATTAAGTATAGATCAACCTTCCGACAGGACTACAAAACTTCACACGAGGGAGCCTGTTTAAATGCCTCAATACTAAATTCCATTTATCAACCTACAACTTCCCCGACACACATGAACAAAACTGCCAATCAAAAATATAAAATGTGTACTCACCAGCAAGGTTGCAAACTTCTCAATTTGGATCGGGCGAATTTCCAAATCAAAAATAGAATTGGACGGACGAGCCCCCAATTATTACGCCCCGGCTCTTGGGAAATATAAATCACCAAAAAGGCGTAATAAATAATTGTTGGGTTGTGGTGAAGGAATCCCAGCAACGAACCACTCCGGTCGATAATCAAACAAATACACAAAATGAAGAGAAAAGATAATACATTTATTAAGTACTAACAGGTGAAATAAAGAGCATCTCTTCAGGGTGTCCCAAAGGCCAAAATAACAAACAAAACGAATATAAAAAGTAAAAAGGGGAAATTAATAACCTACTCAAATATCAAAAGAAAATACATTTATCTTACCTAACTCCCTGCCCAAAAACAGAGATCAAACCATTACAAAAATAAACAAGGCAGGACACCCCTACGCTCCACACTGTTAAGATGGTTTAGACATTAGGAGAACGGTTCAGAGGTTATCACAAGATGCACGTTCACTTAAAGTAATTAAAGTTTCTAATGCACAATTTGATCATCGGCCGGAGGAGGGATTCCGGAGCTCTCAACCCACGTGCGACCGAACCAAGAATGAGCTCCCAGACGAGTGCCAGCAGCGTCCTTATAAAGACCACGCCCTGCCTGGACAACCAATGGCGTTCGTAAACCCCAATCATTGGGCAACCTATTAGAAATCAAGAAAAACAAAAAAAACAACAGAGCAATAAAGAAAACAATTAGCTACATAAACACAGGTCGTAACAATCCCGCACAAACACAATAGTTAACCATTTTTGCTAGCTAGGTCTCCAATATCCATAACTCCAGGCTTGGGGCATAGACAGTAAAAGCTTGGAGTACCTTTTATGCCGTCACACCTGCAATTTACACTTTAATACAAGTTATAGCATGAACAAACATGCAAGAACATCAAAAGGTATGCTGAAAGATACAGTTCATCTTACTGAAATGTCTCGTAATTGTTCAATCAGTGCAGTTGAATATAACACTTTGGGCCCTGTTGTTAATTTTAACATCTAATATTATAGCAATGTACAAAATTAGAGGGTTCCCTGCAACATTAATTGGGAGTTTTTTTTTCCTTAAGAAAATCAAACAATCGTTATCTGCAGATATCATTCAGAATAATGGGCTATCGGTAGTGGGGGAAACTTCTTTAAAAAAATGTTTAAAAAAAATCTTAGCAACAACAAACTTTTAAAAAGCAGAGTATATATATGTTAAGACATTTTAGTAAAATATTGCTGTTTACTAATATAGATTGTTATATTGAAACAAACTGTAATAAATCAGCAACATTCTTGTTTAAATTATCATTCCTGTTTAAATTATCATTCATGTATTAAGTTTAAAATTATATGTAATTTAAATGATATTTATATAAACTTATTTTACCTAAATTTTTCTTTGTTTTATCATTATACGTTTTTTTCAAGTCTATTTGGCAACAGTGGCTGTTTAATTTTAATTTTCAAAAAAAAAAATATTTAAATGGAAGAAGTTCACTCACCCACATTCAGTATTTTGGTGTAAATACACATTAGGTACGTACCTTGCTTTTGAAGCACAATTCGCTACGTTATCGGTACAGCAAGGGGGAAAAAAACAAACCACTATTTTTTTTTATTTTTTTATTTTTTTATTTTTTTTACTTAAACAATGGTACACTGAGAAAAAAACAATGTCTTTAAATCAAAAAAAGTTCTGTCAATATTGTTGCTGCCGGAAGCAACACACATTGTAGTTTATGGTGCTGTTGTAATTGGGGGAAAACCCTTACACTTTCGGATGCAAAATATGTTATCAAAATATTTTAAAATAAGGTTAGATCTATTGCGCTCCCATTCTAATCCGCTCCATCTATTTGACACGTATGTGCGCGCTGGGACACATTGAAGTCTGTGAAGTTAAATGTAGATTAGCTTGCCGTCAGGATAATCTTCAATGTGAAATGCAATACATGCGTGAATTTGTAACATTTACAGGCAAGTGTAAGATGCAAGTTGTGCTCTGCGGAAAACGCATCTCAAACGCATTGAACGACACGCGCATCTGACAGTAGGGCAAGCCATGTAGTTTTACGATTTAGTTTGAAGCGCTTAATATAAAGCAGATGTGTTCACAACATCAAAGTATATCGATATAATTTGTCCCATCCTTGGAGGGAAACTCGTAGAAGTTCAGCATGTGCAGTTTTAAAACAACTCTGCATTCATTCGGTACACATATGTACTGAACTGAAAGACCCATACCAAAAATAGATAAGACAAATATCTGTACCCTACACCCATAATAGATAGATACAAAAACTCGTATAATAAATGTAACTTAAAAAAAAAAATTTAAAAAAAGTTTTATAGATGTGGCTGAGCCTTATGGTGTAGCAGTATTGAATTTAAAATTGAGAGGAGTTTTCCACTGTGAAACCCCTCACTTTTCACTTCCAGCCCCTCACATTAGATGTTTGCCCTCTTTGAGGTCCAGCTCTTTTTTATTATTTTGGCATAGAGGAAATAAACATGGTGTACTGTCATCTGTATACAAATGAAGAGAAAGATAGTGGCTTTGGTCAAATGTAGGTTACCCACTTTCCCAGGCTGGGGCGGTTGGTTATGCCCCAGCTAAGGATTTACTGGCTCAGCAGCAACAGCAGCAGTGCCAGTGTCAGTGCATCTGGACAGGGTTGCCGGCAGGCTGGCCAGTCAGCCGTTCCCTTGACCCAGATAAACAAAAAAGCCCTAGTTATCAGGCTAAATTGTGTGGTGATGTTCCTGTGTGTGCATTAACTCAATGCCACCACTATTTCGAAAGCCACACCATGACAACAGAGCAGCTATGTGGGGTGTTTCAGCGTAACGGCCCATTCTGATGCTGCGGTGTTCTGGAGTAACAGTGTGGCTTTGTGCCCTGAGCAATGTCAGAAACAGGGGTTGGAGAGGGGAAGCCGAATGCTTACACAAACACGGACACACACACACACGCAGACAGTATTTTCCGTCTTTCTTTGTTCTCTCACACACTTGCACAGAGCACAAAGTAAGTTGAATAGGCTATCTGTAGACTAATAGCTGTCTCATGACCTGCAGGATGTTTGGAATGAAATAAAACATTGCATTGTGGGATACAGTATTTCACACAGCATGCTTTGTTGTATAATGTTTATTATAGGCAAATGCAATAGGTATTTTAAGCATACCAAAACATTTGCATATTGTGCCCATGCTATGTCTATTGTTGAATGGTAGTATCTCATACTGTAGCCAGATGCACTTCTAGCAAGTTGAAGAGAACAGCTAAACTGACATGGTTCTTACATGGTTTATTTGCTCTACAATTTTTGTTTAAAATGGTAAGTAAAGCAAAAGTAATAAAGTGGGTCTTTGTTACCTTCATGTCTCTAAATCATCTAAAACATCAGGGGCTGTTTCATCCAGTGCTTAATGTGATCAAAATAATATCCCACATTAATAGAACATTGGTGTTTGTGTATTAAACACAAGCCTCTGTTTAAAAGGCTCTACCCTCCCTTGCTTTCCTGCTCCATTTTCATCTGCCTCCTACAAGGTCGGAATAGTTTTAGGTTGTTTACTGTCAGTTTCTGTTTGTAGTTGAAGCATGTACACTGAATCATACGGCTGATAAGTCTGTGCCAGCTTCTGTTATATTTAGCAGTAGATATTTCTGTTTTTGAGCTGATCTGAGGTCAGTTTTGATTAACAGTGTATAGGTCAATCATCAGTATCAGCTGATCGTTTAAGAACAAGCAGTGAGTTAATTAGATTGTCATTCAAAAGAGAACAGAAAAAGGCCTTTGCCTTATTGATTATAATGGAATATATTCTTTTTTTTTTTTTTTTACATCACTCAATGAAATAGTCAAAAAGAACCAATATTTCGGTGTCTGCAATTGTGAGCTTTATTGGTAAATGGTAAACGACAGCTACAGTGTTTCATTTTATACGACTTGTAAAGAAACAGCATTGCAGGGTCCAGTTAGTAGTTCGGTTGTAATGTGGTGAAACATGTAGAATTATGGATGGCATTTTCATTGTAGCATGAACTACAACACACAATGACACTTTTGTAAGTTGCACCTGCCAGGAAAATAAATGTAAATAGATGTAAATTAGTGAAGGGAGCTGGACTGATAGTCAAACATGGCCGTCAGCTATCAAAGTGTTGCTTATGTTGTTTATTATTAAATCGCATTCGCAAGCTATCAAAGTGTTGCTTGTGATGTCTGACAGCCTTGATTTATGATCGAATCAAAGCTTATATTGATGTATTTGTTCTGTAAATTTATTTAATTAGTATTATTATAGGTTTTGTGATTTTACATGGTGTAACATTTATTTTCTTTTTTTTTGAGCTATGTCTAACTGTTGAGTATAAACATTACACATTTCTCTCTTGATAATGATTAATGAATGGCTGTTGATAATGATTTAATGAATGGCTGTTATGTAAAATGTTATGTAATTTAATCAAATAATACTTTACATTAGTTTCTGACGCAAGCGTTTGATGACCTCTGAGAATTGCTGATAGACTCATGGAGTTGTACAGTGGAATCTGATGCTGCGGCTCCCGAGCTAAAAGGTGAAACACACCCTGTTGATGCCTTTAAGGCACGCACACAAAGGGTGTTTCTGAATTCTAATTTGTGCATCCTCGTTTCCTTTCCTCGCTTCCTTTCCTCACGTTTCAGCTCCACCCCCTGCAGGATGCAAGGGAAGGCTGCAAGGAAAGAAAATGAGGACGGAGGAATCGAATGAAAGTTTTTTTTATATATACTTTGGAATACTTGACCACTCGAGCGTCACTTCACTGAGTCATCACGGGATCTGCCCTTATGTTGTTGAAGTTTGGTTATTTAAAGGTGCAGTGTGTAGATTTTAGCGGCATCTAGTGGTTTGGTTGTGAGTTGCACTAATGGCTCAGCCCACTGCTCACCCCTCCCTTTCGAAGAAGCTACGGTTGCTAAAACGGGACAAACATATTGTCGTCTGAGACAGCAGAGAATAGCCAGAGTAAGCCAAGTTTCTGTACCACAGTCCATTATAAACCCATCATGGATAAAGTTTACAAAGCCATAGTCAGGTGAGGATCAAGGGTCTTAATATATAATATAATAATAGTAATCAGCTGATTGTCTCACTAAAGGCGGGCGTACACGGTGCGAATTCTGACGGTCGGAAGATCGTATGTCCACGCACACTTTACGAGTGAGTTTATCCGAAAATCGTACGGAGGCAGTGATATACGACACGATTTTACGACCTGCTGAATTCCGAAGAAATCGCACGAAGTTCCGCGCCAAAAACTCTCTCATAACTGCATATAAAATATTGATACAAGCCGTGATTATTTTGCTAAATATATATAGGCTCGTTTTCAGCACCGGGAAACGGACGTCCGGTCACCCTTGTATGTGTGTGTGTGTGTGAATGAGTTAAAAAAAAACTTACGGTAGGCTACACATTCAAAAATAAAATTTCAAGCTCTCTGAATGATTAACTAGCCGTTTAAACCACCTCATCATGTGAGTGTTTGCAATTCATTTTGCTGCGAGAAGCTTGCGCAGTGAACGGGGCTTGAGTGAGCTTGAGCGCGTTGTGAGTGAGGGCGCGGGTGCCAGATCCCGTGTTGCCAGATCCACATAATGGAAAGGTGACAGAAGTATTCTGGACTTGTGCTTTGGATTAATGTCACAGTTTAGGAAGTTATTAAAGTGGTTCGTGATATATTAATCTTATTTCCAAAACACAAGCTTTGAACTTATTTCGGATTTTTATCATTTCTTTGTTTTTGTTTGTTTTTGCTTGTTTTTCGCAGCAATATCTGGCAACATTGTTCTGTCGGCATTAATAAAAAAAAAGATTAGGCTGTAGACAAACTGTAATTGCTGTTAGGAAGATACAAACGCAATGATCATCGTGACGTGTAAGAATCTGTAAGAAATGTATCACACTATCAAAAACAATAGCATAATACATATCTGTATGTTACAGAATGAAATATGCCAAATACTGGCCAGCAGGAACACGGCAGATGCTGTTTAGTTAACCTTTCACAAAGTCATCATAAAAACATTAATTGAAGCAGTGTTTCTAGTAGTCCACACCATTTTCGTCTTTCTTCTGTGGATTTCCAGAGCTCCTGATTGGTCAAATTCAGATAGATCGACAAATCGGCTCATTCAACCGCACACACCTCACGAATGCAAGCCGACAGCTCCCGAACTTTTTCGACATGCTTAAAGGAACACTCCACCGTTTTTTGAAATAGGGCTTATTCACATTCTTTCCTACATTTAGATATGTGTGCAAATGCATTTTTGTCTCAGTACATGCATTGTTTTAGTTTGACAGGGTCTGCGCTAGCTTAGCTTAGCACAATGAATGGAATCCTTTGTTGCCAGCTAACATGTCCTGAGTAAAAGTGATTAAAAAAAATAAACAAACTCACGTAATTACTTCTTGTGGCCTGCGTATTCACAACGAGTACAAATAGCGATGCAGATTAACACTAGGCGATTTCCTAGGCAGATATTGACTTGGGACTATATTAGGGGGAAGCACAGGCGAAGCACTGCTGCTTAGGCGAAGCACTGCTACTTGGGCGCAGAGATATCACGCAACACATGAAATCCCACGACTTCCATAAACATACCGGCGTTCAACGCGTCAAAAAAACAGAAGAAGAAGAACATACCGGCGTTGAGCCTGGTCATCGATGGCAGTAACTGGTCCCACTCTCCACAGCACAGACACTCTATTTCAGTCGGCATAGGTTGGCATATTCCCCCACATTCACACCACCAGTTCGTGTTGGATCTCATTCTCATGTCCTCAGGCTGTTGAGCGGTCTCAACCTCCTCCTCCTGTCGGTCTATTTCTAAAGCACGCAGCTCCTCTTCTGTAAACTCTGGTACAAATAGGTGGCTCTGGCTCTTGATTGTCTGATGGTGTGTTCACACCGAACGCGAATAGAGCGTCAAATACGTGTCTATCGCGTCTAGTTAGACGCTTGAACATTCGCTCGAGTTCAAATTTTTCAACATGCGCGGAAGTCATTCGCGCCAAACGCGTCGCCCAATTCGCGTCATTCGCAACGCCCGGCGCAAATGATGCGTCTATTCGCGTCTTTGCATTGACTTTGTATGTAATCCACTCGCGCAAATAATTAAATTTGCGTTCGGTGTGAACACACCATGAGAAGTCACCCTCTTCGTCTCTCACAAAATCAGCCGTGTCCATCGCCAGTCATGTACTGTGAGGAAAATAGTCAGGCAGCTACTATTCACGCCGGTATGTTTACGGAAGTCATGGGATTTCATGTGTTGCGTGATATCTCTGCGCCCAAGTAGCAGTGCTTCGCCTAAGCAGCAGTGCTTCGCCTGTGCTTCCCCCTAATATAGTCCCAAGTCAATATCTGCCTTGGAAATCGCCTAGTGTTAATCTGCATCGCTATTTGTACTCGTTGTGAATACGCAGGTCACAAGAAGTAATTACGTGTTTATTTTTTTTAATCACTTTTACTCAGGACATGCTAGCTGGCAACAAAGGATTCCATTCATTGTGCTAAGCTAAGCTAGCGCCGAACCTGTCAAACTAAAACAATGCATGCACTGAGACAAAAATGCATTTGCACACATATCTAAATGTAGGAAAGAATGTGAATAAGCCCTATTTCAAAAAACGGTGGAGTGTTCCTTCAAAAATTATCGTGAGGTCGAGAGGTGCTCTGCTCGGCTCGTATCTTCCTCGCACACGATACGAGCCGCGACATGCGAGCATAACCGATTTACACGCAATTTCTCCCGAGTGAAAAAAATCATCTGCGAGCTCGTAAAACAGCAAAAAATCACACCGTGTACGCCCGCCTTAACGTAACCAGCACATTTCTCCCCACATAGCAAACCCATAATACAGCGAGGGAGAAGAACCACATGAAACTATCCAACTACATATTTTTTCTAACAGGGTAGTAAAAGTTTAGCTGGCTAATATGAGCTGTTATGCTGTAGGGCTGTGGCTGAGCTATGAAGGTAAAATGATGCCTAAAAGAATCGCGTGCGCAGGGTAGGGCTGGGTATCGTAACAAAATGTTCGATACCGATACCGATACCTTGACTTCGATACCGGTTCCTGAACGATACTTTTTCCGATACCAATTTTATTTAACAATATAACATTACCTAATTTTTATTTTTATTTTTTCAGTTTGTTGACTTTTTTACACTCATATTTTGAGTATGTAAAAAAGCACCAATGCTGAAGTTTTCTATGTTTCCTAATCATTTAACAACATGTATTCTTTACTTCAATGAGCTCATTGTTTCTGCCTTAGTGTATGCATTTCTATTAATTTTCATTCAATTTCATTGTTAAACAATGCATTAAGTTGTCACCTCTGATAACAGATCACTCTAAATTGTAATTTAGACATTTCTGTAAAGCTGCTTTAAAACTACATGTATTGTGAAAAATGCTATACAAATAAATGTGAATTAAATTAGATATAGGCTACTGGGGGGCGGGATATAGCCTATGCCTCGCGCTCAGCACACATGAAGCTTGCCGCAAAGCACTGGCAAAAGTAGCCTAATGATTATGGATGTGTCGGGAAACAATAGCAAGGAGATATTTTAATTGTTTATTAATGAACAAGTGTTTACTAATGGTGTGTTCACACCGAACGCGAATTTAATTATTTGCGCTAGTAGATTAGATACAAAGTCAAAGACGCGGATAGACGCATCATTCGCGCCGGACGTCGCGAATGATGCGAATTGCGCGACGCGTTATGAACTCGAGCGGAAGATTGAAGCGTCTAACTTGACGCGATAGATGCCTATTTGACGCTCTTTTCGCGTTCGGTGTTCTTTGTATGACACACCGCTTTGCCTTATCAGATTTACCGTGTTACCGGTCTTGGCAGCAATTATCTGTGTCGAAAATATTGCATCGCGTGCTTCTGGCACACACACATACTACAGCCTCACGTGCGACGAGCCAAGTCTCTGGGCAGCCGCGTAAACTAGTGTTTTTCCACCACAGCCAATCATGCTGCTTGCATGTTTCACTGACTTTGACGAGATTAACCACTTAGGTACCGAAAAACAAGACATGTTTCGATACTCGGTAGTATCGAGGCAATTCGGTCGGTACCTAAAAAGTACCGAACTCGGTACCCAGCCCTAGCGCAGGGTAAGATTTGTGAAAGTGTACATAAGATTGCAAGCGTAAATTAAATTTGTGTGTGCAAGAGAAGATTTGTAAGCGTGTAAATCGCATATCAAGTGTAAGAAAAAATATTTGCAGCATTTTACTGTTATTGGTAAGTGTAATACATGTATTGTGAAACTGCAGCTTCATGCTAACGCAACATAAATAGGATCTGTATTCTTCTGACTTCCATTTTTCCGCGCTTACACTTTTGGCACGGTTTTTGAGCACAAATGCGGCCAAAAGCATTGCAAGCCTGTGAACAGCTATTTGCAACCGAAAACAACAGAGTCAGGGACTGCAAAACAGATTGATCGCGTAACATCAAACTTTGTGTAAATAAATCAACTGTTGCAAATGTCTAAATGACTTATTGTGTACATGTGGCAAAAAAGTTCCCGAAATAACCCGATTTGTACAGTTGCGTCTTTCTTTTACCCGCGCTTCCAATTTTGGCACGATTCTCTCACTGAATGAGTTTTGCAAGCGCGAAGAGGAGGGCGGGTCCACCTTCATCATGCAGCCAATCAGATGAGCTTCTCGCTGACACTCGATTTACTATTATCTGATTGGTTCAATCAACACGTCAGTCTTCAGAACGCATATTTATCTTCATTTGGCTCATTCTCGTTACTTTTAATGCAAACATACATGTTAAATAAATACATAAATCATGATTGTTTAATAACCTGTGCACCATTAGGCGGATTATTTGAGTAAATACTGAATTTAGAGCGGTGTTATTGGATTTAAATTTGATATATTATAAGCCTATCTGTTACACCACTGAGCTGATGTTAAACTTTACAACAAACAAACAAACAAACAAAAAGAAAACATTGAATACCCATTTTTTAATACCGAATAATGCAGTGTTTTTCACATCATATCTCTGTTCATGGTATTTAACATATATTTTTAAATATTGTCTTTGTCACAATTCTGATTACTTTCGTGTGACTGATCAAGGTATTATGTTGCTAGTATAATGAAATGCTTTCTCTGTGTCCAGATTTGACTGTAGCTAATGAAAAACTGATTAATTTCTGATAAATCTGAAACTGATAAATTCAACTTTAACAAAAAGTAGTCTTTAATAATTATATATATATATATATATATATATATATATATATATATATATATATATATATATACCCACATGCAAAATCAAATGCAAAGCAACTAATTATGTCTGAATAAAAACCCAGCAGCCAGGGAATACACAGCATATGTGTTTATATATAGGGCTATACAGCAATCTAGTGGTTACACGATGGCATTGCAGGTGATAAATGGTGCATAATTTAGAGATGACCTTAAAATACATGTTAAAGGGAAAATATATATTATTATAACTAATTTTAGTAAAATAATAATAATTTTGGAATCGCCCACGATTAATTGACAGGTGAAATGATGCATGCAGTACAAAAAGGCCTACATTCAGCAGCATCAACATTACAAACAAATCTGGCCTGCTGAGGAGGATGACGATGATGCTGATGATGATAAGCAGGATCACAGTCTATGAGCAGGATACATGCACTGAATATACAGAAATTTTCTTTCTTAACACACCAGCTCTAAATTCAGTATTTACTCAAATAATCCACCTAATGGTGCACAGGTTATTAAACAATCATGATTTATGTATTTATTTAACATGTATGTTTGCATTAAAAGTAACGAGTAGGGATGGGGCCGATCCGATCCAGTATCGGTATCGGGACCGATACCAGCGTAATTCACGTATCGGATTTTCCCGATCCAACCTGCGGAGATATCCGATATCCATGAGCCATGTCTGCGCTTTAACGTAGTCTGCTGAAACGACTCCAAAAGTGATTCCCGCGGCCCGCCGGCTAGTCTGCTAGCTGGCTGCAAACTGTGGAATGGATATCCTGAACGGAGGTGCGGCTCAATGAGACACAGAGACCCCCCCTCAGGAAATCCATTCCGCAGTTTGCAGCCAGCTAGCAGGATAGCATTGAGCTGCCAACATGTTCGCTGTTTGGAAATCCTATGGTGGAAATACTTCACACTGGAAACACCACAGCAGAGCAAGACAGCAAAATGCAATGTTTGCAAAGCCGTATTAATTAAACCATTTGTCTGATGCATGTTTGCTATTCGCAGTCCAGAAGAGAAAGAGAGAGATCTCTCACGCGGTGCCACAACGCGCACAACATGACAGCCCATCAGCATGATCGGTGATTGTTGTAAAATGCAGTCTCTACTGTTGCTAAATTGCGGGACGCTTTTAATAATAAAAAAAGCTATTAAAAGCACAAAAATCTGCGCAAGAGAAGCTGTTCCCGCGTCGCGCGCTCCGAAACAGACCGCAACGAGACAAGCACATTATACTTTGGGCTTCATATGCACGTCGAAACGATCAAATGTAGCCTACACAAAAATGTCAAAATGACCGGCTTGGAGATTCACTTAAACAGTTTGTCTAAAATGGACGTAGTTATGGAAATAGTTGGGAGAAAATATGGTGCACTCGTTCTTAAAGGGGAAGCAGTCTAATAAACATGCTGACGATTGCTCCATTACTGAGAATCAAACAACAAAAGGCAAAGAGAAAATCACTCACATCTCTTGAATGAATAACTTTAGCTTTAATAAGCATAAATCTATCTATTATAAACTTTGCAGTGCTATTTTACTTTTGATTACTTTATTATAATTATTTTTAGACCATACCTGAATAATGTTAGTAGACCTTCCTGAAATTAAAGCACTGTGTAGGCCTGTATAATGTGTATCTTTGTTTAATTGTCTATCTTTTGTTTATCTATTGTTTAATATATATATATATAGGGCCCTATGATTTCCGCGATCACGGAATCGCGGCCGGAATTGCGGAATTGGCCAATTAACGCGGAATCTAGTGTTAACGCGGAATTTCGTGGAATTTTACATATTTGGTTTGAAATTCTGTTTTTGTGTGGGAGAAGAACGTATGTCTGGTTAAAATGCAGACCGGGGGAAGCAAATCTGGGTGACACAACCCCCCCACCCCGTCATTTCAGCTACAATGACGAAATCAAAACAATGAAAGCATGGCGAAGCGGCTCTCCTTTCGTCGGCAAAAAGTTAAGAAACTCAACACTATAAGCTGTCAGTGGCGAGCCGAGAAGTTCGCACGTGACTTATGCAGTGTTTCCCACACATAGACTAATTCGCCGCCACATACTGCGTTTCGTTTTTTAACACTATTCAAAACACGCAGCGTATTCTTTCAGTTGTATTTCCCCGCTCTCCCTCCGTCTCTCTCTCACACTCACGCGTCTCTCTCGCATACACACACACACAACGTGCACACCACGTCTGTCTATGAGGCGCCGGACTGGACAAAGGCGAAGCGAACTCCGTGAGCGACACTGGGCGAGAGAGAGACAGAGTGTGACTTTATTTAAACTTATATAAACTAATCTAATTTATATTACTGGACAGTTTAAAGCTCATAACCATATTTTGTTGTTACTTGAAGAGTGCAGTGTTGTTGCATCATGCAATATTTGTCCTGAAAAGGCTACTGAGTAAATATCTGTATTACCTCAATAAATTTAAGGTCATTCCTAATTTATTTGTATTTTTTTAATACATTTTAATCATTAACTTTAAAAGCACACTCTTTTTTACGACTAAAATAACAGTCAAGGGTAAAAAAAAAAAAATAATTCCCAAAAATTAAAACGGAAAAAACGGAATTTGGGAAAAAATAAAACGAAATTTGGGAAAAAATAAAACGGATTTCATAGGGCCCTATATATATATATATATATATATATATATATATATATATATATATATATATATATATATATATATATATATATATATATATATATATATATATATATTGACATACATGCATACATACGTACATATCATACTTGCCTGTAGAGAGGAGTTTATTTCAGCATCATATAAAATCAACAATAATGATAATAATAATATTAAAGCAAACACAGCTCTGGTATCGGAAAAGTATCGGTATCGGCCGATATCCAAATTCAGGTATCGGGATCGGATCGGAAGTGAAAAAATGTGGATCGGTGCATCCCTAGTAACGAGAATGAGCCAAATGAAGATAAATATGCGTTCTGAAGACTGACGTGTTGATTGAACCAATCAGATAATAGTAAATCGAGTGTCAGCGAGAAGCTCATCTGATTGGCTGCATGATGAAGGTGGACCCGCCCTCCTCTTCGCGCTTGCAAAACTCATTCAGTGAGAGAATCGTGCCAAAATTGGAAGCGCGGGTAAAAGAAAGACGCAACTGTACAAATCGGGTTATTTCGGGAACTTTTTTGCCACATGTACACAATAAGTCATTTAGACATTTGCAACAGTTGATTTATTTACACAAAGTTTGATGTTACGCGATCAATCTGTTTTGCAGTCCCTGACTCAGTTGTTTTCGGTTGCACATATCTGTTCACAGGCTTGCAATGCTTTTGGCCGCATTTGTGCGCAAAAACCGTGCCAAAAGTGTAAGCGTGGAAAAATGGTAGTCAGAAGAATACAGATCCTATTTATTTTGCGTTAGCATGAAGCTGCAGTTTCACAATACATGTATTACACTTACCAATAACAGTAAAATGCTGCAAATATTTTTTTCTTACACTTGATATGCGATTTACACGCTTACAAATCTTCTCTTGCATACGCAAATTTAATTTACGCTTGCAATCTTATGTACACTTTCACAAATCTTACCCTGCGCACGTGATTCTTTTAGGCATCCTTTTACCTTCATAGAGCTGGTTAAAGTATTGTTTATACTCGACGTGTCCGCATGAGCGCAAAGGTGCGCGTGGCAAAAATGACGTGATTGTAACAGCATGCGTGCCTCCGCATCCCCTAGACACCATTTGCTACACACAAATTAATACATATTGAATAAAAATATTGTTTTTTTTCTCTGGTTTTGAAAACTCTTCGCGATCGACTTAAAATGCTTCCAAGATTGACTTGTTTAAGTGACTCCTGTAACATTACTGTTTTACGGTCAATAGTACTAATCAGCTGATTGTCAAAGCCATAACACAGCGAGGGAGAAGAACTAAGTTACATGAAACAATCCAACAACATATTTTACACCACTGACAAGGGGAAAGTCACTACTCACGGTGTCTATGGCTAGCTTTTAGCTTTCTGCGGCTTCTCTTTCAAGGTAGTGACGAAACGCGCTCTGTAGCGCTGTTTGTTCGCTGTCGGCTACGGTAGAAACATGACGTCACAATATGTCGACCTTCATATAAGGGGGTGCCCGCGGTTATGTAGATATAAATGTCTCATTCTTAAGGTAATAAAAACATAACAGTTAATTGAGGAAGGTCTTTATACACCACTGAACACATAGTTATGGATTTTATATTGCATTTCTGTCAATAGATCCTCAGAAATATTACACATTGCACCTTTAAGAAATTAGTAATAAATAATAATAAAGCAAGATACCCTGTTGAAATATGTGAGATGTGTGGTTTATATAAACTGCAAAGGTAAAGTATAAATTAAATTGATTGTGACCGACGTGAAGGGGGAGGAGAATGTGTACGTGCGTCACGTTTAGTTGATAAAACACTTCCGCAAAGCATGCAACTATGCATCCTCGCTCATGACTCCACTGGAAGCCTCCTCACTCCTCGATCCTTGCGGTGCAATTAGAGAATTGAGATGTCCTTCAAAATGGCTGAGCTCGATCAGTTTCCGGGTCATAGGATGGAGGATCGAGGAGACGAGGAGGGATATTGAGAAGCACCCACAGTCTTCAGATTTATCTAGCAGCCTTTGATGTTACACAACGACTTAAGCCAAAAGGTGCCGCTTTCCTTCAAAACAGATCTTACATGTCCCTAACATGTTTAATACCTTTTCAGATTAAAACAATTTACCTAAATTCCCTTGCATTACCACTTTAATATCTTGCTTACATTTACAATGATGCATTTGGCATATGCTTTTATCCAAAGTGATTTACACAGGAATTAAAGTTCTCCGTCGATACGATGGATTTCCGTTAATTGCAGCGAGTCTAAGACGGATTTCCATCATTTGCAGGGTTCCTGCCTGTCCTTATGTCTTAAATTCACTTTTCATAATTTTAAGGCCGTAAATATGCGTACTTTTCTCAAATAGTGTAATAAATGTCTTAATTTCAGTTTGAATAGGTCTTAAATTATGAGGTGTATTCACCCTGCTGAGGGGGATGTGATCAAAGCCTGGAGTGGAGCGAAAGCACGTTCCTCTCTGCACTCTAAGCGTTCTTTAATCACTCCGCTCATGGAAAAACTGCTCCGTGTTCACTCCATTTTAAAAGTTATTCTAATATGTTTATTTTATTTTTTGTTTGTGAGAGGATGTGTTGAGAGACTTTGTATTTTGTACTTTGTGTTGTCTTTGTAAAAACTGCGGAAGGAACAGAGTCGAAAACAAATTTCCCTTTGGGGACAATAAAGTATATCTTATCTTATATCACGAACGTCTGAATTAAAAATACTGTAACATTTATAATACTATATGTAACGGTTTGGAAAGTATTCTACGCGTTTAATAAATATAATTACACAATGTCCAAATGTAGTGAACGCGCCTATAGAGAGAAATGCAGATTTTATATGGATTACATAAGAGAGTAGCCTGTTTCTATTCGTTTTGAATTGTTTTGCTTAAAAGTAGACATTTCAAGCCTATGTCCCGTAGTCAAGCCTGAAGTAGCAGCATACGCTGAGTTTCGGTTAATTTATAAGACGCGCTCCAGTTCACGTGCAATGCAATATCGCGCCGGCGCCTCCATTTCCTGATTATATTGTCTGCTATATTTGCTTCTCATTTATTAAATCTAGGCAATTTGTTGATGAAACATCGATTAAAATTAAGATACAATTTATACAAATCGAAATTCACTTTAAAGAAAGGCTTTATACAAAACAAAACTTAATGAAGTGGTCAAAATCATGTCTGACCCACTCCATATGTCTCCCGATATATTGCGCATCTAATGATCCTATCTTACTCATGCCCAGGGCCGTACCCACCATTGAGGTCCCCGAGGTCAGGACCTCGGTAATTTTTCTAAATAAAAAAAATAACATATTATTTATTTATAATGGCTAGGTTAAAAACAGATATTTATATTATGTATAGTTTGTGATATTAGCTCACTTTTCGGCAAAAGCTCTGTTGCCTTTTATTATTTGAGAAATAAAAACTTGTGTTAAAGTTATGCAAATGGTTAATTATTTGTATGACTACATCACAAAGAGGCAAGTCTTGTAAAAGCATTAGATTGAAAACATTGAACATTGAATGTCACATTGAAAGTGTGTAAATAATAGAAACATTTTCAGTCAAAAGATTTTTTTTTTTTTTTTTTAGCTTTAAAGGGCAAATTGCAAGTTAGAGGACCCAACGAGTCAATGTATAGAAAAATAATGTAGGAACTAGATTTTCTTTCAAATATACTTATAAATACACTGCAGAGGCTTCTGGAGTCGTTTTTGTGAGATTTTTACTTCCGCATCTGAAAATGGGCGTGGCGGGCGTGACGTAACAGGCGGGAGAGCGGTCAATTCAAACAACAGGAAAACAATGAATCGCAATGACATTTCGAACGCTGAGGAAATACTTACTCGTATGACGGACCACAGCCATACAATTATGAGCCTGCTATGCTGCCAAGAGAGCAGGGACAGAACGGTCAGAGACAAATTGAGTTGTGGTGTGAGGAGAACCAGTGGAGTCAAGTCATCTTCATTTATATAGCGCTTTTAACAATGGATTGTTCCAAAGCAGCTTTACAGAGATAAACATATAATTTAAGGTAACAGAGATTGTTTTGGCTTTATAGCGGTTCTTGAATAATGTTATTTCCAGCTAAAGTTAGTTTTGATTGATTCACCTCCATTTGAAATGATCATTTGTTATTTAGGGGCCACTAAGATGACACCGTTCTCTCTAAACAGACTTTAAACGCGAACCTGTGATTGACGCTGACGGCGTTCACATGCGCATTAAGAATTGATTCTATAGTTATGTACTTTTGAAAATATGTGCGCAGGTTTGCAATTCCATACAACCCATGCCTAAACAAACTACTTGTCTTGCCTATAAATTTTGATACAGAATTTTGTTTTATCACTTCGGGGTACGCGAGCCGGATTTTCAACAACGCTTTATCTGTAGAGTGGGAAAGGGATCCTCCATAGGGAGAGGATAGTTGACACTTCAGCACTGCATTGTCATCGGGTCCAGGCAAACCTCCCTCGTCAGATCTGGACACGGCCTGGATCCTGTGTGAAAGCCCTTTAACGCGTCAGACGCTCAATTCGCGCCATTCGCGTGAACGAGGCGTATTCACGTCTACCGTGCCACGCTCTACGCCTCAATCGCGCCGCAGGAATTTTTTACGTGCGTAAAGAGGCATTCACACAGGACTTGGAATGTGCTGCGCTGGCCGCTGGGTTCAGTGTTGCCCTTCAGAAACAACGTGATTTGCGCTGCGCTATGCCAGAGCAAAGTAGGCGGAGTTTTCAAAAATTTAAGCCGGAGTTCTACACGTCAGTATAATAACGTTAAATATTTAGATTTTTGTTCCTCTTTTCGGTCAGGAGTAAACTATGTATCTGTCCCGTGCACAGTGCTAGCCGTTCATCCATTTTGATTTCCGTGTTTGTTTGGATGTCCCGTTTCTATTGGCCACGCTGGTAATCGTCACAGAGCGCAGCGGCAAAAGTTGAACTATTTTGAACTTTGACCGCGGCAACCGCGCGAGCTGCGCACCGCGGTGCTTGCACTTTGGTCGACGCAGCAACAAAACGTCTTCGCGCGGCGCAAGCCATTGAAATGAATGGGTTTCATAGCGCAGCGCTTTCTGCGTCCTGTGTGAAAGTCCGATAACGCGTCTTTGCATTGACTTAACATTGAAATCACTCGCACCAGACGCTCTATTCGCGTCTGGTGTGAACCCACCAAGACGATCAATATTCTTGCTTCGGCATCCCATGTTAAACTCCATCATATCGCAGTTTTTCGAGGCCGATGCGGAAGAGAAATCCCGTCTCTTCACCTGCACAAACCGCACCAGGCACGAAAGATGGATAGCACCGTCCTTTTTCTTGTTATGGAAACCTGTGGACTCGATGTCCTGACAGGCCGGAGTTTTTGCAACCTCCACAAACACAATAATTTACCATGACGATGATCAATTGAAATACAATTGATGACCGCTCTAACTCAATACCAGCCTACTCTGTCTGCACTGAGCCGAGGGGGCGAGGCTCCCGACGTGAAGTTGAAAAAAAAAGCAGTTTTTACGAGCAAGAAACGCTCACTTTATTTACTAAATTAGTGCCCTTATGTCGTTTTAAAACATTTTAAATCCTGCATTAACTTTTCATATGGTATTTTCATACAAGGTTATATATTAATTTAGTTTTTTTCTTTTTTTACCTGCAATATGCTCTTTAACCCCTGTTTACAATGCATGTTTTGGGTAATTAAAATGGTCCTAAAAAGACCATAAGACAGTTGGAGCTCATACAGAACGCAGCTGCCAGGATTCTGAGCAGAACCAGAAAATATGAACATATCACACCAGTCCTCAGGTCTTTACACTGGCTCCCAGTTACATTTAGGATTGATTTTCAAGTATTATTACTGGTATATAAATCATTCAATGGGTTAGGACCTCAATATATTGCAGATATGCTCACTGAATATAAACCTAACAGATCACTCAGATCATTAGGATCACATCAGCTAGAAATACCAAGGATTCACTCTAAGCACGGAGAGTCTGCTTTTAGCTATTATGCCAGCCGCAGCTGGAACCAGCTTCCAGAGGAGATCAGATGTGCTTCTACAGTAGTCACATTCAAACCAGACTCAAAACACATCTGTTTAGCTATGCATTTACTGAATGAGCACTGTGCCACTGTTTGTCCGACTGTTTTTACTGTACTGGTTTTGTCTTTTAAAAATTTATAATCTCTGGAAGAGATTTTGAAGGAGAGCGGGAGAGTCTTCACTCCGATGAGGCGAGTGAAGGAGTAAGTTAATTATACTGCTGCGAGTATAAGAAGTCGCTGAGAGCGTAACGGCAGCAGACAGTGAAGCGTGCTCTGTGGGGGCCCCGCTGGGCATTACTGGTGTAGCACCACCCCAGCAAAGTACGTCCCTGGGCTAGAGGTCCAGTGGCACCGTAAACCGGCTCAATCTCTTCAATCTCTCAGATAGGGGTGGACCAGTACTACTTTATTTTATTTTTATTCTAAACTGTTTTAATTATTCTTATTTGTTTTGATTATTTTAATCTCTTCTATGTAAAGCACTTTGAATTGCCATTGTGTATGAAATGTGCTATATAAATAAACTTGCCTTGCCTTGCCTTGCCTAAATGAACCCATGTCATTGCCAGCACACTACTCTACTGCTTGAGCTACAGGGAGGCAGTTTTTAATTGTAATCATTTTTCAGACTTCTTAATAATAACACATTTTTCTTTTCTGTCCCCTCACAGACCACATATCTGGAAACATGCCTCTGGACACATTGCTTGCACTCCTACAAGCAGAAGGGGCCAAAATTGAAGAAGAAACTGAGGTACCTCACTCACCTTATCTTACTCATTAAACTTACTCTTTAAAGATATCTGCTAGGGATGGTTTGACATCTGATGGACTCATTAGATGATTATCATTGCTATTTTCTCCCCCCCCCTTTCAAATCAGAACATGGCCGATTCATTCCTCGATGGTGCAGCCCCCCTGGACACATTCATTGATGAGTATCAGAGTAAGAGGAAGCTGGCACACCTGCGGAGAGTCAAGATAGAGAAGCTCCAAGAAATGGTGCTGAAAGGACACCACATGGCTCCAGCTACGCCTCAGCCCTCTCGCTCTCAGGACCTTCCCTCCTGGCCAGCTGTTCTCCATAGAGAGGTCAATGGTTCCCCTATGCCGTTGCCCCGCCGGGCTCCTCCTCTTCCCCCTGTTAAAGTCACTCAAACTCCTGCTGTCCAGCCCGCCACAGCCGTCTCCTACTCTCCTACCTCTCCGTTCTCTCCCACTACTCCATACCCACCTATTCCCCCCAGAGTTGGAAACACACCACTCATTCTTAACCAGGGATACCCCAGCATGTACATGCAGCAATACCCCCCACCTGTGCCCCAGAGACCCCCTCCACGCATGGCACCCCAGCCAGGCTTCATCATGCAGTGAGCGTGGGACATTACAGTCTGTGGATGAGAAACAAAGTGCACACTGGACATTCATTCAAGCCGTTTGTTGGTCCTTCAAGCTGCATGTTATAAAATATTGTGCGCCAAGATGGGAGTCTAGTCATGTGTAAAGTGAACGAGACTTTTCTGCGATCAATGGGGCATCTGCAACAGGATCTTCAATTTGCACTTTAGACTACTTTTGTATTTGATTAGTCATGGCTGGTTATGGAGTCGTACTGTTCCCGTTCCGCCCTCTTCAGCAGCATTAGATCAAGTAAAGATATTTTACGTGAGCCTCAGGTGCTCCCATACATGATAAAGACATCAAAGTTCAAGAACAGGGCTTCAGTTAGGCCAGCTGGACAGATATGAAGAGCCAAGGTTTGATGTGTTAGATTCTGTTTGCGTTGTCAAGGTCATGCTAATATGTCATTTCAACCACTCTTCAGACATTTTATACCTGAAAAAGCTGCGTTAACAAAAACGTAATGCCTATGCAAACAGACTGAGACCGGACTGTGCTGATTTTATTAGGTGAAAGAATCAAAAACAATTTTTTGCTCTCCAGGTTTTCTCAGACCGGCAGCCAAAGATGTTATTTGTTTTTCATTGGATCTAGTTTTGGGCTGGTAGCAGTAAAATGGTGTGATTTAGTAGAGGTTTTGGGTTAAATGTGGGTGAAAATTTGGTACTAATGTTTTGGATAAGATTGGGTGATCAGAGCTACTGCTACAATGGAGAGAGGACCAAAATGCGTCTCTGATACGAGCAAATTCGTGCTGATGTAGGGAGCTTGTTGGCTACAATTTGGAAAAAGTGAGAGTGAACAGTAGTGTCATGGGGAAAAAAAAAGCTCAAATTAGTTATTTTTAATCATGTAAGTGTGAACATTTCTGAAGCATATTTGCTTGTATTGACATTACCATGCATACTTAAACTGATGCTCTATGCATAATTTACCATTTTAATGTTTATATCAGACACCATAATCCTTCTTGTTTATTTTTGCCATCTAGTGTAAAGATGTTCATTGGAGATGTGCTTCCTTTTCCATAAACCCCTCATATTAAGTGATATTTAATGTTTAACTAACATAGCTACGTTTATTTAAACTTTTATTTTTATTTTTTTATTTTTGTGCTTTTTTTTTTCCCCCTCGTAACTTTACTGGTAAAATTGGACTACCTGTATCATCAGGTCTGTTACATATATATTACATATATATATTTTCTGTCCAAAATATGTAGTATTACCTTAGTCCATACCTTTTGTTTTTATGCTGGATCTGTTTGTAGTAATGTTGTGGTTTTTCCGGTATGTTCATGTATCTCAAATAGTCACTTTGTGCCTATGATGGGTAAGATGAGGACTTGTTCACTGTGGTGAGGAGTGTTTTGTGCTACATATTCCTCTTTGCCTTCCCGTTCTATAGCAAAATACTTAATGCCCAGAATACACCTTTATATTTGTGTGTGTGTGTATATATATATATATATATATATATATATATATATATGCTGTTTACACAGGTACATCCTTACAAGTGTCCTTTACCTAAGTACGAGCCATAATTACGTTGCCTCAAATTCAGGAAGTTGACATGAGAGAAACAGGAAGAGGAAAACATTTTTGTGAGAAGACCTCTCTTAATCACCGGTGCTGCTACATCAATTTAATGAGCTGAACCCAGATGATGTTAGTATGCAGGCTTTGTTCGAATTAAATCACTCCGTGTTTGTCAGACTCGGGTTTGGGTATCTGCTTTATTATCTTGATGCTGATGAGCACCAGATCGAGAGGTGGAATTATTTGGGTTCCTCGTGAATCAGGCTGTGTTATGTCTAGACATTGACGAAATATCTGTGAAAACCATTATGTACAATGACAGGCTTGCCAAGCATCTGGAAAAACCAGTTTCCACCCTTGAAAATTGTGCTTGTTTGTATGTATAGACATGGTCTTGCTTTGTCTTAGAAATAATGATAATGATTGCTTGGTTTGAAAAAGGTAACTTGGCTGTATACTTTTGCTGGCAATTTAAAATAGTGTTTTTTTACTTTCCTAATGTAAAATTCGCAGTCTATTCTGTTAGGTATTGTCTATTGAAAGAGGTAGATATTGGAAATGGAACTGACATCTCTATTTTAAAGATAATAAATTATATCACATCACTTTTCTGTGAGTTTAACCTTTTCATGCATTTTATTCAGGAATGAAGGTTACATTCTTTTTATTTGTTGAAGAAATATATGGATAAATCTGATGGACCCTATCAAAGAATTTGACTCCCCCTTGTGGATGCAAATGCACAATGTATTGTCATATTTCATCTAAAGCAGTGGTTCTTAACCTTTGACATCTTTGGGATTTTGGCTGTAATTATGACAAAGCTGCTTGTCTCAATTTGTCCCAAATTAACATAATTTGGGGGGTCTGACGAAATTAATTATTTTACATTAATAATAATGTAAATTGCAGCCCAAGAGGCCCACTGATTTTACACAGTAAATGTAGTGTTTCTAACTATATTTAGTAACCACTATGCATATAGGTTTACTGGTGGTTTATACTCAATAGCCTGTAGCCACAGTATGTATATCTATATATATCTATATATATCTATATCTATATCTATATATATATATATATATATATATGAGGTAACACCAAATTGAATGCCAAAAAATGGTGAGAAACTTTCCATGATTTTAAAATTCAAAGCTTTAGCCAACACTGAAAAATTCTGATTCTTGTGAGTTTATTTGTTGAAGATTTATGAGCGAATAGCATTTAATGGAGTCAGATCTGTAGCACCCAATCAGGACTTTTAATTTGGACTTGCCTGTTGCTACTGGTGAAGTTTTTTGCTAATCAAAGAACTAAAACAAACAAAATACTGTTTATTAGATTGAAATAATGATCTGACATAAGTTGCTTTCATAAAATTAAGATGGACCCTCGTAATGTATGTGTTATGTATAAAAATCAATTTATACTGTGTGAGTAAAATATTAGATGTAGTATAAGACAACTAAATTAAATAATTTACATTGTCATTATACTGAAACAAACTGTTAAAATAGTATGTAGAAAATATTTACATTTAAGTTGACAGCATATCAGAGATGAACACTTTTCTACAAATATTTTTCTGTGGTACAATGGTTTGAGAACCCCTGCAAGTGATCATCACTAGTGATCATTCTGTAGTGATCATCACTACAGAAACCACTTTAAATTACCTTTGACACAAAGCGGAATCCATAACCATGCAAATGTTAGTTAGAAAATTTGTTGCCTGTTCATGGCCTGAAGCTTACAGCACAAGGAATGACACAAAATAGAAAGGAACAATGTATATTATGATGTTTATGATAACGGTGACCCAGTAAGAACATCCTTTTTTTTATATATATATATATATATATAAAGTAAGAACATCCTTGACAAAAATGAATGATTGTACCCCCCTCAAAATTGCCATAGGCCTACAATAATGTGTTTAAAGCGTACACATCACATTAACTTTAATGGACTGCTTTCTCTTTGTATTTTTGTGCTTTCCTCCCAAGAGCATCGCCTCAGTAACACCCTGACCACATCGAGCTCTGAGGGACCCCCAGCACGACCCATTTAACCATCTGCTTCGCACGTGTCAAATATTACGTGCTACGTCACGCCTACGCCATCGCGTCGAGAGCCACAGCTCCGCCATATTGCAGGAAATCCGTCTGAGGTTTAGAGATTAGCGTTTAATCTGAGGAGCTGGGAACGAGAGTGTGATTGGAAGTTACTGCTAGCCATATGGTTAGCTCGAGTGGGCGGGTAGATCGCGCAATCTCTGTTGTCATACGACAGGACATATGTTTATTAAGACAAAACGGCGCAGTTCGGCACGTTATTATTATGCCGAACTCTCTTTATGAGTGTGTGGCTAGACTGGCGAGTTGACATTCTGACTCTGAAAAGTGGAAAATCGGATTAACGCTCAAGATTGCGCACCAAACCCTAATCATTTTGTGTCGCTGGCTCCCGTTGCTACGAGCCCAAGACATCTTATAGAGAAAGGCTGATAGCTAGTTAGGTTAATGTCAGCAGGAAAACACCAAGACCGGGATCGGTGATTGTATTTCTGTCAGCGAGGAGGAGAAGCGATCGAGTCGGTGTGTGTGCTGGCGATGTTATTATACGTTACGCTACTGTCCCGTGACCCATGTAACCAACTGTTGGTCAGTTTTCGCTAAATTAGCTGTGTTAGAGCGTTAAACCTGCCCGTTTGTCTGAATTTGAACAGTTCTCTGACCTATCGGAGTCGCTGGCCACTTTGTGATCTCTTCTTCCTCGGACTGGCACCATCTGTAACACGGAGGATATCTTTGTTCATTTACTGGCTAAAAAATCCTGACTGAACTGTGAGAAGATGTCGACTAAAGAGCCGAAAGATCAGCTGTCGACAACCGAGCGAATCGTTAAAAGTAAGTTTGTGTTTTTCATGAAGGCTAGACAGCTAGTTAGTTACAGTTAATCTATTAATTCTAATAGATTTACCGCTGTGGTATTTTGGTGAATCACTTGATTCAGCATTCATTTGATTCATCCGAATCATTTCTTGACAGCTATCTCAGGGCTTTTGTTGGGGGGAGAAATTGAAAGAACTCTCAAACTCTAGACTGTCCATTTCAATTTTGCAAGCAGCTTAGGTTTGACATTCAGTTAATGCAAATATGTTAATAAATTGAATTAAGAATATGTTGTAGTCTTGGCTCGAGTGTTTGTGTCAAAGTGTGTGTGTCAAATAGATGAAAGGTATAGTCCCCCCCCTCCTCAAAAAAATGTGTCATCATTTTTTCACCCTCATGTTGTTCCAAACCTGTATGCGTTTCTTTATTCTGTTGAACACATAAGAAGAAATGTTAAGCAATGCTGGTAATCAAACAGTTGACGGTAGCCATTGAATTCCATACTATTTTTTTCCTTCTATGGAAGTCAATGAGTGTCGTCAACTGTCTGGTTACCAACATTCTTTAAAATATCTTTTTTTTTGTTCAACAGAAGAATGAAACTCATATAGATTTGGAACAACATGAGGGTGAGTAAATATGACAACATTTTCATTCTTGGGTAACAATCCATTTAAGATTATAAGATAGTTGCAACACAGGTAATTGCTTTTAAAATTTAATCAATCAAATTGCTCATCAAAGCATTTAGTATTCACTGTAGCTTAAAACTGCCTGGATAAAGCAATGGTTGTTTTGAAGATCGACCAGGAATGTAACCGCAAAGCTCAGAGAGTGACCCATACATGTAACATATGAGTAGTTCTGTCTGGTGGATGAAGTCAGAATCATTGCATTATGGTTAGCCTATCTTTTTCTCATCTCAGGTGACTTGTGTAAAGCAAACCTCATCTTAATATTCAGCAATGTGTTCCTGTCAGCCAGTCTTAGCAGGAGCTTATCATTATTTGTGGTATAAATAATATGGAGTAAATTGAAACACACATGCTTCATATTACCTACTTGGATCAGCTTTGAGAACTTTCCTTGTGAACACCATGTGAATTAGAATGAAATAGTGGGTTTTAAAATCAAGAAACAAATCTCCTCTAGGTTTATGAGCTAATGTTTTACAAGCAATAGGCCCTAGCCAGGGTTATTTTTTTTTTCATATTGATATGAATTAGTTATTAACAATTATTGTTTAAAAAAAAAAATATTTTGTGAATAAAAATGAACTAGTAAGGGACAGACATATAGGCCTAGCCTGTGCAACACTGTAGAATCATTTTCAAAACACTTTTCCAGAGGCTTGTGGATATTTTTTTTGCAAAGACATATTTCCAGTGTTGCGTCAACTGAACAATCAAAGTTAAAAACTTTACAACCTGTTGAACAGACTTTACACCTATCACTCAATTTTGTTTTCATTTTTTTTGAAAAATGAAATCTTGTTTCATCTGTCAAACCGTGGGTTATGACATGCTAGTTATACTGAAACAACTCTATTGAACACTTTTTAATTCGAAACAGATTTTAGACATGTTTTCAGTTTGATCCATCTGTGGGTTTCTGGAAAATATTGCGAAGGAAAACAAAATAATTTTTCCTTTTTAACAATAATGATCTAAATAAAACTCACTGTATTCATGCTTCATTTTGGTAAGTTTACCCAAAAAGGTCAAACCAGTTTAACCTGGCCAAACTACATTTGATAAGACCTCTGTGCTCACTAACATCAGACCTGTGCCCTTTCCGTGGGCATTTGCTGCTTATATTTGAGTCACATAAAAATATTGTCACAGAAGCTAAAATGTTGTCTTAAGTTTCTATTCTCCATGTTATTGGTCTGCCGAATATGTGTCTTTGACTCACACGTACATATGGGTTTGAAAATATTATTTTGTCGGTTTGAGAAGCAAAAAAATTTGAGATCCACTAATAGCCCATTAGTAGGTCAGCACAGGAGCCAATTTGCCCTTCAAATGTCCAGGTTTTGAGTGAACACTTGTAGCCTTCCTAGTGTCTTGATGTATGCTGAGCTGGAAAAGCCCTGAATCTGCATGGCACGAATGTTATCCTGAAGGCAGAGCCTGTCCTTGGTGAGACTGAAATGCAAAGCGTTTGGTTCAGAACTGTGTCATATTCAAATGTTTAAAACTATTGAGGATCTGTGTGTGAGACCCTTCTCTCCACATATGTAGCTTTGTCTGTTTAGAATCTGTGAAAATATGTTAAAATGATTGGTGCACTCACTGAATTTGTGTTCAATGAAAGTTTAAAGCACCTTACACAATGTTGTAATAAATGTGTTGATGTCGCTCCACTTCAGCCTTAACCCTCATTCTTTCTTTTGAGCTTTAGAGTCAAGATCTTTTTTTGCAGCGCACTCTTAAAAAATAAAGCTACCAAAAGGTTTTTTTTTTTTTTTTTTTTTTTTTTTGCAGTGATGATGTCATAGAAGGAACATTTTGGGTTCCCCAAAGAACCTTTCATACCCTTTTTCCACAGACATGGTTCCGGTAGAGGTTCCCAGCCTTTGGCCGTTCTCAAACATTTCCGTGCATTTTCACTGCAGAAAATGGGGTTTCCGGGCCAGAAAGATTGGTTCAACTCCAACCTTAAATACTTGCTGGTTTAGAACGGAGCCGGGGAGTGGGGGTGGTGAAATGCTGTTGCTGTCTATGGCAGTCTCGTTGAGCAATGTAATAATGTTGCGTGCGAGAGAGCAAACGAATTAACGGTTTCAGTTCAATATATCTCCAAAAATGACAGCTGATAGTAACAGCAGAACAGTAGTGCCGCACTGCCTGCACAAACACCAGGACGTGCACCAGGTTTGATTTTAGACTGTTTACTCTGTTAAGAAAAACATGTAGCATCGTTAAATTACCATTCATTCCTCAAGTCTGTGGAAATACAGGGCCAGTTCGCGACAGGCTCCAATTCACCTGGCCGAGAACAGGCTCTGGTTCCAGATGTTAAAGGCCCACTGAAGTGCCTTGAAACGTGCAGCATTATTCAATGTGTTGACGTAATTTCCACTGAAACAGGAAGACGGGCTGGGACATATCGAACAGCTCGGCCAGAACCGTTTCTTCTTAAGCCACAGTTTCGTCTTAATCTCCTCAATATCGCTTTAAAATATAGCATTCTGTGTAGAATCAAATGGATTTGCGGTATGCGGCGACTCGCAAATATGATCCGCTCTGTGCTATGGTGTCTCTGGACCGGAGCAAACTGTGTGCGCGTTGCGGCGGTTTGCGTGACACTAACATGAAACCAGACTTCATTCGTGGAAAGCATATTTACACCGTCTGAATCATTCTGTATCCCCTATATAGTGCACTATGTGCCATTCACCATGTAGAAAAAAATAGTAAATGTGTGAACAAGTGACCCATTTTAGCCGCAGATTCAGCGTCTATTTTTTTAAAGTGTAGGGGGCGGGACGCTTTAGATTCTAGAGAGCATTTTATTGGACGGAAAATCTGAAGACGTGCAGAGTGTTGCCATAAAAATCATTGATCCATATTGGCGGAAGTGAGAGACTAAGTTTTGAATATCTTCTAGCACAATAGCTTATAGATAACAGTAAGGCTAACATATTCATACTAAAACCCCCAAAACTTCAATTTTGAGTGCATGGGGACTATAAAGGTTCTTCATGGAACCATTGATGCCAATAAAGCATCAATTCTTTCAAGCATTTTTTTTTTTATTTTTTTTTTTTTTTTTTATAAAGAGTAGGAGGAGTCCCTAAATAAACAGACTCTGAACCTGGAATCCCTGGCTAATAAAGGCTTTACCTAATCTGTTCTTAGTGCTGGTACCCAGCTTACCGTCCCTATTCCCAGCCTGTGTTGTGGACCCAGGGCTGCTTACAGTTTATTTATACTTCTCAACAGTCAGAGTATAGATAATGTTTGTTTATGTCCTTATGACAATGAGCTCACATTTTTCAAGTCCTCAACTCTGGTGAGATGTAATTGTTGCAACTCGCCCCTCTTTACATATTATCTCCTTAGTGCGTTTTTTATTTATTGGGGCTAACTGATCTGCTGTGTTCTGCAAAGAACAACCCTGTTCAGCCATGCGCACATGATGTAATGACTTTCTTTTTTTTAAGCTGTCGGAGCCATCATTCTCACTCCCGAGGATATCATAATGATTGAAATGTTTGGGTTATTGCTTCATTCCCAAAGCGAGTGTTAGATTGTCTTTTACCATAGTCTTCAGTCATCATTTCTTCTCAAATAACATGTATTGAGTTCTCAATTTACAATTCATACCTTTGGTAGACAGTTCTATCCAAAGCAAAGGAACAATACATTAAAATTAAATGAGATCCCATAACTTTCTTATATTATGGCTCAACTTTTACTTCATATTTTCACACAAGGGTTTTCAAACTTTGGGGATCAAATACATTTAGATTAAGGAAACACAATATTGTTTTTAGACATAGAAAATGTATTATTACATGTTAAATCTTATTTTGGAAATCATTATATTATTATTAATTTTGTTTTATTAAGTTGACAGCCCTAGTTTTTAAATATTATTCAAAAGTTTGGGGTCATAAAGGTTTTATTTAATTTATTATTTTTAAAGAAAATTAATACTTTATTCAGCATGGACACATTAAATGATCATAATGACATTAAAAACATGTATCAAAATGACAGTAAAAGAAAGAAATTGAATGTATAATTAAATTTAAGTAAAGAAATTGCTGTTCTATTCCTCAATCACTTTCTATTCATCAAAGAATCGTTACAAAAATGTATCGCAGTTTCCACAAACATATTAGGCAGCACAGTCGTTTTCAACATTGATAATTAATAATAAATGTTTCTTGAGCTGCAAATCGACATTAGAATGTTTTCTAAAGGATCATGTAACGCTGAAGACTGCGGCTGAAAATGTATCTGGCAATCACAGGAATCAATAAATTACAATTTAAATAGAAAAAAGTTATTGCATTGTAATAATAATTCACAGTATCACTCTTTTTACTGTATTTTTAATCAAATAAATGCAGGCTTGTTGAGCACTTATTTAAAAAAACATAAAAAATCCTTACTGACCTCAAACTTAACTTAAAGGGATACTCCACCTTTTTTGGAAATAGGCTCATTTTACAACTCCCCCAGAGTTAAACAGTTGTGTTTTACCGTTTTCAAATCCATTCAGCCGATTTTCTGATATTTAGATGAATATCAATTACCAGGCAGTTTCTGGTCTCATTGACTTCCATAGTAGGAAAAAAATATACTATGGAAGTCAATGAGACCAAAAACTGTCTGGTTACTGATATTCTTCTAAATATCAGAACATCGGCTGAATGGATTTGAAAATGGTAAAACACTGTTTAACTCTGGGGGAGTTGTAAATTGGGCCTATTTCCAAAAAAAGTGGAGTATGCCTTTAACAGTGCGTAGAAAGATGTTGTCTTTATAATATTATTTTTCATTCTTTTCCACACTCAATCTGTCTTTGTAAATGAACATATAAAGCTGTCATTATATTTTAGTAAATGTGTCCCTCACAAGACCATTGTATTTAAAGGGCCCTGGGCATCAACAAGTTTGAAAACAAATTGCATTGATCCCATTGTCAGTCACTGAAATAAAAACAGTAGCTGCTCAGAATTTAATTTAACAAAAGGCAAAAAAACCTTATCAGAATGTATTTATATTTGTCAGAAATTGTCATGTAGTGAGACCTCAGGGTGAAGCTTCATCATAGAAATATTGAAATCAAAGAGGCTGAACTTTGGCCATATGAAGAGATCCATGCTGGGAATTTTTGTCTGTGAACAGAAAAAGTTTGACTCCTTGACATCTTTTTAATGAGCCTCAGTTTCAGTCTCTTTGTACAGATACGCTGCTGAATTGTTGTGGGATCCAGTGGCTTGATTTGAATCCCTAATGGTTGAAGGCTCAAGACATCATTAGCTCTTGCATTCTGGGCACGTTTAATAGAACCGCCAGATTAACGGGAGCGTTGTCAAAGTCTGACTCGGCGCACTTCGCGGTACCGCTCGACAGCTGCTTGTTCCCTCTGAATGCTTTACCTTTAGTTACATGTCTCTCGGCCTCAGCGATCACACCATAGTTTGTAGCCGCCTTTCCGTAACATTACGATCAACTCTGACTTTCTCAATAACATATGAGCTCGTATACTGGCTATCGATCAAGCAGACGTTCAGAGCCGGAGGCTGAGCAGCCAAAACACACTGGCGGATGCATGCAAATGAGGTCGCAGTGGAAGTAGCAGCGTCAACCCTGGCTTTTGTGATAGACTCGGGGAAAACACTGTGCCAGGGGCCCTTGGCAGTTCACACAGCTTCCTGTTTTCTTCATAGTGTTTTGAGAACCTCAGACATGCTCATCACTTCATTCAATAATGAACTCATCCAACAGACTGATCTCATAAAATTGCGTGTGTTATGACACGCCAATTCGTATTTCCTTTTTTGGCGTGCTATCAACACGAACAATCGCTTTTCAGCGTGTGTATGAACGCAGTTGACTTAACGTTATTACTGTATATATAAATATATGACCTACCTCCACCTCGTCCCTATACCTACCCGTCACTGGGGTTAATAGCATTTATGAGTCTTCCCCTGCCATCCTAGGGGAAAAAAATATCGCTCCCCAGTCCCCAGATGTAGATACATTTTGCTTCGTTTCGCTCGGAAATTTAATGGCGTGTACATATAGGGAATGTGGAGATGGCGTCACGCCGTGTTGCATTATGGGTCCGCCGCCATATTTACAGGATCGCGCCCAATACCGCTGTATTTAAATGCATGTGTTGGAGGATGTGTTTGGATTTTCTGTCGAGATTTTAATAAACGTCGATATGGTTGTTCAGTTCAACTGCCATAGCAGGTCACACGATCGTTCAGGGAGGAAACTGAACAATGGAATACGTTTGTTCACCTTTCTTTCTTGGAAAAAACAACAAGGGAAGCAGGTCGAGGAGCTGACGAGAAGACGCCGGATCGCGTGTGGTGCTGCAATCATGAGGAAAAACTTTACTTACTGTCCTCCACTGCATACTACGTTTGTTAAAAGTTGTACAAAGCAAGAGGTTGTGTATTGTATATTCCTCTATGAGGAGGATAGTTGATGAATGATGTTGAATGTGTGGTTCATGTTAGCAGATGATAAAGCCAGGACACATTGCATGAATCAAATTATATTTATTTTGTTTTCAATTAACAATTTGCTTTGATATTCAGTACATCTTTTTACATGCCTTTTTTAAAATCTTTGTGAATCATGTTTTTATATAACTGCTTAATAAATGCATTAAGTGACTTCTCTGTTTCTGTACTGATTGCATCCACAAAGACCCTTTAAGTACACATAAATGGGCAAAGATACATCAAACTATTTTAAAATAAACGACCAAATACCCTCATCATTTTTACACGTGTCAACATTAAATGATGACAATAAGGCACAGTTTTATTTAACAAGTTACCACATCTTGTGGCATTATAAAGTAATGTACAATTTTTTATCTTGCACAACCTATGAAAACTAAACATATGCTGAAAATAGCAAGTTAACATTAACTATGAGAGCTGCTTTTCAGGTAAAATAGCTTGAACTTTATGCACAATAGTAATCAACTTAGCATAGGCTTAGAACACCAAAACTAAATCAGATGTATCAACGTTGTTTATCGCGGATAGTTTGTCCAAATAACGTTTTTTGACAGTGGCATTTTGTTTATCCCGGTAGGGTCCCTTCTCTTTTTCTTTAAACATCTCCATTTCTTCCGTTCTTCTTCAATTTTACCTCGTTTTAGCCAAACACCCACTATCATAGCGAAGGTAAACAGAGATCGTGCCTGTAAAGATGGCGCCCACGTCCCATAATGCAACACGGCGTGACGTACCTCCACATTCCCTATACGCGGAATCACTTGGACATTAATGGCGTAGACATACACGCATACACGCGGATATCTCAAAATGCGTATAGATAACACGCCACTTGACTTGAAAGTGGCGTGTCTGTTTACGCAAAAGTCATGATGTCATGTTGCATCCAAAGGTGCAGACACAACAGATCGAGGTAACACTTTATAATAACTACACGCTAATAATCATTAGTTAAGCATGAGTAAACAGTTAATTCATCATTCATAAAGCATTAATAGACATTAATAAGCAGTTTATAAATATAGCTATAAATGCTCTCTTCTTGATTTACAAGCATATCTATAATTTATTTAATAATTGTATTTTCATCCTTTATTAATGATCAATTTATTATTTCTAAATGAATAATTGCATTTTTTATAAACCAGTTATTTAAGAGTTGTCAGTGGTTCATAAGATTACTTAGAACGTGTAAGTAAATGATTAATAAACTATTTAAATGTACATTCATACATCTTATTATTCAGACATATAGTGATGGTTACTTAGTGTGTTAATAAATGCTTTATTAACATGTATTTATGCTGTAATTCAGGTTTAATTCGGGTAGTTATAAAGCATTTAGTAGTGGTCAGTTAACTGTTTGTGAGCTCATCTAAAGTGAGGACTATTCATGCCTTGTAAAGCATTTATAAAGGAGATTTAATGGCTGTTAAATATTTCTATGTTCTGTATCACTGTGTTGTGTTTGTTACATTTTACTGTTTAGAAGATTGATGTGCCTTTAAATCTCCTTAATAAATACTTTACAAGGCATGAATAGTCCTCACTTTAGATTAGCTCACAAAATAGTTAACTGACCACTACTAAATGCTTTATAACCACCTGTATTTACTACATTTACTTACACTTTCTAAGTGATCTTATGAATGACTGACAACTCTTAAATAACTGGTTTGTAAATAATGCTATACTTCATTTAGAAATTATTAATTGATCATTAACAAAGTATGAAAATACTATTATTAAACGCATTATAGATATGCTTATAAATCAAGAAAAAAAGCGTTTATAGCTGTATTTATAAACTGCTTATTAATGTCTATAATGCTTTATAAATGATGAATTAACTGTTTACACATGCTTAACAAATGATTAATAGCATAAAGTGTTACCAAGACCGATATTAGCACGATATTGTATGATGCTTTTGATAAATCGATGCATATTATCTTCTAAAACATCTGTTTACATCATTTAGAATCTCTTAAGCTTCTAAGGAACCTTGAATCATTTAAAACTCCCATCTCATTATTAAACACGCCTCAGCCCTCTCTATGCCAACTTCTGCACTTTCGCAGAGGGATTTGGAGGAGTTAGATTACCCGGCAGTTCAGTGCAGGTGAGGGATTATTGCGTGACATCTCGGGATCCTTTCACGTCTGTGAAGGTTAAACCTGAGAGCTGAATCAATAGAATCCTCATGATACCATAACTTTTCTTATTAACCCCAGCAGCGGCAAATGTCATGATATTCCAGAGAGCAGCACAACTAATAAAGAGCAGATCTGAAAATACACCGTCCACGGCCTTTTCTTTTTTTTTCTTTTTTTAAAGATGCATCTTCGGGAGCGAGACTTAACATTTTTTTTCATCAGCAAATATGTGCAATGCAGGATGAACCGATAAGTGTATTATTATTTTCTTGGTATGACTGGTAACTGATAAATGGCTAATAATAATATAAAATAGTATTTTGTCTTAAAAGAATTTAAACTAATCCTTCGTTTTAAATGCTAAAAAGTGAATTTAGCATCATAATTGTAACAAATATTTACCTTGAGATTTGCTAAAGATTACATTTAACTGTTATTTGTTTATTTGTATTGGATATAAAGAAAAAAAAAATTTGGGAAAAAACTGATCAATTGAATAATTAAAACTATTTTTAAATATAGCCCCAAGTTGGGATGAAATGAATGTAGCAACAGATCTTTTCTTCCGTGTTGTGATGTACATCTTATTGTAACTGAAAAAGAAAAGATGTTTGGTGGATACTTGGTTGAATGCATCGGTTCGGTTGGTATTTGGATTTAATAATTATTAGAAATGCTTATTGAGCACCAAATCAGCATATTAGAAGGATCATGACACGGAAGACTGGAGTAATGACATCAGAGGAAATGGGTTTTAAAGTGTATAAAAAAAAATATTTTATCAAATAAATGTAGCCGTGGCAAGCATACTTTCAAAAAGCCCTGAATTTCAAAATTTCTGAGCCCAGACTTTATAACAGTAGTGTATGTCTATTATTATGTCTATTATTATTTCCATACTTGCAGCTGAAAGACTGATATTTTTCTCTTCTTGTACCTACAGCAGTCCCACTGCCCCCTCACCAGCGGCTGACAATAAAGGACCTATTTGTGGATGGCAAGCCCAATCCCGAGGTACTGAAGAACCATTTGCTCAAAGAGGGACGTGTGGAGGAGGAAGTTGCGCTGCGCATCATAAACGACGGTGCCAACATCCTAAGGCAGGAGAAGTGCATGGTAGAAGTGGAGGCACCAATCACTGGTAAGAAAGCAAGTGCATATCTTTAGTCGGGCTTGAGGGAGATGACCATCTGTCTTGATTGGAGTGAACTTTGTTCTGGCTTGTGTTTTTCTTTTTTTCTTTTTTTCTGCTGTGGCCTAACCTAGTTACTAAGAAAAATGCCCCCCAAATATACCCCCAAAAAAGGTATTTTTCGTTTTCCTCATAGAAACTTCATGCAATGTTTCAAATGTATTCATAATATATCGGCACATCATATCGGCATTGCTTTTGAGTTCGTTGCAGAGATTGAGTGTTACAAACTGTCACTGTGGTGAATCAGCTGTGGCAAACTGACTCGTATGTAGATCAGTGACAGTGCCGTTGGTTCTCACTGACAGATATTGTCTGCAGATCAGCGGAGTGCAACACAGGAAACAGTCACAGATTGTGCTGTGGATTGTGGTCAGTTTTGCTTCAGTGAACACTAGGAGGGATGTGCAAAAACGAATCAACTAAATGGAGGGTTACCTGAATGACAAACTGCCCTTAAGGAAGATCTGTAAATTTAGTCTGGTTTTGAGAGCTCCTGACCCTTGATTGGAAATTCAGGATGCTACTTTCCCATCTACTGTATATATTCCTCTTTACAATTAAACAAAGTAGGGATGCATAATTTATGTGTTTTCTGCTGATATTAGAGATTTTTAACTCTTTCCACGTCAGTGTTTTTCTTTTATAAAAGCGCCAGCCAGCACCAGCGTTTTTGGTCATTTTCACAAAAATGTCATGGCCCCCAGAATATTTAGTTGTGTGCAGGGTACCCGTGGGTCTTAAAAGCCTTGAAAAAGTCTTGAATTTGATCATCTCAAATTAAGGTCTTAAAAGCCTTGAATTTAGTATACAAAGTCTTGGATTTCGTTACAAAGGTCTTATATATTTTTTTTTTGCCTTTGCTAGGATTAAGTTCATACCGTAACAAAATTAACTGTTACTAATGTAGGCTAATTCAAAATGTATGCAGCGTTGAGTGCAACTCGCGCTCCACGTCATAGCAGAAAAAGCGATCGCGTGCGCACCCTTTACTGTGGTTACTAGGCAAGTGAGGTACAGAACAAGATAGTACCTAGCCTAGTTTAATCCACTGTGGCCTTAAATTACAGAATTTAAACCCCAAATAAGAGCTTTTCTGTTAAAAGAACATATTTTCTACCCGGTCTTTTCAATAGTATCTGGCAACCATCCGCGCGCACTCTCTCTACACTGCTGAAGAAGCACGGATGATCTGAAAACACAGACAAGCTGGAGTTCAGCGATCTTTATTTAAGATGTTCTACTTAAATTAAAGTGTCATTCAGTCAGTCTGTGTTCTGTCACGAGCCGCTTGCGCTGTTTGTGCGACTAAACCTGCGATCAAAATGCAGGCTGATATATCCACCAGTGTTCATACGAGCAAGAATGCAATGTTTCCCGAATATCCACACGATTTCAAATGTGACATTGATTTTATACAACAGTAAATAAGAAAAGAAAAAAGGGTAAAATTAAGTGATGTACTACATTTAAAACAGCATTGTCAGGCTTGCTCTGTTTTGCAACAAAATATGTGGCTTTGAACGAATCGTGAGATTCAATGAATGAATGACTCAAAGACTCACTCATAAAGATAGTGAGTTACTGCCACCTACTGGCGATTTTAATGTGTTTTAACATTGCAAATTTAATGAAAAAAATTAATGGAAAATTGTATTAAAGGGGGCAAATCTTGTCCCTTAATGGAAAGGGTGTGACTGCAGTCTAAGTGGAAGAAAGGGGCACCAGGGGGTACGGCACTCTAAAAAATTGGAGAACCACAGAACTTAGGAAAAGGGATCAATATTGACATTGCTAGTGCAATGTCAATAATTTCTCATAAGCGTAATTTAATTAGCCTAGAGAGAATAATTATTATGACATTTTCTGTCTAAAGAATATATATATATATATACATACAGAATATATAAAATATATTATATAGTTATTCAGAATATATAAAATAACTATCAAAAGTAAAGTAACTGCAGTTTGACCAAAAGTTGACAAAAAATGCAAAGACTTTTCGTCAACTACAACTATAAAAAACAGGATGACTCAAATGTGATTAAGACCAATAAGCATTTTCGTCTGAAGACTAAGACTAAATCAAAAATGGCTGCCAACATTAACCCTGGCCTACACACACGTGCGCGCTACAATGCTGTTGCGGATGTATTAAGAATGACTGATAATTTCAGTAAAATGTTTTATTTAATTCAAGTATTCTCCTTGTACATAATTATTTTCTAGGGTTTAAAATGTATACAGATTTGACATTTTCCCCTCATACTTCTGTCGGAATGGGTACGAAGTTGGCATTGAATTTCATTTGAAATGGTATTAAAAAGGTCTTAAAAAGCCTTGAATTTAAGTTGGAGGATCCTGGGGGTACCCTGTGTGTGAATATCTGAACATGCAATATATCAAAAGAATGAACAGACCCTATGCTTTTAGACAAAAAAAAAAAAGAAACAAATTCTTTACCAACACTTGAATATGGGTAAGTTTCATAACGAAAGCAACATTTTAAGCAAAAAGCTGATAAAATCGTGTTTTTGTCAAAGACTGGGCCTGGATCTGATTCAGTACCAGTGTCGAGGAGCAACTAGTTACATGTAACAGAGTTACGTAATTTAATTACAAAATAAATGTAACTGTACTCAGTTACTGAGAAAAAAATGTGATTAAATTACAGTTACTTATAAAAAATGTTATCGATTACAAAGGGGGTTACATCTGAATGTTTTCTGTAAAAAGCTAGGATATGTTGAATAATATTCAGTGTTGCTTTGCCTGTTTTTGATGTGCACGATGTCTCCTGCTGTTTAGTAAAGCGATGCTATTCTGATGCTTTTGATTGATTCTCTTGTTTGAATTTGCAGTGCTCCACATTTGCTAATTACATCAATCCACATTGCCGCTGAAAGCTTTTGGCTACAACCTGTCTGAGAGTTGCCACCATGGCGAGAAAAATGCATTCCAGTGGGAAATTGAAAAATCTTTTCACCCAGAAATCTGTATTTAACCTCAGAACGATCTAATACTAAAAAGAGGTGCTAAAGTCTGTTTTTGTGGTCGCTGTACTTTAAAATTAAATTGTTATAATCTTAATTCAAGTGACGAAGGATTTTGAAAGTTTGACAGTAATCAGTGTTGAGTAAGGTTAACCCTACTTGATTTAAATGTATTAACAGTTGAAAACATTCATCAGAGATTGGGAAAAATGATCAAATGGAATGAATTACATTTCTTTAATAAATAGAAATAGTTACACTACTTATTACATTTTAAATAGGGTAACTTCTAATCTGTGACCTATTACATTTACAAAGTAACCTTCCCAACACTGTTCAGTACAATAATCAAAACATAGACGGAGTAGATCGAGTCCATCAACACCCCCAAAGCTTGCACAGTCCTATTGCACTTCCTACACATGCTGTTTATTGTTGTTTATCGCATTATTTTTCATATGCATCTGCTTACATATGAGATTGTTCGTTTCTGCTTCTTCTTTGCCTGTGTTTCGATCTGGAGATATTATACTCGTTCAGGAAATGCTCAATAGAGAGCCCTACCTTATAACAGTGATAACACGGAAAGCCATATAAATGTGTCATTGGCAGGGAAGCTTTTGCTCATAAATGACGAGTTAACTCGTCAATGGCATTGAAAGGGTTGCATTTATCGGTACAGCAGTATTTGATATTCAATTATGCATGTTCGTTACCCCTATTTGGCATACAGGTTACCTTTGTTGTCATCTAACGCTCACTTCAAGTTAATTAATCTTTAAAAACACGGATAATACATATAGGCTACATTATAATGCTGTCATGCCCTTTTTAAAACTTTTATCTTTATTATTATTATTTTATTATTATTTTTTAGGAAACAAATATTATTTGTAATTTATCAGTTCTTGGCCATAACATAAAAATAACTATCATAATTTCCCATAATTTCAGCATTGATGCATCCTTAAAATAAATGTGCATGACTGTAATTAATGTTGGGTTAAATATGATGAATTTAAAATTTTAATTGTGTGCACAATGATTTTACGAGTGCACTAATCAAAGCCACTAAAAAAAAAAAGGGAAAATCTAGGCTTTATAAATTAGTAAAGCTCACTAATTGGCTAGTCAGTTGTTAGACAAGTCAACCACTTTGATCCATCCGTAGTGACTCTGATCAATGAGAAAATGCACAAAAGGAAATTAGTTATGGGTTTTGCTGCTTTTATTTGACAGATAGATGGAATGGCAATGTACAGATTTAACAGTAGAATCACTATCTGTATCACATCTGGGTAATCTTACATTCAGCTCAGTCTTATCAGTGACAAACAGAGCCTATTAAACTTACTCAATTACTTGATTAAGATATTATCCTTCAAGGTTTCATTCTTGGAAACATTGTGTGCATCATGCCATGATATTTCAGAATGCAGATAAATTAGAGCTCATCTGTCCTCTATAGATATTGCCGTCTTTGAGCACGAATTAATAGATGTCACAAACCCCTCTGGCTCTAGATACATTCTGTTTTATAAATGGATTCAGCCTCTGTATTTTCAGATATAGTGTCGTTGTTGCTAAGTGACAGAGCAGTCTTGTGCATGTGGCCGTTGCTGGCTAGATTATGCAGGTAGGATGGATTTAAGTGAAGTGTTTTCTCTATATCCAGTCCTACACTTCCCTAAGGCAATTTTTCATGTGATGTGATGTGATACAGAAAAACGTATACTGTTTTGTTTTAACCATTGCCATTGAACTCAAAAAGAGGCAGGTGTTATGTTTCGCTCACTGAACATGTACCATGTCAAGCATTTGTTTTTGCTTCCTTTTCCCCTGTAGTATGTGGTGATGTTCACGGACAGTTCTTCGACCTCATGAAGCTGTTCGAAGTTGGTGGTTCCCCTGACAACACGCGCTATCTGTTCCTGGGCGATTATGTAGACAGAGGATACTTCAGTATTGAGGTGAGTGCATGTTTATGGACGGAAATCATCTAGGATGAGAAGCTCACACAGAATCTGCACCTGCAGAAATTGGATTGACAGATTTTCACTGGAATGCCTTTAATTCGCAGAGTTCTACACGTCCTCCACCCTTAGTGTGTTTGTTTTTTCAATGTTTAGGCTAATTTGGTCATGCTTTTTAGCTACCAATTGAAGTGTAGTAGTCTCAGCTTCATTTATAGGTGCAGTAAGCATTTCTGAGAAACACTGTTGATATTTGATATCAACCCAAAGAAACACACCTCTCCCTTCATTGCTCCCCCCCTAAAATGCACGAACACGGAATGTAAGAGTGGATGTCTCTTTATCATAGCAGAAGCAAAGCAAAATAACACTTAATGAAAAATAAAGCAAAGATGATGAACAAACGACAAGGAAGAACAAAAACAAAAGTATATACAAGCAAGAGTTTGTTGTTAGTCGCCAGCAGCACACCAGTTCCAGACAAACAATGACACTCAAAACTGTCCTGTTACGATAGCTAACATAACAACAACAGGTTGTTCTGTGAAACAGCAAAACAAATGTTTCTCCTGTATGGAGCAGAAATGACGCAACTTCAGCGTCTGTTTTCAGGCCTTCCAGCTTGGGTCTCTCCAGCCCTGGAAAGCTTTATTGAAATGCGGGTCCTAAAGCTTTTGAATTTCATTTAATGATTTTGAATGAAGTTTCTTAATATGCTCACTAAGGATGTATTCATTTGATAACCCCCCCCCCCATATTATGACATAAAATAACTTGTTTCTATTTGAACATGTAATTTATGTCTGTCACATGATTCTTCATAAATCATAATGATATGTTGATTTGATGCTCAAGAAACATTCATTATTATTATAAAAATTAAAAACAGCTTGTTAGTTAATATTTTTGTGGAAACCAAGATAGATTTTTTTTCAGGATTCTTTGATTAATAACAAATTCAAAAGACCTGCATTAATTTGAATTAAAAATGTTTTGTAACATTATAAATGTCTTTACTGGTGCTTTTGGTCAATTTAATGAATCCATGCTGAATAAAAGTATTAATTTCTTTGTGGAAAAAAATCTTACTGACAGTGTGTCAGTGCAGAAAAACAAAATAAAAGTCAGATTTCATCTGGGCATTCCTCAAGTGAGTCTTATTCTGCCCCTCTTACTCACTGTATGCACACAGTGTCTTAACCCTAACCATATATTTATGCTAACGCCAGTGTTTTTGCCTGACACTCAAAGTAGTTAGGTATCTGTGCATATACCAGTGGGGACTGTATTTGCGTGCATGGCCTGGCTCTTTTTTACTTGGCTGAGAGTCTGACATCTTCTCTGAACCATCTGTTAAAGCATTATCAATGACTGCCACATTACCAACAGCCCATTAACTACCACACATAAGCACAAAAGAGTAGCAAAAAGCAAAGCGGATTATGCCATAGTATTTCCATTAAAGATTTGTTGGACAACAATAGTTTTTAGTCGTTTCCTGACTTTGAATAATCGGTTATCCTCAGTTATCTGTTATCCTCAGATGCTCTGATATGACACTGTATTATGATTTCCCATGCTTTAAAGGGGTCATGACATGGTTTTTTGTTTTGTTTTATTATGTTCCCTTAGGTGCAATTATAGTAGTATTACTATAGTTTTTTGTACAAAAAACTTTAAAAATGTAGTGATTTATGACCTTTTTCCACCCTGTTTCTCCCCCTCTGATTCAAACAGTCTGTTTTGGAGGTGTTTCCCCTTTAAGAGTTCAGTGTTAACGCCCACTGTTATGATTGGCTAACGTCAGTGCTGCTTATGCATAAGTTATTAACGTTAATCATTTTGTATCACATGTAGGCTACACACACTGCTCCGCCACGTGAAACTTCGGTCTTCGATCTTTTACCATCGTGTCAATTCTCAATTGATTTTGATTCATATGCGTGAGGGAGGGAGGGAGGGAGGCGTGAGGGAGGGAGGGAGAGAGAGAGAGAGAGAGAGAGAGAGAGAGAGAGAGAGAGAGAGAGGGAGGGAGGGAGGGAGAGAGGGAGAGGGAGAGGGAGAGGGAGAGGGAGAGAGAGAGAGAGAGGGAGAGGGAGAGAGAGAGAGAGCAGCATTCAAACATGTTGTTTGTCCACAGCCAGGAACAGCACATCTGCGTGGCGTAAACAGACCCCCTCACTGCACGTCAACGCATGCGATGATGCGAAATGAGGCGTAGTTGTCCTGCGCTGGAGGCGGTCATATGCAAACGACTGGTACGTCACTTCGTACCGTGACGTCACTAAGAACAAAGGATCTAGAACGAGCTGTATTTAGAGCTTGATTGAATAAATGCTTCTTTTATAATGGGGAGGACGTCTTAAGCTAAGAAACTTGCAGGAGGTTTTAATGGTACAAAGACCTCTTAAATACCAAAAGATCAAGGCAAATTTGGTTTCTCATGTCATGACCCCTTTAATGTTGACTTACAACTGAGCATGCTTATTAAAACACTGATGAGATCAAGTAAAGATAGCTGAGTTTAAGTGAAAAAGCAAGGCATATTTTTATATGTGTGCATATTTTTTTTTTAATACTATTACTAATAATTATTATTATTATTAAACAATATAATTATATAATATACAGGGCTCCAGACAAACATTTGAGATCAGAAGCACCAGTGCCACTAAGCGCTGGGGGAATTCATAATCATAAAGCTAATTAAATCATAAAATTACCATTGTTTTGCATTAATAAGTGCAGTTTCAAATAACATTACGTTTATTTCTTGGAAATGCACAATTGACCGTAAAGCACTGAGCTTGAGTTGAGATGAAGAAAATTGAGAAGTAAAATTTACTTTTATTAACAACAGTAACGTGCAAAAAAACACATTTTTATGTTGGCCAAAAAGCCAACAAGTGCTCCTCTGCTTATGGGAATTTCATATCTTTTTTTATTTTTAAATAAAAGTTTGTTTGCCAAAAAGTGTTTTCTTACAACTTTTATTTTTACAAATGGGGACAGTCTTTGAAAAAAATCATGTTTTTGTTCATCACATTAACAATAACATTTAAATTGGATCATATTTAGAGCTTTAAAAAGGTGTGAAGCACTTTTAAAAAGTTCTTGAATTTCTCTCATAAAAGTTTGCAAGAACCCTGTAATGAATCATGTTAAAACATATTTAACTGTTTCTGCCACAATACCATGGTTACAGTTTGCATTACTACTTTTAATCCATGGTGAATGTTGGTGATTTGTGGCCTGAAAAGCCTTATAACTGAAAAGCTATAACTTGTTTGTTCATGGCACAATGTCTCCTGGTGTCGGAGCTGTTTGATCTGATAGCTATATATGGTTTATAACAGAGAATTTTGTGCTGAATTTGAATGCTTCTCATTAGATTTCGCAGCGATGTTATTAGTTCTGTGGCAAATTCAAACACTTTAGTAACGGTGCCGCTTGCTCGAGATCGGCCCGCCAGTAAACCTGTTCTGAGCTTGCGTTGCTCTGTCTATTATTGTTCCGAGCTGATAAACGGTCCGTGCTGCGCAGCTCAAACAAGTAGTGCTCTTTCGTTTAGTTTGATGTTTCACATATTCAACAGAAATGGCAGCTCTTATCAGTTGGGCAACCAGTGTGACCTCTAACAAAATTTAGTCGCGCCGGCAGGAAAAAAAAGTCTGAAGCCCTGATATACTAGTTAGCTAACCAAAGTTGCATTGCGTAATGTAAAACGGTCCACTTTGAATCTTCCAGTTTACTCAAGCCTCTACTTTGATTAGGTCTGGTGAGTGCAGGAGCTGTGAATGATTTAGAATACAGAACAAAAGTATCAGAGACCCTGTTAAGCTGTGTGGTTAAATGGTCTCATTTGGACGTGTCACTGTCTGAGTGGAGCTATTTGATAACCTGTCAGACACTGTACCCTTTCATAAGATATGAGTCATAGAGCATTAAAGCGTGGACCGCTCTGCTTGTCGCGATTCTCTGCTGAATGACTGATGTTACTGACGCCTCACACTTTGATCCTGTGAAGAGTTCATTTAACTTGACATTCTTAAGGGTCACTCACATACAGTGACTTGCATGCAGTTGTTAATTTTCAGTGAAATTTGGTGATTTCAGGTGACATGAGCGATAGCTACCGCTAGTGAAGAGAAGAGTTTAACTTTATTAAAATTAGTTCAATAATGAGTTTATTCATTTGAATGAAATTGAGCTCTGCTCAATAAAATAGTGTGTGTGTACTCCTGTTTAAAGTTTGGGCTCGGAAAAGATTTTTTGAAGTCTCTTATGCTCAAATAAATAAATAAAATGCTTACACCAAAGCAGTATACAGTAATACAAAATACAGTAAAAGCATATTGTGAAAAATTATTGCAATTTAAAATAACTTTTTTTTTTTGTAATTCCTGTGAAAGCTGATTTTTCAGCAGCCATTATGCTATTTACATGATCCTTCAGAAATCATTCTAATGTTGATTTGATGAAGAAAGAGAACATTTCAAATAAGAAATATTTCTTATTTTGCTGCTTAATGTTTTTGTTGAAACCCTGATATAATTTTTTTACAGGATTCTTTGATGAATATAAAGTTGAAATGAATAGCATTTCTTTGAAATGAAAATCTCTTTTAATTTTATAAAGGTCTTTACTGTCACTTTAGATCAATTTAATTCTTCCTTTAAAAAAAGTTACTTTATTTAAAAAAAAAAAGGTTTTACTGATCCCAAACTTTTGAACAATTTCTGACGTGTCTTTATTTGTTGTGCTAAAGATATAAAGCCTTTACATTTATCTGGATGCTCAGGATGTGTTCTCTCTGGTTATATATCTGTGCTAAAATGGGCTCAGAATTGCTCATAAAAGTATGAGCAATCCTTTTCATTTAGCCTGTCATCATCTTTCTCTTCCATTATGGTGGGCTATTTCCTTTGATCCGAGATCCGTCTATTATTAATGCGTCCCACCACCATGACCAGCCACCCCCCCCCCACACACACACACACACATGGAAGGTCTTGGTGTGAGCAGCCTCACCATCACACTGTTCAGTCTCCACCTGTCTGGCACAAAGCTCTCTGCCCTTTTGTCTTGTCTGAGAGAGAGAAAAAAAAACACTTATTAAAAAGGGATGTAAAAAATCTCAATATTTCCATATTTGACATGTCGGTGAGTTTTCGAAACCTCTAGATATGCTTGCTCTAGTTGTCTTGGCCATTGATGGCATTCTTTAGTAAACAACAATTTTTTTCATCCTTCCATTTCCATTCCATCATTCCAAGCAGTTATATCATTATATGGCCAAAATATGTAAGTTTCAATTTGATGATAAATAGTTATTAAATAGTTATTCATATAATTGTCAATATATATAAATATATATATATATATATATATATATATATATATATATATATATATATATAAAATATATATAATATATATATATAAAATTTAAACAATTAAGTAAACTTATCGACCATCTAGTTGACTAGTTGACCATCCTGATCCATCCCAGTTATTAAACCAGGTGATAGATAGCCTCAAGCAGCATGTCAACTTTAGTGAAAAAACAGGTTCCCCTCTGTGTCGTCTGCCATTCAGCAATAATAGCCTTCGTTCAGGTCCTCCTCACATGGCCACTATTACCTGCAATTTTCAGCTCATTATTCCTCTTGCGTAGGCTCCGGTCCCGGCTCTCGCACCCTCCTCCGTGTCTATTATTTCACATGTCATTTAAATGCACACCTGTTGTCCTTGGTTACCTTGGTGTCCTGTTCTCCCCACGTTGAGTGGTGTCTGGGATTTTGCATGCAAATAAAATGGGGAGGGGCTGTAGAAGATAAATACATTTTAATCATTTTAATTAGGCTATAAAGATTGTGTGCATGCACTCTGTAGTGTACAGAAGATCAGGCATCTCACTCGAACGCACTGTATTGCCAAAGTTTTGTGTTGTCGGCTGCCAAACAGTCTATACTTTAGTGTGAATTTTAGATGTGTAAAATGAACCAAACAAACCTGTTGTTTAGAATAAAGTATAATTGGGAATAATTACCATGTGACCACTCACTCCCACCTATGCAGTCCCTCGTGCACCCGTTTGGCCATCTGTTGAGCACAGTGAAAGGACACGGATTGTGCCATAATCTTGCCATTGGGCATTGAAAACACTATCAGATTGCCTTAAATGCAATGATAATGATTAAAAACTTTCCTTTGCACCCTTATTTGAATGAAGAGGCCTCACATTTTATTGTAGGCATCAATAAAGGAATGTTTCCCCTAGTTTATTAATGTAAAAGACATCCGGTCTTCACCTTTTCCTCGCATAACTATTCCATATGACATTTATAGTCAAGTATCTTCGGGATTATAAATATCTCTATCTTTCTTTCTATCTGTCTTTAGTGTGTGCTGTTCCTGTGGACATTGAAGATCAACCACACCAACACCCTCTTTCTCCTCAGAGGCAACCACGAGTGTCGGCACCTCACAGAATACTTCACCTTCAAACAGGAATGTGAGTGCTGTGGGAATGTGCCGTCTAGGGGTGCTGAGAGCTAAGTGATGTGTTGGCTCGAACCGTCCGCAAGCCTTTTCCTCACTTTCACTGCTGTTCCCACTTTGATGTCTGAAAAGCTGCATTTTCAGCCAGCTGTCACCAGTTAGCACTTTAATTTTCCTTGCAAATAGTATAGCATTACTCCTGCAGTTACAGGGATAGTTCACCCAAAAATGAAAATTCTGTCATCATTCACTCACCCTAAAGTATGAAAAAAAAAAAATACTATGGCAGTCAATGGCTACCATCAACTGTTTGTTACCAACATTCTGCAGAATATCTTCTTTTTTGTTTAACAGATGAAAGAAACTCATACAGGTTTGGAACAACTTGAGGGTGAGTAAATGTTGACAGAATTAAAATTTTTGGGTAAACTATCCCTGTGAGTTTTCAAATTTGATATAACTTATTAGAAGGGACCCCATACTGTAGCATTTTAAAAAGCGTATTGACTTGATCCATCCATCCATCTTCTTCCGCTTATCCCGGGCCGGGTCGGTTAAATTTACTTGATATAATTTAATTTATATAAATATTTATATATGGGGGCGACGGCTAGTGGAGACTATAACTTCCTTGTACTGCTTTGCCTATGGCTAACATCACATCAGTGTGGTTTTGTTGGAGTTTACCTTGTAAAACATTTATCTTGTTTCTTCAGAGAACCACTTTAGCAAAATAGCAATTCAAATGAATTGAACAACTTATTTTTCACTTTTAAATGGGTTAAAACTACACAAGGCAGCTGTTCGCACTGTGAAATGTATTATTGCATCATGTTTGGCTGGAACATATTTACTGTTTCAATCTCCCAGCATGCCAGAGTCACACAATATGGTCACTGCCTGCTGACACCATTGCTGACTGTTTTGGATCAAATTTAGCATGTCTTGACATTTGATGAAAAAATTTGCAATTGTTTTTGAAAAAATGCATGTTTTTTTTTTAAGCTCCAGGTTTGCTGTGATTTTTGTAGCTGATTTATGATTTATATATCAATATCACTATAATAATTTTTATTGTGATTTATCACTCAATAAAAATGACTTTTTATTTACTTTATCACTTTACTCAGAAACACCCAGCGCATACATTAAATTAGTTACACCTTGTCTACTCCGTACGTGAGACAATTGACTCCTATGATTACAAAAGCATTAATAAATAAATTGTTAATAATATTTCAATGAAGGGTGAATATGCCAATTTTTTCAAGGCCAGACATCACTTTTGGCCACTACTGTATATGCTTGTCCACATATTTCCAGTGGATGACAAAGGGTTGTGAAAATCAGACTCTTAATAGGACCTTCAGGGGCCGTTCATACAGAACGCATTTTTTTCATGTAAATGTGCTACTTTTCCATTGCTTTTCTATGTAAACATGCGCTAGACGGACGTGTATGAAGTGAACGTTGTGCTCGTGTCTTGTCTCTTGCAGCGTCTTGTGCAAAAAAAAATCAGTTTGAGCCTTAAGACAAAACGGACTTATGTCCTTCACTGTCTGAAATTGGTCCCTACTCTGACTAAGATCTAAAGCAACCTTTTTAAGACTGAATGAATATCCCCACTGCTGTGTGGCGGTTCATAAAGAAGTGCTGTCTTTGTTTAACAGGCTTTACGTGCTCTGTTTTCTGCAAACAGCACTTTGTCCCTCTAAAAAAATAAGCTAGTATTAGAGTAAGATTTGTAGAGCTCAATGTCTGGTGCCAGAAAGTGTCCAGGTGTGAGTTATTAGTATGCTAGATAGTGAAGTGGCTAGAGCTCATCTGGCTCACAAAGAGACAAACCCGATGAGCCGTTGTACACTATACGCAGCATTACCTCTCCTGATTTATGAGAGAGTAATGTCTTTTCATTGTGAAGCCTCTCATTAGCATTCGTTTACAATAATTTATTTAAAACCTTAATTCAATGCAGCATGATCAGCCAAAATATCAAATAGAGACGCAAGGAACCGTTTAGCTTCTTTTTAGGGTTGGGCTCATTCACGCTCTATTTACTTACAAATACAGAGACATATTTATTATCCGAAAGTATATTTCTACACAGGGATTCCTTCTCTCTCCGTCTGATGCGGTTGGCCTGGGTTTGCATCTACTGAGCCAGGAGGTTATTACAGGTCTCCTAAAGCCAGTGTTAGATCACATGACCAACCTGGACTTAATATCTGCTGTTGACAGCTGAAGTGTTCATGCTCTTCTTCCCTTTATGTCATGGAAGCAGCTAAATTGTTTTATTTAATTTTGAAACACCTGTCACTTGTAATATTTAAGCTAAAGTGCTAGCATGAGCTAGTATTCACTTTTTTGTTTTGTTTATACTGTAGGTTTGTAATTGGTAAATTACAGACTGTTTCACAGGAATGGCTACAAATTGAGTGTGCTTGAAAGACGTTCACTACACAAATAGAGGTTTAATACAAGTTAGTTTTTGGTGAATTTATGGTAAACTAAAATATACTTTAATGTCAGTTCTAAAGACCCTTGTATGTCATGTATTTAAATTACAAATGATGAAGTTGCCATTTTATTACATTTTAAAATATATTATTGAATAGTACACTACAGTTGAACTCACAATTAAGTTCTTTGCGTGTGATCAAAATAAGTATACTTTAAAGCATGACTTAAAGCATAATCATTTAGAATATAGGAAGTATAACTTTTAATGTGACATTTAATGACACACTTTTTTAAATACACTTTTAATAGAAGGACTCTACAAGAAGCACATTCATTACTTTTTTTCACAAGTGAATGCCGGCCATGTATAATATAATCTTTGATAGTATACTAGCGCTAGCAACTGTAGTATATTATACTGTATTACATTTTTGCTTCTCCAAATGGAATTCATATGAAGTTTCCTTTGAACATCTGATTAAATCCCTGGTTTTGGTTTTCTATGGGTCAGTGGTAGTCTATTGTACTTGAAATGAACACTGTTTGCTATTAAGCTCATACAATAGTGTTCAGGCTATTGTGCTCTGCATAACAAAGATGGAGGCGGTTTCAGAATGTTTAGTGGAAGCCCAAGTGCTCTCAACGAGATCTCTTTCGCAGAGCGAATGTGTAATTCGGTTTGGTGAATAACCCAGCTGTATTTAGTGGAAACCAAGACAAGACTAATGAGACTACTTCAGTCCAGATACTGAAGTATTAATAAGCTTAATCAGCAGCTGAATTAAGTATTCGCATTGCACTAATTAGGCTCATTTGAATTTAATCGAATAGTCCTTGCTGCTTTTGTGTCTGCTTGGTGGCAGGTTTTCTCGCTTTAGGTGTAGTTGTTACTTTATGACTGCGTAAAGATGTGCTGGTTGTCATCAGGAAATATTATTATGCACAAAAAATCTAACTTGACCTTGATGATGATGACTTTTACTGTTTAGTGTGTGTATTGATTTAAAGATCAGATCTGTAACAAGGCCAGTGTCAAAACTGAATTGTTAATAATAACATTGAGAAATGTCAATTTCAGCAGCGCAGAAAGTTGCTAGTTTTAGACATAGTTCAGTTCTCAATACACTTTTTGCTTTGAGGGAGCAGTCATTCTTTCTGCCCATTTAAGGGATCAAATCGACTAGTATTTAAATTGATAAATTAATTCATATATTTTTTGAGTAATATACTGGAAATCTGGAATACGTTTTAAATTACCCCTGCCATCTCATGGTGTTTGTGGTCAGTATGATTCATACTTTTATCCAGCAAGGATGCATTAAATTGATCAAAAGTGACAGTAAAGACACTTACAATCTTACAAAACATTTCTATTTCAAATAAATGCTGTTCTTTTGAACTTTCTATTCATCATCATGAAAAAAATGTGGAAAACATGTTTGTGGTTTCCATAAAAATATTAAACGGCACAACTGTTTTTAACATTGCTAAAAATAAAAAAATAAAATGATTGAGCCATCACAGGAATAAATTCCATTTTAATTTAAGTTTACATTTGCATAAAAACACATGTTTTAAATGTAATAGTGTTTTCAAGTATTCAAAAACATTTTTAAAAAAATCATATTAACCTCAAGTAGGCAATATGTTTTTGGTGCAATAAACATGGCTTGTATTATTTTTTTATTTCTGCTTAAGATATATTTAGGGATGTTTTTGAATAATTGTATACATGTAGGCTATACATTTATTTAAATTAACATGTGTATGAACATCAAGTAACACTTTACAGTAAGGTTTCATTAGTTTACTTTAGTTAGCATGAACTAAGAATGAACAATATTTCTACAGCATGTATTAATCTTAGTTAGTTCATTTCAACATTTACTAATACATTATTAAAATGTTGAAAAACGTTGTATTTGTTAACATTAGTTAATGCACTGTGAACTAAATGAACAATGAACTGGATTTTTATCAACAAAGACTAAAATACTGTAGCAAATGTATTGCTCATTTTTAGTTCATGTTAGTTAATACAGATACTAATCTTAACAAATAAGACCTTATTGTAAAGTGTTGCTGATCGAGTTGAATCATTTTTCTTTTGAGCTGAATCAAAAACTAGTGAGTTTTTGCACTGTCAACTCAAATATTCACACTCCTTATTAGACAGTTTTCAATATATCCTTGTTGAAAGTTATTTAATAAAGTGTTGGGGACAGAAACGGCCATGGCAAAAAGACATGTCCCACCCATCATAAATTACACTTATGGTTTTCTGTATAATAGTTCAAATGCCAAGGTCAGCCTTTGATAAAAATGTTATTGAATGAGTGATTTCTTGACTTCAGTGCACCAAACTTTAATACATTCGTACTTTCCTGTCTTTGTCCCCTTACAGGTAAAATAAAGTATTCCGAGAGGGTTTATGATGCATGTATGGATGCCTTTGACTGCTTGCCTCTTGCAGCTCTTCTAAACCAGCAGTTTCTCTGTGTTCACGGTGGCCTCTCACCAGAAATCAACTGCTTAGATGACATTAGGAAAGTAAGCATCTGTTTATGTCCTTTTCCTTACAGCCTTTTTATTGAAAATCAAGATGTGTTCATGCCTCCTCCTTTGTCTTTGCGCTGTGTTATGCAGTTAGACCGGTTTAAGGAGCCCCCGGCATTTGGTCCTATGTGTGATTTGATCTGGGCCGACCCGGGAGAGGACTACGGCAGTGAGAAGACGGCAGAGCACTTTAACCACAACTCAGTCAGAGGCTGCTCCTATTTTTTCAGGTACTGGAAGCTGTTCATTGGGTCAGATCTCCCGGATTTATATAAATATAATTTACAGCTTTATTGAACATGACTCGCAATAAAACTATTCTGCTCACAAGTGATATTTACCTTTGATTTTTCTTTCTTTTTTTCACACAAATTATTTGTTATAAATTATGCTTCAATTTAAAGGTACAATATGCAGGAATGTTTCGCCACCAGGGGTCGCTAACCTCTTACAATAACAAAGGCGTATGATGATGACGTATATTCCGCATTAAGCGGAATTATGGATCTTGTCGTCAAGCTGAAGGATCTTTTATGGATGAGTGAATATGCTGATGTTTTTAACATGACTGTGGTATGAAGCAGGGCACGATTGCTAGATGTATACCAGCCCCACACGCAATGCGAGTCCCACGTATATAAAGGAATATGGACATTTCGTTCTACCAAAATACACGCAAGTGCTGAATTAATACTCACACACAGGTCAGTTTATTAGACGAATTAAACTTGAGATAGCGCAGCGCTGTTTCACTGCTCTAACAGTTTGTTTGTCGGCTGTATGATACTAGCAGTAAGCTAGATCAACATTAGAATAACATACATTCTAACATTTCATCATGTTGAACTAAATAACATTGATTAGTTTTATGTACATTTGCTCACCTGTCTAATAAAGTACATGCAACACTCGCGTCTCTATCAAGTCGAAGTTAGTCGCGGACGTGGAGCTCTCGGCATCTCGAAAGATGTTGATCTTCGTTTTAGTCCTCTTTTTGTCTCAGTCTGCTTGCCATGGTCCATAATGTTTGAACAAAACAACAACAGCGTGAGCGTCTTGCTAGGCATAACGGCAATAACCCGGTTGTCCACGTCTGTCGCCATGGTTACTATCACAGTGCGAGCGCAAACCTGGCGGAAACCGAGGCTAACACAGATATGACGCCATTGACTGGCGACTCCTCACCCCTGCTCACACGCCCCGTTTCCTTGGTTAAAATCGCAATTTTCTCACGATTTACAAATAGTTGGAAACATTTGGGATATTGTAAGTAATCAACAAAACAAAATATATAACATTGGCCTAGTGGTTTTTGGATATTTTACTGCAAAAATCCTGCATAATGTACCTTTAATATATTATATAAATTATAATTAGTATTTTTTACATTTTCACACAATACATATTGAAATAGTTCGTTTATTTTATTCTTTGTTCGATTTTAATAGTTTTAAACATAATTCTTGTTTTATGATCTATTTGTATAGTTTTAAGTCAAAGGCAATGGAAAAGAAGCATATGAAGCCATAATAAAAAGGTTTCCAAGTCAGTTTTACTGTAATCTTCATATAACAAAAATAAAAAGAGTTTCATTTTGTAATACAAATCAACCCCTAGAACATAAAAGTGCCAAAGTTGAAGAAATGGCTTTATAAGAGTCATTAAATCTTGATATTTTACATTACATTAATACATATGTTGTAATTTAAACCAAACCATAGGTTGTCGAACTTATCCAAACGTTCAATATGTCAAAATAAGCTGAGTAGCCAATTTTTTTTTTAAATTAATTCAATTATTTTTACCCAACTATAAAATAACTCAAGCACTCATCTTGCTTGCTGAGAAAAAACGCTGTTTCTTTCTCTTTTTCTCTTACTTTTTTCTTTGGCCAGATTCTTTATACTTGCTCATAAATGTGCAACTGAGTCATTCGGGCATCTGTGAACTGGTGCATAAATCCTGTCTGATTTACGCTGAACTAACCTGACTGGTGTCACCCAGCTGGTTTCGTTCTGGGTGTGTATATATAAGTGTGTTTATTCACTGTTTGCTTGTCCAGCTGGCATTTGTTTGTACCACGCCAACTAAATGCTAACAAAGTGCAGGTGGTTGTCTTATAGCTTGAGAGTTCACTTTACTGAGATCGAGTGGACTTAAAGAGAATCAGGTCGGGGCGGTATATCCAGTTTTGTAAACAAAAAAGTATGTGGCAATACCATTATATATATATATATATATATATATATATATATATATATATATATATATATATATATATATATATATATATATATATACATTATTTTGATGTTGCGAAACGCATCTGAGAAAAGCGGAGGACACAGAGCTGCTGCGAGGAAAGTGCATGACCCAAATTGTCCTATAAACATTAAACATGCTTCAAAATAACTTTATACGTGTGCTGTTACTGATATATTTATTGTATATCACCATTCAGCCTAAAAAATACAAAGATACGATTTTTGGTCTATATCGCCCAGCTCTTGTTCATTGGCTTGTTCAGTATGAGCAAGTGCTTCAGAGGTGATATGTTGAAAAAGGAAGGTTAAAAAAAAACTTGCTCGCGGTCTGTCTTATCGCTATGACACCCTCAGGACTTTCTCTTGTTTTACAGTTATGCAGCAGTCTGTGACTTTTTGACAAACAACAACCTGTTGTCAGTAATTAGAGCTCATGAAGCACAAGATGCCGGGTAAGTATTGATTCTGCTGTTTTATGATAGTAAGACTAAAATAGCTTGTGCTTTCTTTGCTAATTTGATGTTTAGCTAGGTTAATCTTGTGATTTCAGTGTAGTCCCTCTGTGTTTGCCAATTAAAAAAAAAAAATCAATTTGAAACTGTGGATCATTGGATAGTTACTCACTGACTTTGACAAAAACACATTATTTGACAATGAAAAAAGAGTACCTCTTTTATTGGTCCACGCCAGATGCCTTTTTGACACACATTTGTGTGTGTTTCTGTTTCAGGTACAGGATGTATAGAAAAAGTCAGACTACAGGCTTCCCTTCATTAATTACCATTTTCTCAGCACCAAATTACCTAGACGTCTATAACAACAAAGGTATGTTAGTTTATGCCATAGTACACATTCTTGTTTAGTGCAGATTCTCTCAAGCTTTTTTAAACCATGTATCAGATGACTGATCGTAAACTCCATGGCAACCTATCAGGTTGTTTTTCTTTTTTGTTTATTTATTGGTTGAATACTTTCATGGATATACATGACATCTCCCTGTGTTTTTATTCCTCAGCGGCCGTATTGAAATATGAAAACAACGTTATGAACATTAGACAGTTCAACTGCTCTCCTCACCCGTACTGGTTACCCAACTTTATGGATGTGTTTACGTGGTCGCTGCCCTTTGTGGGTGAGAAAGGTAAGTGTCCAAACTGAGACCTGAAGTGGGAGTTGTGATTTTTCAGCAAGTGAGATGGTTGGTAGTATTTTGCAGGCCATGTAAAGAAGAGGCGACTATGCCTTTGTAAGTGATGTGTCTGGTGGCTGTGTCCTCTCTGTGGGAAGAATACAGAAAAACTCACATTTTAAACATCATATTAAAGTGCTCATATTATGCAGTTTTAAAGGTTCCTAATTTTGTTTTGGAGGTCTCCTGCAATAGACTTGCATACATCCAAGGTCAAAAATCACTTTATTTTTCTCATAATATACATTGTAGCCATACCTCTTTTATCTCATTGTCTGAAATGGGTTGATGAAAGATCTAAACATCTCCTTTCTGTGAGCATGCTCTGCTCTGATTGGTCAGATGGCCCAGTCTGTTTTGATTGGTCTACCACTTACTGCACGTGTTGAAAACGAAACGGCCATTACCATATCAGAATTTCAGATCTCGAGGCTTCCTCAGCACTTGTTTGTTGTTTAAGGGTAGGTCAAAACTAGATGCTGTTCAAGGGGAGCCAATGAAGAACATAGGCTGTCATTATGGAAATTTGTTACTAACCAATGTAGGTTCGAGGAAGAAGTAAGGCTGGAATTACTGGCGATTCGTTTCAGGAAATTCCCAATCAGTTTTGTTACTTTTGTGTAGACAACTCTATTTGCTGTGCAATTTGATCTTAGAAACTTTGTGGACTTCACATACAGCTATATTACACAATACATGAATGGCAATATCTGAAAAAGCATAATAGGGCAATTTAACATCATATTAATTGTGCCAGTGTGTTCAAGAACACCTTTCATGAAGTCTTAACGTTTTTTGGTGTTAAAACAAAGTGTACATGGCTGAAAGCACCATGAACATTTTAAAGAGAAGCTCCAGGGTCAATGGACCACTGGATAAAGAACTGCATGGACACAGATATTATGTAAAATGTCAACTTACATTGCCGATCTCTATTTACAGTGACTGAGATGTTGGTGAATGTCCTAAATATCTGCTCTGATGATGAACTCATGTCAGAGGGAGATGACTTATGTGAAGGTAAGAGTGTTTGTTTATTTATACACATAGTATACAACTGAGATGAATTAAAGTTTGGTAGGCTGACAACTGCCTTATGTGCTGATTTCCTCTTGCTTCACGTTCAGTGACATAATTTAATGAAGAACAGCTTGAATGTGTTTCCAGCTCTCTCTCTCTCTCTGTGTGTGTGTGTGTGTGTGTGAGAGAGAGAGAGAGAGTGAGAGAGAGAGAGAGAGAGAGAGAGAGCGCGTCTGTCTGTCTGGTCATCATCAGCGTAGACAGCAGGTCCTCAGAAGTGTCCAACTGTCATTCTGGCTGTCTAAGATGCTCTCCCTGGAGGTCTGGTGTCAGCTGATGTCATCCCATGACACTTCCTTCTTAGACAGATTGTTCTGAAGAGGAGAATTCACATGATTGGTACTCTTATGTAAAAAGAGTAATATTGGGAAATGCAGTATATAACAATTTAAAGTCACTTTTTTGTATTTGAATATATTTTAAAATATAATATATAGACTGCAGGATTGTCGATTTGCCTTGTGTAATTATGAAACCAGAAACTGATCTGCTTAAATAATTAGAGCGAAGGCGTGACGCTCTTCTGCAAATACTCTCAAGCCCACACAAGGCAAATGATGCGGTTGGCTTACAATGTGCACCTTGAAGCACTCCATGCTCACTTTATTTTTTCATTTGAGTAATTTCAAACAATTAAAAAAGAATTCCAAACAATTCCATACCCATTGATGACAGCATTTCCCCGCCTACACAATGAAGCAGTAAGGCCTTCCTTCAGTTTTCTGCCAAATATTATCTAAAATAATAGCAACTAAATAATAATTAATAATGGGGATAATAATACATTTAAAAATATTATTAATAATAATTATAATAATTATGATACATTTATTAGACAAGTAACATGTCTGGCACAATATATATATATATATATATATATATATATATATATATATATATATATATATATATATATATATATATATATTAGTGCTGGGCCGTTATCGGCGTTAACGTGCTGCGTTAACGTGAGACTCTTATCGGGCGATAAAAAAAATATCGCCGTTAATCAAAGTTGTTTTGGGATCATAAATAGCTTTTTCGAATATCGTTATATTTTCGCGCAATTCTAATGTGTAGTAGGCTATGACGCCGCGCCTACTGTCACAGATCGCGCAGTAGGGTATTTTCCTGTCAGGGACACAAGGTGTACTTTTACTTTGTTACGTTGGGCGACGTTCCTCTCGTTACTTTATTTTAATGCAATACGTTGTTAAATGAGTTTATTCCAAGCGCGCTGTGTCCTTTGTATGGGCATGAGCGATGCTCATTTACAAATGAATCAGTCTTTTGAGTCGATTCTGTTCACAGACTTCATCAAACAAGTTGTCAGATGATCTGTCTAAATCGGTTCGCGAATCAGTTGATCTGTTCAGTTCCTCGCGCACTGAATCGTCTGAAGCGCTTTCAATTCACACTCGGAGTCGAAACAGGAAGATTTAAGAGCATCACGAGCGTTGGATGAAGTGGCCGATCTACAGTCTAGTCTAGTGAATGCAAATCTGCAAATGCATCATGTTTTTGCCAGCGATGAAGATCTTTATTAGTTGAACATCTTCGTAAGCTGTCTGTGAATGAATGATTCCACAGGACGATACATTCGATTTCATTTCATTCAGGTAATACATTGTGTGTGTATTGCGCGTGTATTGCGCAGTGGCATAATCACACGAATAGTTTACATTGATTGAAACTAATTTGTTTAAAAAATGAGGCTATTGCAGTAACAAGGCAGGTTCACATAAAATTCTTATGACATATGATGACATTATTTTTTGATCTAACGAGCATTGGCGATGCAAAAACGGACTGTCGTGCGTAGCCTATTGTTTTTTCTTCTTCTTCCAATTAGCCTACTATGTTTAAAAAAAGGACGAAAACACGTTACTTGTTCAATTAATAAAAAGTTTGTTTGATGACAAATCGCTAAAGATGAAATTGGCCTCCCTTTCTGTCATTGCGTTTTTTTTGTTGTTTTTTTACGATATTCGACTTTTGCTCCTCGATTGTCGAATGGCATTTTTGGCAGAAATGCACATCCCTACGCGAGGCAAACTATTCTCAAAGACTTACTTTTAGTCATTATTTGGGTAGCACACATATTCTGAATGCCTTCGGGAGAATTCAAATGAGCCATTTTAATCTAGATTAATTTCAATATTAATCTAGATTAATCTAGATTAAAAAAATTAATCTATGCCCACCTCTAATATATATATATATATATTAGTGCTGTCAAACGATTAAAATATTTAATCGCGATTAATCGCATTAATGTCATAGTTAACTCGCGATTAATCGCACATTTTTATCTATTCTAAATGTCTCTTGATTTTTTTTTTTGTCCCATTATTTTTTCTCATTTTAATGCTCATCAACATGGAAAAGTGGATCGGCTTGCTTCGTGCAAATGTTTTTTATTGAAAACAACATTGACATATACTGTGTTCAATTTCACACTAACATTCTCACTTGGAGCAAATAATCTCTCACACAATGTAACACTGTCCATCAATAAAAGGGTGAAAGAAATACTGACGAGGTCCTGATATTGACGAGGGGGCGGAGAATTCACATCAGCTGTGTGTGTGTGTGTGTGTGTGTGTGTGTGTGTGTGTGTGCGTGTGTGCGTGTGTGTGTGTGTGTGTGTGTGTTTGGCCATCAAGTGGTATTTCAGACTGGACGCGCTGCGACGATGATAGCTCAGTTCACAACGACAAAACACACAGATCACTTTGGTCTTGTCAATGGAACCATATGGAAACTTTTTAAAAGTAAACTTTCCATTCAGAATCTTATTGGCATCCATTTCGGCGTCTCGTCATCCACTCAAAACGTAACGTTAACCTACTATTTGGCCGGCTTGCAAGCCCAAACAAGTGTGTGGAGCGTGCCATTGTTTTGTTTCCGGTCTAGCTAGATCCGCTTGCGCTTTGGTCGGCGAAGCAACAAAACGTCCTCGTGCGGCGCACGCCATTGAAATGAATGGGTTTCATAGCGCAGCATCGCGTCCTGTTGCAAAAGCATGTGAAAAAAACTACAAAGTTTGCTAGGCCAAAAAGACCGTTAATCACCGTTTTGATAAAAAAAAAATGAACGCCGTTAAAATGGGTTTGCGTTAACGCCGTTAATAACGCGTTTAACTGACAGCCCTAATATATATATATATATATATATATATATATATAAACTTCATTAATTATCACTAAAAAATAATTATTATTCATTGCTTAATTGTATTATTATTAATTTAGCTTTATCAAAAATAAAGTTAACAAAGAGTAACTGTTTCAAATGCTGTTCAAAGTGCAATCACAATTATATTCAGAAATGCAATTATTTCTCAGGAAGTCAGTCTGATTCTCAGCATCTCCACCCCCCCCCCCCCCCCCCCCCCCCCCCCTTCTTATCTGGTTTGTGGGTCAAAAGTCCTATGGGGAGACAGTTTTGATGCTGGTTTTGTGTTTCCACAGGTGGAACTCCAGCTGTCCGTAAGGAGGTGATTAGGAATAAGATCCGTGCCATTGGGAAAATGGCCAGAGTCTTTTCTGTGCTCAGGTCAGTCTGAATGCAATTATTTATTTATATATTTATATATTTATTTATATTTATCCACTGTGCTGCTTTGGAGATAATTACAGTTTAAAAAAAAACTACCTTATACAATGAAGTTTTGTTTTAACGCCACACACAATCTTTCCTCCATTAGGATTAATGAGCTTGCGTCAGTGAGTCATCATGCGGAATAACGGTCTAATTATATTAGACATTTTTCCAGATGAACAATGCCATAGATAATGGAGGAATAGAGAATATCTTGAAGTCTTTTGTCTCTGGTTTTCTGAGCAATATTCAGATTAGGTTGGCACTACAGCAAAGTTTCAAATTGCCATATATTTCCTCTTTCTCCCCCCACCCCGTCCTAATTGATTATGTGCCGTTTAGTTCTTTGAACACAACTCTTATACGATGTGTGTGTGTTGGGCCTCAGGGAAGAGAGCGAGAGTGTACTGACCCTCAAAGGGCTCACCCCAACCGGAACGCTACCTGTCGGAGTGTTGTCTGGAGGCAAGCAGACCTTACAGAGTGGTAAGTGAGCATGTTTGTGGTTTTGTAATGGTAGATTAGAGAAGTGCGTTTGAGGGCCTATCGCATCCAACCCGGAAGTCATAATTGGATCATCATCATCACCACGTGTGACTCTGCACTGGCCCCCATACTAAAGCAGAAAGTACCAGCACACGGCAGCTAGAATGAGCTTTGACATGCCAGATACTAAAGATGCTGATCTATCTCTCTCCCTCATGCTGAAATGCATCAGAACTCATAGTGGTAGATCCTGATGAGGGCTGTGCTCTCCATCTCCATGAGCTTTTCTGGGCTGCACCCGGATGCTTAATTCACTTCTTAGAAACCTTCCGGTAATAGCTGCAAAATCACTGCCCACACCCCCAGCTGCTCAGATCCTTATTGCTGATCTTTTAAATGGGCAAATCTCGTGAAAACCGTCCAGGTCAAAAAGAGATGTTTTGTATAAAGAAAATTAAACTATTTTAGGACCATTGAATTTGCCTTTTTGCATTTTGGGACATTATTTTCACAACAGTTAAAGTTCACCCTAAAATTAATATTCTGTCATTATTGTTTATTTGCTTTCTTTGATGGAAGTGTAAAGCTTTTAAACTTTAAAAAGAATACAGGAAGATCATGGGATATATATATATGTGTGTGTGTGTGTGTATATATATATATATATATATACTTAATAATATATATATATATATATATATATATATATATATATATATATATACTTAATAATATATAAATACAGTATGCACATATATTATATAAACAAAAACTTTTGTTAGATGCGATTAATCGAGTTGACAGCACTAATTATTATATTATATTCTTTATATTATATTATATTACTGTTCAAAATTGTTGCTTGCACTTGAAAGTGTATACTCATGGCTGCATTTATTTGAAAAATACAAATACTACCACAAACTGGAGTTTACTATTACAAATTTGTTTTTAATATATTTTAAAACGTGATTTATTCCTGTGATGGCAATGCTGAATTTTCAGCATCATTACTCTAGTTTTCAGTGTCACGTGATCCTTCAGTAATTATTCTAATATCCTGATTTGGTGCTCAAGAAACAGTTGAAAACTGCTGTGCTTCTTAATATTGTTGTGGGCATTGATACATTTTCAAAACAACATCATGAATAGAATGTTCAAAAGAACATTTACTGTATTTGAAATAGATTTTCCTTGTAGCAATTAAGTTTTTACTGTTAATTTTGGTTATGCATCCTTGATAAATAAAAGTGCTTATTTAAAAAAAAAGAATTGATGAAACGGGGTTTATTGTCATGAAAATAATGTCTCAGTTCAAGAAATCTTAATGTTCTTAAAAATAGGCTTCATTTTCTTTAATTAAAATATAATGTTGTATAATCACAATTACACAAACTGCCTAGCTTATTATGGACACTATGTACACCTGTTACATCCTGCTGTCCACCTATGAACTAATGTAATGTTTACACTGATTATTTGCCTATGTGCTGTATAAAGCCCTTCCCTTGTAGACTCACATTAAGCCTTATGATTTAGCCACCTCCACTACAGAGATTCGGAGAACTCAGAGAGCCAATCAGAGGGTGATTGTCATGAGAGCTGCCTCATGACTCTCTGGATTGACCGACCGCTCTGAGTAGATGAATTTAAAGGCCAATGGCTTAGGGAACGTTGTACAAGTGAGCAGTGAGGGAGGGAAATCAGAGGGAGGCCGTGGGTGGATGTCACTATTTGAAGTACATATAGAAAATTCTGTGACCTTTAAGAGGCCAGATTCATTGTCTGTGTGTCAGACATCAAGCCAACTAGACCTGCAGAACAGAGAGGAATATTAAAGAAACTACGAAGCTGTTGCCCTGACCTTAAGACAAGACCTTAGGACAGTAGGACATTTCCAGCTATAACTATCCAATAAGTCCTTCATATACTCTGAAAGTGATATATTATGAGATGGTTTGGTTGTCTGACTACCATCCTCTCCTGTCAGCTGATACAGCATAGATTAGTTGTGTCTGCCTGTATTTTCTGACTGTGGAAATCTCCAAATCAGAGATCAGTTCAAAATATATATTTAAATAATATTTAGTATTCACTGATTCTTGAGACTTGGGACAAAACGTGTTAAAATACTTCTACTTTGAAGATAATCCCTAAAATTTTCTTAACAGATCCCGCCCACTGCCAATTTACCCAATAGTATTTCGACAAGTCGGTGGAAAACACGCCAACCATGGAAGTCAAGAAGTTAAATGGGTCAGAGATCACAGATTCTACCCGACGTAAAAAGCCTCGGCATCCATCTAAAAAGCTCCATGACCAGAGCAAACGTATACATTAGCTGATCAACTTACAGGATAAGGCTTGTCACTTTCCCTTGTCAATTGCGCTCGTTCCTGTTGCATGTCCTCAATCTGGCAACCCGCCTGAGCGTCTAGTCTGAGGAGGAGGGGGCGGGGGAAACGACTCCCTCCAATATTTTAAATTTGGGCTGCAGTGCCTATTTCAACCACTAGCTATCAATATTTCATACTGCATCTTTAAAGCCTGTTTTACCCCAGTACTGTAGAATCTGATTGTAAACAACGAACTGCTTTTTCTCTCACTGACTCTTTGTTCTCTCTTAACATTACTGTCTGATTCTTTAACTACTAATATTACTGCATTGCTGTGGTGTATGGGTTAATATGCTTGGGGGTTGAATGTAATCACAATGATATAACCTCTTTTTCCATTCATTTTGGGCTACTTCCTGCTGCGCTTGCTAATACAGCCACCGTAGAAGCAAAGGAGGGTCGAGGTACACTCGCAGTACTGTGTGTCATATCCTTCCCCTATAAGTTGTACTGTCTTCCCCTATATGTGTCTTTTCATGCCTTGTCGTTCACCTCAGTGTCTGTGTGTGTCTCAGACTAATCATGGAAAATCTGTATTCTTGCACCACCATATTTGTGTGAATTAAATTGAAGCAGCCTAACAAAGCAATAGGGCATTTCTTTCCCAGATGAGATTCAGATTTTACAAAAGAACCTGAAATTACTCTGGGCCAGTATTTCTTTTTTTGATATATGATGGATGCGGACACTTGAAACCGTATATGCAGTCATGGAATGAGGCTTCCAGCCCCGGCTCTGCTCCACCTCAATAATTCGATGATGCATGTTGACTGGAGGGGTTTGCTGGTTAATCCCGGGTCCTGGCTATAGAGCGTGCTAGTTCTCATGCTCCTATATGATTTGCGGAGAGGTCGAGACCTCACTCTGCCGAGTATTTTCAGGTTCTAATCTTGTTACGACTCTGCACACCTAAGACTGTTTGTTCCCGTTCACGCTTAACACTCTTGCCCGAGGCCTCTAGCCCGCTGCTGTAATGTACCAAGGCTCTAAGCTATTGTGCAAACAAACACACACACGCTGGCATGAAATGTGTGCCAGAGTAAGATACTCTTGCTGTCGAGTCGCTGACCTGATTTCTAAGTTCAGCTGCATCTCCATTTTTTTTTCTCCATTTGAATGGGTATCTTGTGTTTGCTCTGTCAACTGGAACCGGTCATGATTCACCTTGGCAATTGCCTGGTGTTTTCAACAATGTCACAGGACATAATAAGCCTGGCAGTTGTGCAAGAATCAGCTTTCCTGTTTGTGCGTGTTGTTTGGTTAAATATGTGTTCAGTTCAAGCTCTTTTAGAGGTTTAAATAATGAGTGATATCCATCAGAAAGTTTAATTGAATTGGCTCAATCTCATTTTATTCCATGTTGCAAATAATACACTCATTCCCTTTTACTTTTTCTCCTTTTTTTGCAAAATATAAATATTTATATATATATTTATGTATATATATATATATATATATATATATATACACTACCATTCAAAAGTTAGGTGCTGAAGTCCATTAGTTTTTAGTCCATTTTTAAAAATCACCTTAATTGCATTTTTTTGATTGTTAAAGGGTTAGTTCACCCAAAAATTCAAATTATTCCATAATTTACATAATTTACCCTGAAGCCATCCTAGGTACATATGACTTTCTTCCTTCAGCTGAACACAATCTGAGTTATAATAAAAAATATCCTGGCACATCCATCCATCCATAATAAAAGAAATCCATACGGCTCCAGGGGGTTAATCAGGGCCTTTTGAAGCGATGCTTTTTTGTAAATCAAATATCCATATATGTTTTATTACTTAAAGGTGCTCTAAGCGATGCTGGGTGACATCACTTCTTGTTGGCGTTCAAAGTATTGTCAAACAAAACGGAGGCTAGCTAGACCTTCCCTCCTCCTCATCCCGTCCCCTCCCCCTGTAGTTTTACTGATACTTCTTTCAAGGTGTAATGTCGCCAAGTGAGATAAATGCTTTCATATAATGCAAAAAAAATAGAAACATTACCAGAAAAACACGATAAAACGTTTCGCCACCTGAGGTTATAACTTTAGCTCCCATACCAGGACGCAATAATAGCAAGATAACGTTAGCTTCAAATTTAGTCAAAGTTGTCAATAGGCTATGAATGAACATTCAATTTCATAATAAATAGTTGGTGAAAACAATCATTCACACAAACTGTCGCCCTACTGTGAGTTTGCTTGATTATTTACAATAGAGATCGATAGCTAGCTGCTAGAAACCTATATGTTGTATTCACCAAAGTTAGCGCTGACTGCATTGTTCTAGCTAATTATTTCCTTGTGTTTGTTAGGCGAACATGAAAGTCCATTTAGAAAAAACAAACTGGATTTACCCACCTGTCCAGCAAAAACAGAGCTAACGTTACCTGAATGTCGGATTGGAAGCCCTTCTGCCTGTGGAGTTCTCACCACCTTTCAAAGGCTTTTCCAATGTAAATTTGGGCATGCGTTCCTTCTCCTTTTCCCTCTTCTTTGTATTTTTGCAATCTGTTCATCAGAACGTCGTCTCTTAGGTCGTGTGTCGGCCATATCAAACTTAAAGAGTTAAAATTCTAACTTCCCTCTTCATGCTTCTCTCCTCCACACCCCCCATGTACGCTCACTAACCCCACCCCCAGGCTGGAACACTGTTTGTTTTGTTTCGTGGAGCGGGTCGCAGCAGTTTGTTTTTGTTGCTGTTTGTGGAGCCTGCGCTGTCTACAGAGACCGCATTTTTTTACAGTGTGTCAGGGGGACAGGCAGCTAGCGGATAGTGAGGAGATGTTTGCTGTATGTGGCAAAAAATGTTTTGGCCTAAAACACGCGTGACATCGCTTAGAGCACCTTTAATAAACTATAATCACTAGCTTGTGGTAACGTCCGTCTGCATGTTCACAAGAGTCGAGTTCCAGCGCAGGATGTATAAGTAGCGTAAGGTGAGAGTAGACTCATCTCGCTGTTCAAACAAATAGGGCTGGGTAACAAACTCAAGCTCCTCTGATATTTCTCTTTAAAACAACTAGTTTTAAAGTCTAATTCATGACCAGTAGGGGGTTTTTTTGCGCTATCTTCTGTGCTTCCGCGTTCGTCAGTGCATCACTCATTGGCCGGAAATCGACTTGCGTACGACCATTACCGGAAGCCAGGCATTATGGTTTATAAACAGTCGCTCCAGTTTTTCGCGATTCTGCGATCGCTGAATACAACGTAAAATCAACAAAATGTCGCATTTTTTTTGCGATCCTGCATAATTCCTAATTTAACCGCAAAATAATCACAAAAAATTTTAAAAAGACCTCACAAAAAAATTATAATCACCCAATTGAAATATATCTAGTTAATTAGTTTCAATGCATTTTTACGTGGATACAGATGTTGCGCACCCGTGATGTCTGTGAGCGGTCTGTCAGAAACATGGCGAAAGAAAAAGCGTCTCTCCTGCCCTCTCAGCGCCCAGGTTTTCATTGGGCAGTAGGGCAAACTTATTTACGCGTTTAACATGATTGAATGACATAACAAAAAGTATGATATGCTCGATGGTACTAAAAAGAATTATTAAAAGCGCAGTATACCGTGAAAGAGAACTAATTTCAGCCAGTCGAGTGACAGTCTGTCTCTGACTGCAAGTGTGTGTGTGTGTGTGTGTGCGTGTGACTGACTGACTGACTGACTGACTGACTGCGCGTCACCGCCTGTCGGCCTAGTTAGAATATTGAATTCTCTTTATAGCGCTTGAACAAATACACATTGCTACAATTACTTCAAAATATTCATCTTGGCAAGTATTTACGTAAAACAATCAGTAATAACTGATTGGGACGTTTGTCATTACTGTAGTAGGTCTTAAAGTGACAGTAACCTAATTTACCTGCTGTTGTCAGTGTTGTTAATGTTAATCAAGCAACAACAATAGGCTACAGCACAATTTAAAAAAAAGAATTTGATAAGACCAAATAAACAAGCTTTATGCATTTTGTTTGTGATTTGTGTCATGTATGACTATTGTGCATCTGACATACTACTATTATGGTAAATGTGATGTCCTATAAAATATAAAAATCGCAAATTTTTTCACAAATTTCTGGAAATTACCACCACAAAATCAGTCATTTTGATCGCAAAAATCACACAAAAAAATCATGAAATCCTGGAGGGACTGTATAAAGTTATAAATATGGATATACAAAACGCATTTGCTTCAGAATGCCTTTATTAACCCCCTGGAGAGGTATGGATTACTTTTATGATGGATGGATGAACGTTTTTGGGCTTCAAAAAACAAGGTACCATTCACTCCCAAAATAAAGCTTGGAAGAGCCAGGATATTTTTTAATATAACTCCGATTGCGTTTGGCTGAAATAATAAAGTAGTATACACCTAGGATGGCTTGAAGGTGAGTCAATTATGGGATAATTTTCATTTTATAACCTTTTAAATAATTAATCAGAAGAATGGGCTTTTTGATCACTGTAAATGATCAAAGGTGTTTTGTATGCTAGCACAGTTTGTTAATTGTCTCATTAAACAATGTTTAACTAAACACTGAAAGTTATCCTTAATCCTCATGCACATTTTCCTAACCATCTCATTTTCCTTGATTTCTTTTTTTCGCCGTTAGCCATCCAAGGCTTCTCCCCTACACGGAAAATCCGCAACTTCGAAGAAGCTCGTGGCCTGGACCGAATAAACGAACGGATGCCTCCTCGGAAGGACGGCAAGCAACCTGACGGTACTACAGTTAACACTGCCAACGAGAAAAACGGCACTGACGGGAATGTGTAAGGGCCGGGGGGATTTTGCACTTCCTCTCCTCCATAGCATTTTCTCTTACTCTGCCACATTCTCCACGAGACAGACCCCTCAACTGCCTGGGATGTGGAGAGGAATCATTCCACAAACAGAGAGAGAAATCACTCACAACTAAGTACAAACATGAGATTTTATTTATTAAATGAAATGTAATAGATGTACATGATAGCTACATTTTAAAGATGAGTGAACATTTGAAAGTGTGCAAAATACAGGTATACAGTCACAATGTGTCAACCTTTAAACTGAGACTAGAGTTTTGTAACCCGAAGACAAAGACATGGATTTAAGATCAAGAGATCTAGTTAATACCGTTTTATAATATTGTAATTGTATGTCAAAATGTATTTGGCAAGGGATGGTTTGGCTGAATATGCTGGCATAAAAATGTCTGTAAGGGAGAAGGCAACACAAACCTAAGGAAAAATAAGTTATAAGTTCATTGAAAACTATTTTATAGCTGCTTAAATGTTATTCCATTTCAAGTAATATTCAGGCTAAAAGAAAATATTAGCTGCTTTGTGGTCCACGTGTCTGTTTCTACATGGAAAAAGTAGCATTTAAATGAGTTTTTCCCTAAAACAGCACTTGAATCCTGCCAGATGACACACCACATGCAAGGAGGCATAACAATCGATCTTAAATAGAAGTTGTTTGATTCTATTTGTGTGAGTGAAAAAAAGAAATAACAAAGCAAGTCTTATGAAAGCACTGTCTCAATCACATAACGTAACTTCTGCATCTGTACTGGAAGTTATTTTGGTCTTTTTGGAGCTATCGTTTAACAGACAAGACAAGGCTCTCTTTCCCCCGTTTCTTTTCTGCCACTCTTTTTAACATGATGATAGAGGAGATTGGCAACCAGTTTTATTTGTTACTATATACAGTAGAATCTGTTAGTATGCCTATAAGCTCATGTACAAATGTAACAGCCGATGTTGGATGTGTGAAGTTGCTTTGATCGACTCAAAAGCCAAAGTCTTTTTTTGTGCTGTGATGAGTTAGCTGCCAGAGCTCTAACCTACCCCTTTTGGGGGTATGATGGGGAGGTAATATTGCACTAAATGCAAGTCTTTGTAAATAGAGAACATGTATATGTAACTCTGAAGCAGGAAGTCTTATTCTCTCTTTTAAAGAATGTCCACCAGGCCATCATTTACAGCAAAGTATTCATCCTCTGAAGAGAAACTGCTCGTACAGACTATCAATTTAATCTTATTCGTGCTTGAGACATTAACAGAGCTTGATAAATGTATCACAAACTGACTTGGTGGTTTCAGCTGTAACACTATGTGAGGGATGTGGGAGGGATTTTTTTTTTATGTGGCTGCTTGTTTTAACAGGTTTTTGGAAACGTTGTGATTTGTCTCCGCCTACTGTTGAGATACAGATACTATAGAGGAACAGCATTAAGCCTTTTAATGCGAGTGTTTTTTCTTCTTTATTTGAACAAGAGCAGCACGTTTATCTGGTTTTTAAGCAGGTTTAATCCTGATTTGCAATGTTGAATGTCTGATGCTATGCACATGAGCAACCCACCCCATTTAGCGGGTCATTTTCTGGAAGCATTTGAAATGTATTTAACATTTTAGACATTTAATTTTGTAATGTTTTGTGTTTTATTTAGACCAAGTTTTTAACTTTTTTTTTCTTTTCTTTTTTTTTAAAATACAGGACCTGTTCTTCACATGAGTCTGATTTAAGTCACCTTTTTCATTCCAAAAGCATTCAAACTAATAATATGACATATGTTGTGCTCATCTTTAGGTGTATGAACTCACCGCTTTTAATAGAACTAAATGTGATTGGAGTGTAACCTTCTGACATACTGCACTGATTTGATCCTGCAGAACACACACACACACACACACACACACACTCTTCAGGAAATGCTGTATGTCTGTGGACTGAAAAATGTGCTACATTTATTTGCATGTATTTCAACTGATACCAATGAAAGTTCTGAGATTAAGCAGCTGATCTGGGATAAGTTCTACTGTTATAATGATTTAACAGGGTGTGGGCTGGTCTTAGTATACTGGTAACCTGAAGTTCTACAGAAAGGAAGAGAAAGTTTAAACTTTGTTTGCTTTCATCTTGAGTGTTAAAGAGCTGAAATGTTGAGTATTAGGCCCTCACCGGCTCAGAGACGTGGAAACACCATTTGTGGGAATGTTTAGAAATGTTTATGCACAATTATAGCATAATTATAAATACAATTTGGGGATTTAAATGAACAATCCTTTTGTCAAGTACGTGTAATGTGAGGCCACCTTAAATTCTTGATATTATGTTGATGTATCAGTTGAGAAGATGAATAAAAAAAATGAAATACTGTGGACCTCAAGTTTGGTCATATATTTATTATAAAAAAATCACCTGAATGTGTTTTTCAATGTACATTTACAGTAGTATTGCATTTAACAGTACAATCAGATTTAATAAATACAAAACTAAAGTAGACATTATAATTTAAGCATTTAGATTTGAAAATATATGTTGAAAGTGCATTGTAGCAAAATGTATGTTACAAAGTACAGTGTTTTCAACTGCTTGGCAAACATTGCTATGACAAACTTGAAAACAATCACATATATGACAGTTAGTGACTTTACAGAGGGGGAGTGACATTTTTATCAACTTTAGAAAAGCAGTGTTCTAATTTTGTCTCTTGAACATTCAGTGGATGTGAGTCAGCTATTATTGCCTACTGCAAATAATGAAAATCATTACACAAGGGAGGCTCATTTACACAGAAACAGTACAAATAAATAAATGTAAAAAAAAACTTTGTAGTTAAAAACAAAGATGACTGAAAATTCATTATTTGGCTCAAGGATAATCTTGCCGTTTATTAAGCCTCAGCTCAGTCTCTTTCAAACACTTGCAATCCCTTCTGCGGGGTCTGGAGTGATTGGCCATCCCAAAGTGCGGCTTCAACTTCTTGAGGTTTGACAGGTGCTAGACATCACACCTTTGGAGGTGGTCTAAGAGCCTACAAGGGGAAATTTAATTTAGAGGAAAAATATATATTATGTTTCTGAAGACATTTTAATCATTAGACCAATCTTAAATCATTTAAATTATTTTTCAAATGTATTATTCACTTGAAATGAAAATGTTTGCTAAATTAATAAATGTGAACTTGCCAGATCATCTTTTTAATGCTTTGATTTTTTTAAGCTGAGTGACTGGGATGGTTAAAGGTACAGTATAGTTCAAAAGACACAAATTTCTGTCAAAATGTATTCAGTTCTTCCTTGTTTTTTTTTAAATAGCAGAATATCCAAGCTTAAAGTAAATGGTGACCAAAGCTGTCTAGCAAGATTTTCAAAGAAGAATTTTCAGTGAATAACTTAAATTTCAGTCTGTTTCTCACACGCAGCTATTGCAGTAGATGTTGAATATTGTATACGAGTCATATGGACTATTGGTACTCTTATGATGCCTTTTTAACATTTTGGAGCTTGACAGCTCCCGATCCTCATCTATTCACATTGTGTGTTAAAAAGAGCAGCACGAATGCTAAACACTTGTTCCACAGAAGTCATAATAAAACATGAGAATGAGTAAATGGTTACAAAATTTTCATTTCAGTGTGAACCAACCCTTTAAATACTGATGTTGTGTTGTGCTACCTGACGTGCAGTTCTGAAGTCATTGTGTATAGCTCTGTGCTGGACTGAAGAGGGTGGCGGTGGAGGAGGTGCTGTAGGTTTTATTACCTAAGAATATAAAGATCACAAGTTCCTGATCACACTTTCATCATTCATTGGGCATCGATTTTATAAGAGATTTGTTTGTTTAAAAGAAGTTAGATGTGACTGCGAGTTACCGGAGATGGCTTCTGATTTGGCATCGGCAATCTCATTTGGCTCAAGTCAGGGATGTCAACTATATGAACTTTCTGCTGCCTTAGATGGCTTCTGAGAAAACAGCAGCATTAAATACAGTTGATTTATTGACTTCCCCAAGTGTGAATGCGTTTGTTTACTATACTCTTACCTGGATGAAAGTGGTGTACTGTTTCTGCGTTTGTAAAAGAAGACGGCCAGTCCGATTAGAAGTATCCCAATCAGAACACAGACAACCACATCAATGGCTATCATCACACCTAGAAGTGCAAAAAATCTCTTTCATGATCCTCAAAACTAAAAGAATATGAGACTATTTTGAATACAGTATCTACATTACTACCTTTAGACAAACCATCACTTCCGGGTGATGTTTCACAATCTGGCGGCAGCCATCCAGGTTCACATCTGCACTGCAGTCTGTGGTCACAAACCTGTAACATATACACATATTAATTCCTCTAGTCTAAATCATACCAAGTTACAACTTCTGATGTGAAGCAAAGTTATGTTAATAAACTTGAAATAGTCATAAACCAATGAGCTCTTGAAATAAAGCACAGATTTGTTTCATTGTATGAGGAAAACGAGAAGTTCATGTTCGAGAAAGGAATATTTCACCTACCGCATGGCCTTTGCATTTGGCTGAGCAGTTTGTTGCTTTGTAAGCCATCTCTAGGTCAACGCACTCGTTCTGGTTACAAACCTGAGTAAACAAAATAAATGAATAAAGAAAGGCTAGAAATAAATAATATGCTTCCTGATGCTTAAAATAATTTAAATGTCACAATTGTGGCATATATAATATATATTAGGTCTTTGAAGAAATGTATTGCTATTGAACTACAAAGTAATGTGTGTGTTTGTAGTATAACTGCATGCATATGGAGATCAGCCTTACCAGCCCTTCCCCACATTTGGTGCCAGTGTCGACTTGGCCGTAATCCTCTTCAGGATTGCTGTAGAATGTGGCTTTACAGTTGAGGAATGTTACCAGCCGTCCATAATTAGGACTTCCGTTGCCATTTACACAGAACAGTTTTCCACACATCACATCTCTGTAGATAGATAAATAAAATTGGTGGTTGATCAGATGGGGCAAAATAGTTATTGAACAGTATGATATGTGAAAGGATTATTACTATACAGAAGGATGTAAAATCGTACTGTTTTTGGCATCCGACATATCTACTGCCATAACGTTTGCAGTAAGCGTAGTACTCTGCTTTTGCGTTTTGGTTGTAGCAATTGTCTCCAGCCACCTCAGCAGCTTTATTTATTTATTTTTGTAATAAAAGAAAAGTTAGAACAGTCATGTGGGGTTCAGCACTGATTATTTTTCAGTATTATTGTGTTGCATCAATATATTCCTGTACTTACTTGGACCCCACATTTTAATACACTGCCCCTCTCTCTGAGGACACTGGCCATTGTAGCAATAACCTTTCCCATTTTTGCAAGGGAGTCCATTGACTGTAAAGACATCTTCAGGACACATGGCTGATTTTCCAGTGCAGGACTCAGGCAAATCACAGTCATGATTATTTGGACGACACACATGTGAGGCTGACATAATCTGATGGGGAGGAATAAAAAACATGCATAGATTATACTTTCAGAGCAGTCAGTATAAGTAAGTAAAGTGTCGTGTTTGGGTATGCAGGGCATACATGTGCATATGGCTTTATTATAATATTAAGGGAAATATTTAAACCATTTCTTTTTTTCGGTTTAAAACCCCCAAGTGTGAAATGTAATTGGTACGAAAACAGAGAGAAGAGAGAACAGCAGAGAATAGAAGCGTCATTTGAGTCTCATCATTATTCATGAGAAGGAACACCCCTCAAAAGATGACAATAGTGGAAAACAACACCCAGAATACAATACTGAGAAACTTTTTTGCTGACCGCGATAGATTTAGAATCACTTGCAGTCCATATTGGGAAAGGAGCAAGCAAAGGGATAGTTTCCCCAAAAATGAACAATCTGTCATCATTCACTCATCCTGAAGTTGTTCCAAACCTATATGAATTTCTTTCTTCTGCTGAACACAGAAAAAGATATTTTGAAGAAAGTCGTTAACTAAACAGTTGATGGGCCCCATTGACCTCCATAATATCTGTCTTCCATACTATGGAAGTCAATGGGGTCCATCAACTGTGTGGTTATCAGCATTCTTCAAAATAGCTTCTTTTGTGTTCAGCAGAAGAAAGAAATTCACACAGGTTTCACTGTAAAACTCATATGATCAATAAGTTATGACTACATTTGTTTTTACATTGCTTTAAAAGATCAAAATAAGTTAAGCACTTTTCAACATTTTGTATAAGTTATACAAGATTTAACTCATTTTTAACTCATTTTTAAGTCAGTTTATTGTAATTTAACTTACTATGGTATGCATTGTTCTAACCATGAAATATTTGTTCAAATAAGTTATGAAATGGCTTCAATCATACAAATCAAAAAATATTTTTTGGGGGGTACTTAGGGAAACGTTGACAACACTGTACCACAATGGAAAATGATCAGAAAAGTACTTTTTCTTTAAAGTTATGATTTTCTTTTCTATTTAATAGCACAGATAGATTTATATACTTGGAACTCATGCAAACCAAAAATAAGTAGATCCCTATCATTTCATCCCTATCATTTGGCTAACTCCTCACTCTCATCACTGTGGTTGGATGTACTGCCAAATTCTCTGAAACCGAAACGCCTTTGGAGACGGCTTATGGTAGAGAAATGAACATTCAATTCATGGGCAACAGCTCTGGTAGACATTCCTGCAGTCACCATGCCAATTGCACACTCCCTCAAAACTTGCGTCATCTGTGGCTTTGTGCTGTGTGACAAAACTGCACATTTTAGAGTGGCCTTTAATTGTGGCCAGCCTAAGGCACACCTGTGCAATAATCATGCTGTCTAATCAGCATCTTGATATGCCACACCTGTGAGGTGGATTGATTATCTCGGCAAAGGAGAAGTGCTCACTAACACAGATTTAGACAGATTTGTGAACGATATTTGAGAGAAATAGGCCTTTTGTGTACATAGAAAAAGTCTTAGATCTTTAAGTTCAGCTCATGAAAAATGGGGGCAAAAACAAAAGTGTTGCGCTTATAATTTTGTTCAGTGTAGTAACCCTGAAATCGTTGGCGGAAAGTTTTATACATGGGATGCCCAAATTCTATAATGTGGTAGATAGTGTTGTCCAAAAGGGTTGCTTAGCATTAGCCCTCATTAGCTAAACATTTCTATACTGTGATCTTTGACACTGCACTGTGTCTAGCTCAGCTGTGTAGCCCTATTCGGTTGTTTGAGAAATTCGTGTTTCGCAGACGTACTTTGCAATTTTAATCCTGTCTAAATCTGCAGGGCTGCTGATGATCTGTTTTCTCTGTGTCACAGGAGTTCAGACCCGCAGTTGATTTGGTACCTTCATGATTTGATGAATGATACAGCAAAATGCCCCCAACTCTTTTAATCTTACCTTGCATTTTTCACAACATTCTCCTGTTGCACATTGTGAGCCCTCTGTCAGTTTGCAGGTGGTTGCATTGCAGCATGGGTTTGTACACTCCTATGCAAAAACATTTAGTGTTAATCTTGGTTGTGAAATGATGACACTTGAGAATGTCTTACAATGAGATATCTTAGCTAGTGGGTGTGTTTAAGTAGTGAGCACATAATAAATGGCCTTTTTAAGTTCTAGTTCTGAGAATTTAGAAAAGCTCTAGGAAAGTAATTTACTTGTCAAAGCAGACAATGAATGAATGAATGGATGAATGAACATTAGGATCCAGTGAAAGTATTCAGTACATCCTACCCAAATTCTTTCCAAATAATAGATGACTAATGTGCATAAACAAATCTGCAGTAATGCATGTATTCCATCTGCAGAGAGTGCACTTATAGAATTAAGATATTGCACATGAGAGATTGTCCTATAAGCACACCAAACACAATGCTACTTTAGCAACTTGTTGTCAAATGTATGATAAAAAACATTCTTGAGGATCGTCTGTGCATGTCTTAACAAATCAAAGCCAGAAAGATACTGTCGAGTACTTCAAGTCAAATTAGCTTATGTCAGGAATAATAGTTTGTGTCTTTATACATTCCTTGTCATTCTAAAAGGACATTTTGAAATATATCTGCTCAAATCATTTATATTCTTTAGGAATCAATTAATATCTAGGAAAAATGACAGTTGGGTTGTAATTCTAACAACATTTTAAAAAAGCATTTTCAACAAATACATTGATTTGGTATATTTATTTTGAGTAATTTGTTGCAAAAACATTTCAAATCATTGAATTCAGATACAGTAGGAACCCCGTAGTCTCCTTACTTGCACCGTTCCACAGTCACATTCCTCTCCTGTCTCCATAAATCCGTTTCCACACACAGCCGGCTGAATCAAATCTTTTGATTCGGGCATATTTAGAAGACATTCTGGGTTTTTGCTGATCAGGTAATCTGTATAGGTGCCAGTACTGCAGCTGCTAAAGTGTTGAGGGATGAAATAGCTGCGGAGACATGGAGTGGGGATATTTGTTCTGAAATTTGGTTTTAGGCTCTCCGTAACACAGAGATGATCAAAGTTATACATCAAAAATCTTAAGATGTATTAATATTAACAGCAGTGTGGAATATAAATGTCTGTTAGGGTGATATATTAGTACAAATAACCTGTGAATACTTGTGACCTGTAAATAATCTGTGAAAATCATTGTTTTTTTAGTTGAATATGCATTATTTAAGCTCTATTTGAATTAAGCATGCTTAGGTGTATGGAAATAGAGGCAGCACTTATTATATAACACTTTATTTTAGTGTCCTTGTTACACATGTTACATGTAGTAATAACTACAAATGATACATAATTACGTGCAATTAACCCTAAAGCAAACCCTATAGTAAGTACATGTAGTCAATTAGGATTACTCTACTTAAATGTATAATTACACTGTAACACGGACACTTTAAAATAAGGTGTAACCCATATTTGTTGTAAAAAAAACAACAACGAATAGAGTTCACAATTTTGTGATTGGCATATATAGAAGTTACCTTAGAGCAGCTGTCATGATGCAAGTGCTATCAGAACAAACACAGCTGCTGCTGTCATGATTCATCCCGAGATTGTGCCCCATCTCATGGGCCATAGTAGCCCCCACTGCTATAGAATTAGAGTTGTGATCCTTTGAAGAGGAACGATCAGTTAGCACTCAAACTATATCGAGGCTTAACATTGATGAAAACATGGATTTTTCATTCAAATCTTTATTTAGTCTATATTATAATCAAGTAATAGGAATAATTTGTGAGGAAGTGAAGAATAAGATTGCAACAATAAGCGATACACCGCAGATGAGATGATGGGCAAAATGCCCAAAACACTTCCTTCATTATTGTGAAATCACCATTCTCTCTTCTCTTGAAGGATTTAAAAAAACAAACAAAAAAAACAGGACTCTGATTTAAGAAAACGCTGATGTATTTAAACTATATCTTAAACTCATTTGAATGTTAATGAATTTAATGACTGAATTAACACTCCCTGAACAATCTCCATGCAATGGCTTTTATATACAGTCATGTGAAAAGAAAGGACACCCTTTAGAATTTTATGGTTTTACGTATCAGAACATAATAAAAAAAATCATCTCATCGTTGGCAGGTCTTAAAATTAGGTAAGGTAAATAAAACCTCAAAGTTAGGTAAATACAACCTCAGATGAACAACAACAAATTACATATTAAAAACTAAGTACACCCTAGGAATCAATTCCTTGTTGAGCCACTTTTAGCAGCAATAAGTTGAAGGAATCGTTTTCTGAATGACAGTATCCGTTTTTCGCATCGTTCTGAAGGAATTTTGGCCCACTATTCTTTACAACGTTGCTTCAGTTCATTGAGGTTTGTGGGCATTTGAACACATTTCAATCAGGTTTAGGTCTGGACTTTGACTGGGCCAGTGCAACACCTTGATATTTTTCTTTTTCAGCCATTCTGTTGAAGATTTGCTGGTGTGCTTGGGATCATTGGACTGTTGCATGACCCAATATCGGCCAAGCTTTAGCTTTCAGACAGATAGCCTCACATTTGACTCTAGAATAATTTGGTATACAGAGGAGTTCATGGTCGACTCAATGACTGCAAGATGCCCAGGTCATGTGGCTCCAAAACAAGCCAAAATCATCAACCCTCCACCAGCGGGATGGACAGTTGGTATGAAGTGTTTGTGCTGATATGCTGTGTTTAGTTTTCACCTTGGCACTTGGCGCTGTGCATTATGGCCAAACATCTCCACTTTGGTCTCGTCTGGCCAAAGGACATTGTTCCAGAAGTCTTGTGGTTTTTTCATATGCAACTTTGCAAAACTAAGCCGTGTTGACATTTTCTTTTTAGAGAGAAGAGGCTTTCTCCTGGCAACCCTTCCAAACACGCCATATTTGTCCCGTCTTTTTCAAACTACTGTCATGAACTTTAACATTTAACATGTTAACCGAGACCAAGTAGAGTCTGATGTGTAGTTCTTGGATGTTTTGCGATTTTAGTCAGGACCACTTCGCCAAGTATATCAATTTATTACAATTATAGCATACAGTTAGTTTTAGCGGTATGGTTCTGTTCTGGGCAAAACTCCCATGCCTGTCCATGCAGCTATGCCTGGACAGAGCGGGGAGAGCAGCTAGTCAACCCCCCCTGTGGTACAGAACAGAACCAGTATATGCATAATTACAGTTCTCACTTACATGAGTTGTGAAAATACAAATACATGATAGAAAAAGCTTGCAATGAATTGAACTGTACGGGAAAAACTAAATAGTCAGATTGATTAAAGGTTCGGTTGGGTGGAGTTGGGGTTGGAGGAGGGAGTTTAAATGCGAGCAGCGATGCTATGGAGGAAATGCTGAAGGAATGGGAGTTTATATGTGCCGCTGTGATAGATGTCGACACTGGATTGGAACACGTCAGGAACTGCTGGCTATCAGCTGGCCTGCCTGAACTAACGCAATGCTTGATTTCTCTGAGCACTGCACGGTCTGACCTTGGGGAGAATTTGCTGGGACGTACACTCCTGGAAAGATTAGCAACTGTCTTGACTGTTTTCCACTTGTGAATAATCTTCCTTACTGTAGAATAATGGACTTCAAATTGTTTGGAAATGGTTGTATAATCCTTCTCAGATTGATAGCAGCAACAGTTGCTTCTCTAAGATCATTGCTGATGTCTTTCCTCCTTGGCATTGTGTTAACACACACCTGAATGCCAGCAAACTGCCAAAACTTCTGCTGGTAATCACACTTGCTAATGATCAATTAATTGACATTTGATTAGCAGCGCCTGACTGTTGCATACCCACTTAATTCCTATGGATGCAGTAAGGGTGCTAGTTTGTCACCTTTTCCATTTTGGCCTAGTTTTTGTTAAATAAATAATGACAGGGTAATGCCATGTGTTGTTGTTCATCTGAGGTTGTATTTATCTAATTTTAAGACCTGCCAAGGACCAGATGATTGTATTATGATGTCCTGACTGATACATAAAACCATAGAATTAAATAGGATGTTCTTTTTTTCACATGACTATATCACACAGACGCGCACACATATGACTATGTTGATATGTTAGATCTGCTACCGGACTTGCTACTGCCAATACATACACGACACACTGCTGTGAGCATTACAGACATGCTGCTGCTGTACAATATAGCATATATGAATTACCCATAGCAGATCTATACAGCCTGTGCCATCTAGAGCTTCATGAAATAACTTTGTGTGTGTGTATATATATATCATAATTTCTTCATACAAAGGTTCCTACACAGACTTCAGTGCACAGTTAGTGCATTTCCCTTTCCTTTATAGTGATCCTGACAAACTTGTTTTTTTATTTTGATTAATATTATTTTAAATACATATTTTTGTCAAATATGTTTGTGACTTTTTAAGAGAATATTAATACCTGCACAATCCCTGTTGAAAGACCTCCACACAGGGTTCCAATGTAAGCTAGACCCACAGTTGATCCATCAAAGTCAATTGCACTGGAAGAAGGACAAACAACAATGTTCAAACTTTGAACCAATCCTGCTGGATTACATTCAGTCAGTTAATAAAGTGAATATATAATCTGTCTTCTCCCTGGTTCAGGCTAAACCATGTAAAAGAGAACACAATGACACAGATTGGAGCAGAGAAAGTATTGGAGAAGTTCTGAGCTGGATATTTGTAATTTCACACATGTAGTTATTGGAGCTGACCTGAGTAATTGTGCATTGTCGTGCTTCTTTCTTTTGACGAGATCACTGTTCCTCCAACTGGAAAAACTGTCTAGAGTTGCTCCAGGAGCAGAGGACACTGTTGTCTTATCGCTGTCTGTCCACACTTCAAATCCAGTCAGAGCAACAAAGGTGTGGATTTCTTTATAGGCCTGCACACCCAGAAAAGAGTGACAGAAAGATAATTATTTTATTGTATATTATGGGGTTCAACATTCGGAGAATACTAGTGAATTTCTTTCTGATTTAAAACCTTTTTAAATTACAAGCTAACATAAATGTTTGAATTTCTCCAAATACAGAATTAGTACATGTACTGCATGTACATCTATGTCTTTAGTAGACACTTTTATTTAAATGGACTTACAATACAGGAACATAAGCATTTCATCACAGGTATTTTGTTATTCGTTGTTACATTTGTATTGTATGTCCCCCTTTAGGATGAAATTGACTCGTGAGCTTGTGGAAAACCTGATAGTCCATGTTATCCAGCATGATTGTCATCTTGTGTGCTTCAGTGGAAGCAAGGAAGCCACAGACTATATCGCAAAAACGCAAAGTCTAGATCCTAGAAATATTACGATTCTGCACTATTCATTACTTATTTTATGCCATAATGTTCTTTTGTTTTAAATCAAGTTTAAATTTTCTGATTTTTGGATTCCATTATACGTTTTGTACTAGTGCAACAAAAACTTACATAAATGTTTTTTAACTAAACCGGTACTCATAAGAAAATATGTAGATCGCAAAGATCTGTATCTAGTCATGTAATCCTTTCAATTATCACACTCAAGAACCCTTATTATCTACGTGTCATAAATATTGCCATGCTGTACTTTTTGAATAGCATGTACTGTACGTCATCAGTGTGTGACTCACATTATTGATGAAATTGATGATCTCGAATATCCTCTTTCTCAGCTTCCCAAGATCGCTGTCCATTTTCTTGTACTGAGGGGGGAAATAAATTGAATTATGAGTCAAAGCATTACGTCACACTGGTATTAGGAAACTCTCTCTGAAATCTGTTAGCATGAGTGTTTTTAAATTTACTGTGACAAATTTAGAAACAGTTTGATTCCATGAAGACGACAATGCTGAACAAACACAAAATCCCACCACATATGTTCCTCTAACCTTGTGAGTTTTTATTTTTTATTTTTATTTATTTATTAATTATTAAATCTATGTTATATTGAAACACTAGGTGCATTGATTCTCGCTCTTACTGCTCTGTTGTCTGCCACAAGGAAGAGCTCGATGTATTTTTGTTGCTGGAACAAAGTTGGCCCCTGATCAAGAGGAAAGAAATAGATGGAAAATAGAGAACAGAAAACAGAACAATTAATTGAGAGAAATCAGTGCCTTACAATACCTTACTTCAGTGCATATGAATTAGGGTAATTTAGGACATTTCTTGCACTTTCAACTTCTGCAATTCATTGTGATTGTCACCTCAGTTTTGCAGAACAACAATCGAGACTTTATCACATGACAACCCAGCTAGAATATGATTAATCCTTGTGAAACTTTAACCTTATTGTGCTTTGCTGCTTGCTTTTTATAATGCCGAATAGACAGTCTTACTGAGGAACGAGAACGGGTTTTCAGAATGCGTGGAGGAGCGCCATCCTGACTCTCATCCCAACTAGTGTTGGTGACTCCACACACCCTCGGCGTGTCTTCAAGTGCATCTTCATACTTAGAGACAGCATGGTCACCATCACCATCGTCGGACAACGGCTCGATCAGAAACCTCTGCTCCGCTGTTTGGAAATAGCCTCTGTGAAGATAATTCACACAATGGGCACAATGTTATTTGAGGGTCTTGGTATAGAGAGAGCAATTGGCCCAAGAGGAGACTTAATCAAGAGTGCTTGAGAAACCATATGTAATTTATGTGTTTCATTCATCTAGGAAACGCAAGTTACACTGTAACTTCCTTTAACTGCAGAAAGGTCAAAAAAAAAAAAAAAATGTTTGAGGCAACAAACTGCTGTATATCTGAAGCAATAGCAAGTATAAAACCAGTAGTAGTGATTGAAAATATATATATATTTCTGACTGAAATAGTTTTTTTAAAGGCTTTAAATATTTTAAACAAACTTTTTGAAGATTTCTGTCTTCTTTGTAAAGCTTTTAAGGCGTAACGGTACTTGTAAAGTGACCTTGAGGTTCTGAATGGCACTATAAATAAAAATTATTGTTATTATTTTTTAAAGCAACTTCAAGTCGTCATGAAACAGAAGGCGCGATAGCTTTTTTCTCCCTATTGTGCGTAGTGTATATACATGACTGAAACGGTAAGACAAATGTTGAGTGGAACTTGATTTTGTCCATCTGAAATTGAATCGTTGGATTGTTGTCATTTGCTAGAGCTGTAATCTCATGTGAGTGACAGGTTGTACCGCCCTCATGCCGAAAAACATGGTACTTGTTTTTTTTAAAGATTTTGATTAAAAGGAATTTGTTTTGATTAAAGATTAGGAGGCACAGATAATTTATAATAAATACTAAAATGTTCCATAAAATACAAGAACTGCTTATTTTGATTTTCATGGTGACTAATGATATAAATTGAAAAGAAACATCGTTTGAAATTGTGTTTCCCTACCTTAGTCCATTGCAGATGCTCATGCTAACCAACGACTCGCTGTCATTTACTATTTTCCCATGATAATAGCATAAGTCCTGTTGATGAAAAAGGGATCTCTCACACTGTTGATTCAGAGTACTAATTTATTGCAGATTAATTTTGCAGTGTGTTAAATGTCATATGTTCTATTACTGGATAGGCCTATACTGGGAATAACATACCAGATCCTCAGGTGTGGTTGTAACAAGCATCCCGTCTTTAGTGTAGTGGGTCTCGCTGTAGTCTTTAGTCAGCATACCACTGTTGACCAACAGACATATTTCAGATCAGTCATAAAAAGCTCACTAACTGACAAATCACAATGTGTAATGTGTGAAATGTAGTTGTAATATGACACACATTTTTGTCTGTGACAATGAGGAACTTTTTTTGAGTTTCAACGTGCAGATTTTAGATATCACAAGATATGCAAAATATGCTGACGAAAACAGACTTACTCATTTTTCTGGAGATGCATTTCAATGTCTTTCCCACCTAGTGTCATAGCGTATTTCACTGTAACAGGTCTTGACTGCAGGAAAAGAAATGATTTAGTTTGATTAAAATATTAAAATATATGATATTTAGTAGTGGGTAGATGAGAACCCACCTTTAAATCTCTTTTTTGTAGCTCATGTAATTTGATTGGTCGAACAATCTCATAAACCTTTTTTCCATCAAGTTCAGGAATGTGACCATCTATAGCAGATTGACAAAGAGAGGGAATTATAGACACTGAATCGTCACAGATTAGTCATAAAGGACAAATAGACAGTAATTATGATTTATTGGAATATGCAGTAGGCTGTATATGTACGCTTTAGGATTTAGATGGCATGGCAGAACGGTTCCAACTGATCCAAATATTTTAGTGAAAACACAAGTGTAATCTCATTCTGAAAGAGATTGCATAAATCAAAAAGGTGTGTTTTTGTTATTGAGCCTAAGGTGTTAAACTGATGCAGCCTTATATATAATCTAATAATCGAATATACACACTGCTATTGTAGTTACATCCTGAATAATATTAATTAACTACATTTTGTTGTGGATTTTGTTGTGGATCTGCTTGTGATCACATCTTTTTAGTATTAATACTATTTGCTATTTTGGGATTGGGTCAATTAATTATATTTACATGTAATACATGGGCGCTGCAATCTGATGTGTTCCCAATTATTTCACATTTCTTTGGAAACGTTATCTTAAAATATGCAATATTGTTGAAAATTATATATAACAATATCTTTCAACATTAACATTGTATATATAATACAATTTTAAGTATAATTTACATTTATTTATCTGAATCTCATCTTATCTTTATCTAGTTTCAATGAATTCTAGGGTCTGTATGAATAAGATAAAAGGCTCACATACTTCTGCAATGTCAGTTCTGTAATTTTACAATCGGACACTGAACTTTAAAAAAGAGATTGTAACAAACATGGTTCTCAACACAACATTGCCTTTCTTTGCATGCACTCTTAGACTGTGACAGTGCAGCGTACTATTACTGCTGAAGTGCATAAATAAGTTAATCAGTCATTGTGGAGCAGAGGCACTGGAGTATCCAGTATCTTACCTGAGGGATTGAGTGAAACACACAGAGTGAAGATCCACAACATCAGGTGTTTTCTGGCCATTGTCAGCGAGCAGAACAACTGAAAAAGGATAGGTTGGTTAAGCGAAGTTGTATAGTTCACCTGAAGTGTAGTTTACCACACCTTATGCAGAGCTGTCTAATCTCTACATATGCACTTTCAGGAAATGACACAGGGGTATAAAAGATTTGTGACCTGCTTAGACACGCCCCTGTCAAAAGAATGCAGGAAAAAATACAGGCAGGCTGTGACGTAATGATACTTGCTTATAGTGTTCACAAAGTGCTGTGTTTTGCACATAGAGCCGTCACGTGTGGGTGTTCAATGCCCTTATTTGAGTCTGTCTGTCTGTCTGTCTGTCTGTCTGTCTGTCTGTCTGTCTGTCTATCTATCTATCTATCTATCTATCTATCTATCTATCTATCTATCTATCTATCTATCTATCTATCTTTAAGGAATTTCTTAACTTTTTTACATTTACATTTTTACGCTGCGGCCAAGGGGAAATGGCATATGTAAAGTGCATATGAGTCTGTTATGTTCTGCATTTCCTTATTGTAACAATGATGTGTAAATGTAAAATGCAAATAGTTTGGCACAAATTAGCCAGAAGTTGAATTCAACTTTGTTGTCTAATGTATGACCGTTGTGAAGACATTGTCTCTTAACACTAAACTAACACCACAAAAGGTTCAGTCTACAACATGTGGTTACCTCAAAACACAGAGAGAATTGCCACACTAATAACAGCAAGGGTATCTTAGCACCTTGTCTTATGTAAATTAATTGTGCAATGCATCTGACAATGTAATAAAGATATATTGTATTATTTTGAACCTTCATTTCAATATATACACTTTTTTTTTACATAATGTATTCAAGGACATTAAACTGACAAAGAATCATTTGGATAGATAAACACACTGCAGTGTAATGATTATTTCTCAAAATGATTTCTCAGATGACTATAAGCAAAACCCCTGCATTTGTAAACACAAAAAAGCTATAACAAACAAAGCCTCAAGGAGTAAAACCTCAATAGAAAGAGCATAAACACTATACCTTCACTTTGCTCCTCTTTCTGTTTTTTGTTTGTTTCATTTAGAATTTTGTTCAAGACGGATTCTGGGTCTGTCTATGGACATTGTTTGGTCGTCTAGTGAATTTCAAAACGTCGTAATTCCTTCTCTTTTTCAGCCTTTGGGTTTTCATAAAGATGTCAGTGCAAGAAAATGTGTAATGTGAGCCAATAGTATAATAGGAATAGTTCCGTCTGTGATTTTGTCTCCCACTGAAATGCATTCTCACTCTTCTTCTAATACACAAGGTCAAGTCAAGGATAATAATGCAGTTATTGTGCTTTCTCCTGATGCATCAAACAAAGCTATTGTTCACTTGTTTGGAGTGGAGAAAGCATGCAGTGTCCATTATGGCCGCATGTGTTGCAAACTGGCCATTTTCTCTCTTCCCTTGCCTCCTCCTGCTCTCTGTCCTTCTGTGACCTATATCTCAAGTGTTTGTTCTGTCATGGATCTAAACTTGTGTGAAAGAATAACTTGTAGACTGAGATCTGGTAGATAAAGCTGGATCATTGAAAAATCAATATGTTAACCAAACCTTGTTGCTTCAGGTTATTAAGATATGTATAATTCCCCAAAGGACCTAAAAGGCTTTTGCGAACAATATTGACAATGTCAACATTCATATCCTCCGCATGAAAGTGTTATATGACTAGTTTCAAACGTGTAAATACAGATACACTGCTGTTCATATTTTCGGAACCTGTCAGATTTTCGATGTTTTTGAAGTCTCTAATGTACAGAGCCCCTAAAGGGACATGGTGAAGAAAAAAAATATGAGATGGGAGGAAAAAATATTTGTCAATGCTTTTGCGTTTCTCCCCTGAAAAACTTTGTGTTCGCTCGCAAAACTTTTGTGTTCTTTGCGAGCGGACGCAAAGTTTCTTAAGGGAACTCAAAACTTTTGCAGGCGAATGCAAAACATTAAATTTTTTTTTCTCCCATCTCATTTTTTTTCCATCACCATGTCCTTTTAGGGGCTCAGTACTTATGATAACCAAGGCTACATTTATTTGATAGAAAATACAGGGGAAAAAGCAGTAATGTTGTGCAATATTATTACAATTGAAAAGAAATGTTTTCTAATTCAAAATATTTTAAAATGTAACTCGTTCCTGTGTTTATACATATTTTGTTTATACATAAATTGCTGCACCAATTAGTTATCAATTATGTCTTGGCTAATATCTGTCTATATCTCCTCAGCCATATGCATGGTAGGCTATTGCTTATAGTAGTTTGATAAATAAGGGTTTTTTTTATCGTTTTTTTTACATTAATTATTTTTCATTAGTTACATTTACAAATAAACAACTTAAAATGTATAATGAGAACATTTTCTTGATTTCTTAACATTTGGTTTTGGAAAATGAAAGCCATCAATGATGCAGGTTTGTAACTATATTATCGCCCATAATAAGTATTTATAATATCACAACACGGCTATTAATAACAATATATTCACTTATTTGAAAGAAATAAAAAGTCATTGTAACGTAACTATAATATAATAACATTATAGCAATGCAGTATTTTATGAATATTTAAAACAGTTGTGCTGCGTAATATTTTTGTGGAAACAGTGATACTGTCACAGTTGTTATGGTCATGTTTTCATTGTGTGTAGGTTCTGTCTTCCCCATGCCTGTCATTTGACCAAGTTTCCCAGTGTAAAATTATTCTTTTTGTTCACCTGTTCTGTTAATCATCTTGTTAGTTCTACTGATTATTTAAGCTCTGCGTTTCCAGGTTCTTTGTCTGTTCTCGTTTTGTGTTGGTTGTTCCTGATTCTCCTGAGCTCCTTGATGACTAGACTGTTCAAATGAATATCACTTTTGATCAATTTAGTGCATCATTGCCAAATAAAAACATTAATTTCTTTGAAAAAAAATCTTACAGACCCCAGATTTTCAAATTTGTAGCTCTCGTTGTGTTTCAGCAGACTCTTTTCAACAAAGACATTTAGATCAGTTCTGTTTTTTGTGAGTTTTGACCTCATTGAATTAAGAAACAATTTTAGACATTCGAATAGGACATGATTTAAAAGCATGAGAAGTTTTAAAGCATTGCATGAACTATTACCACACAATGTTTTACAGCATTATGACATTTTGTGAATTACAATAGAATATACATTGCAATATCTTTAGTAATTATAGTAATTATCAGTTGTATTTTTCAGCATTATGTAATAATTAGACATTATAACATTAAATATATATTTGATGGGTACTCTGTAACTGTTATCATAAAGTCCACATGAATCAAACAACTTTGGTACTTCTAAACACTTGTGCAGGGTTAGACTGTGTTCATGAAGGATTTTGAGTTATGCAGCAAAGCTCATTTCTAACCCACATACAAATAACTATCAGGCATGCAAGGACCTGCTTGAGACCTATGAAGATCATTTTCAACATTCTTTCCATGAGTAACATTACAGCAGGTATTTGACCTGCAAATGCATTCACAAACTCATATGCAGTTCCAGTGTAGACATTTTGTTCCTCTGTCTAATTATTGTATTGTTTAGTAATAGCATAAACAAAGAATAACTTAGCAAAGCAGAATTAGTTATTGTTTTATCAGTGTTTGTCAGACCTGAATTTTTCCCACTGAGCAAAAAAAAAAAGAGTTTTGGTCAGACTTTAGATTAGGCTTTAATTCTCACTATTAACAAACTATTTACCACGACCTTTGCCTCAATAAACTCCTAATTACTTCTTAGTTAGTAACGTAGTTGTTAAGTTTAGGTATTGGGAAGGATTAGGGATGTAGAATATGGTCATGCAGAATAAGGCGTTAATATCTACTTTATAAGTACTAATAAACAGCCAACATAGCATGCTAGTTAATAGTGAGTATTGGCCCCTAAACTAATGTATTACGATTTTTATCCACCTGATATTTGCTCTTCTCTAATGTATGAAAGTCTAAAAAAAACAAGATTTGTGAAAACTCATAAAAAATGATGTCCACTACAATGGACACCAGGACTGAAGCAACATAAAAATTCTTCATATATAAAAGAAATATGAACTAGAGTTTAAACACAGTATGTGAACTAGTATTGAAAAGTATTTTTTTTAAAAAGAACACATACTGTAATAATGAGCAATGCAATAAGAATTGTTATGGAATTTTCCATGTATTACTCTTATTTCAGTGATTCCTAATGATGGCCTCATCTGTTCTCTCACTTGTAGTGAGAGGGGGCCTTTGATTGATAATTTACTGTGGTTGGGAGTCAGTGGAGGTAAGGAAAAGTAGGTGGTCAAGGGGTCATCTTGAGTGCATTTATACTTTATACTTTATAGCCTAAAGGGTTAAGGGGGCATTTACCTCTCAGGGCCAGGGAGGAATGGAAAAAGACAAAGTATATCTCTCCCCTTAGGGGAGGGAAGAAATAAGGCCTTGGATATAAAAAAGACAGGCACTGCCTTCTCCTTATCTCTCCTCACTGACTCACAAATGTGTATGAGTGACGAAGATCTCTCTTGCAAGAGAATAAATACCTTTTAAACTATCAAATTGGACTCAGAGTGTCGCTTACTCAGTGGTGATGTTTGTTGAATGATAAAACAGCCACAACAGTTTTGGTGTCAGATAGTGGGTTTCATGGACGTGATCCGGGAACTGACGGACGGACGGAGGCTGATCACCTAGGAACTGACAAAGTTCTAACCCTACCTCGAGAAAAACATTAAGAGACGAGGGACCGTTTCCGCCGTTAGGACCGGATCCGGCCACTGGAATCAAAAGAACTCAAAGTGGCACAGAACAACATCTCTGGGTAAGCTAAGCAAATTTGGTTTAATTGGGGGGAAATAGTGAAATTGAACCATATTGGCTGAGGGCTGTTTCTGTGGTACGTAATCTGAGATTAATTGAGATCTATATATAGATCAAGAGGTTTCAAACAGATACGAGAGAAAATTATCTGAGATTAACTGAGATCTGTAACGGATCAAGAGGTTTCAAACAGATAGGTAACCTGAAAATCAGTTGTTCCACCACGGAGCAAATTGTTTTTAGGTGCTGAGGCTAATTAGGGGGAGCCAGAAAAGATTTTTTGGGTAAACCTTAGTTAGGAGGGCACTAATAGTGCAACCCGACCGATTTGGGTTAAAAGAAAAAATCGGGTCTGTTGGGGACGCCTGACAGATCAAGAAAACGCGCGTTGAAGAGAAATCCACAGAGAACAGAAAAGCAGCCAGTATGGGGAAATCTCAGAGCAAGATTATGAAATATGATACACCGGTGTACTAGCAAATGAGAAAACATTATGGTCAGAAATGTATGCTAGATATTGAGAAATTAATCAAGCATCATGATTTTCCCGAGGGGGGAACATTGAGCCGCACGAGGCTGAAAGTGGTGAGAGACTCAGTGGAAAAGAGTAGTGAGAAACAACCAGCTTGTTGTTGCAAGTGTGTTCAGCATGTATGCAAAAAATGTGAAGACACAGTCGATTGCTGGCTTAAGGAAGCAGATAAACGAGAAAGAAGGCAACTGCAAAAAGAATTAGCAGGAGGGAAAAATGAAAAGTGTGAAAGTCTGCCTGTATGTGTGTCTGCACCACCAGAACCGACTAACCCACAGTATGTTTGTGTTTCCCCACATGAAATTGCGGTGAGACCGGCACCGCCGGAGTACAAAACACACTTCCCAGGAGCCGGATTGACTGCACTGAAGTTCGACCCCGACCTTGACTGTTCTCCATCGAGACCGACCCAGCCGCAAGCACAAGCCGGACCGCAACCCGAGGCACAAGCAGCAGCCAGAGAGAGAGAGAGAGAGACAAGCACAAGCAGAGCGTGACGCAGCGCATGAAGCGCAAGAAGAGCAAAATTACCGAGCAGCAAGAGCTGAAGCGCTGGCCGCGCGGGAGGAACAGGAGGCGAGAGAAGCTGCACGAGCAGAAGCGCAACAACAGCAAACAGCACAGATGGCGTTGGCATTCCAGCAACTAGCGATGCAAACGGCGCAGGCAATGCAACAGGCGTCCAGTCACGTGACCCAGGGCGAGAAGGAAATCACAGAGAACACGGACGAGCAACGCGGAGCCAAGCCGAAGAAAATCTTCACGAGATCACAGATCAGAGATGAAACAGCTAACATCACGGCTCCTATGATAGAGGTGGCGGGGCCGGACGGACCGTTGATGGTCTACAGACCGTGGACAGTGACGGACATGAAAGAAGCAATGGCCCATTTGCCAAGCCAGGACGATGCAGGTGACTTTTCAAACGAGCTAGTCACTTTCTGTCAAGAGTTCAGCCCCACCACACAAGAACTGAAGCGGCTGTTAGCCGTGAAACTGGGAGCCACGAGCTGGCACAAAGTGAGCGGCTACATTCCGACAGCCGAACGACGAAGAGTGCACGGAGAGTGGATGAATGATGCCAACAAACAGTATCGAGCAGCTGTGGACCAACTCGCAGGAGAAATAAAGAAGGCTTTCCCACCACGAGTGGACACAGCAAAAATCAACGGCTGTTGCCAGGTGAGAGAAGAGTCGGTTCGTGACTATTATGCAAGACTTTTTGAAACATTTCAGAAACACAGCGGCATGCCTGAGCCGAAAGAGAGAGGAGAGCAGCCAGGCACATGGCAGTGTCATTTGCAGAGCTGTTTCCTGAATGGACTGAGACCTGAAATCGGACAAGCAGTGAGAACAAGTTACATGGAGTGGCAGAGCGGGCGACTAACAACCACCCTAGCGCACGCTGTGCACGCCGAGGAACAGCTGCTGACAAAGAAGGACAAAGCCGTGAAAGTAAAGGTGGAGAGAGAGCTGCAGCTGGCTGCTGTACAGATCAAAGCTAGCACGAGTGCACCCCCAGCGCGGCAGAACTGGGCCAACAAGAAGAAGAAAGTGTATCAGGGAAAGTGGAAATGCGGACTGTGCGAAAGCAATGAACATGAATTTTTTAAATGCACGAAGTGCAGAGTGTGCAAAGGCGACGGACACTGGGCAAAGGATTGTCCGGAGACACAAGGGGCGGATTGACTATGGAGGAACGGAGAACAGGAGAGGGGAGGGCGAGCGACAGACATTCAACCGGCTGCGAAAAAGGGAAGTGAAAAATTTTTAACACACACACACAACACGCACACATACACTGATGCACATAATGCCTTTTGCAATGAAGAAAATGCTTGCAAACCTTTATGTGTGAGTGATGAAAAATTGTATAACGACGTTTCTGCTGAATGTCTGAGAATGTATAAAGGTTCAGGATTTTTAAAACTACCGAGATATCCACTGTTAGTTGACGGTACAATGATAGAGTTTCTCGTGGATTCGGGAGCAGCCCGATCCACAATAAGACCATATGACTTGCCATGCAAACCAAGATTGACGGATGTAGTATTTGTAAGCACGTCAGAGTCAGGGCATGAAATTTCAGAAAGTTTCACTGTGCCGTTAGAATGCGAGACGGAGGGGGGCAAAGCATTGAAACATGCGTTTTTGTGCTCTGCAACCTGTCCGGCTCCATTGTTGGCACGAGATCTAATGTGTGAATTAAATTTGAAACTCACTGCGGGCCCGATGGGTATTGTTATTGAGGAAGAACAACAGATGTGTTGTGCAAAATTTGTGCCGCAATGGGCATACGAGTGGCAGATAAAAGATTCTGATTGGGCACAAATGATTTTGAACATGGCAAAAGATCGAACAGTATCAGATAACAGAGAAGATATGATGCCTGACAAATTGCATTGCACGTCACATGTTGTCTTTGAGCGTGAACCACAGTTTGAGGAAGCGTGGTTTAACGAGACAGAAGATGAGAAAATGAAGTTTGATAAAATGTTCTGGAATGAGAATGTGTGTGCGCTTTCAGCTTGCCTGTCAGAAAAACAAATGCAGCTGTATTTGATAACAGGAATGTCGGCGCCTCACTTATCAGTAACCAAGGGCAAAGCGCAGCAGTGGGCAGATTTGGGCCCTTTTGTGAGACAGTGTGTGACAGCCACAGATTGGGCTCACAGGGGAGACGGGGTACGAAAGAGTGACAGTGTAGGGGCATTCATGTTGCAATGTGATTTTGAGGTTGATGTACACAGAGCTGTGACTACTATTGTTCAGAGTGTAATGGAGAAGCATGATCACGGAGCTATTTCTGCCACAGATATTCATCCTATCCTGGCAGAAATACCTTCAGCATTGTGGGCGAAACACAAGTATGATGTTGGATTGATTAAAAATTGTGAACCAGTGGTAATCACCCCAAAGTCTGATTACAGGCCGTGTCAACCGCAATATCCCCTGAAAAAGGAGGCATTGCGAGGGATCCGGCCAGTTTTTGAATCTCTCCTGAAGGAGAAAGTCATCATCCCGTGTCATGATTCTCCAGTATGAACACCCATTTTCCCCGTAAAAAAGGCAACAGCTCATCCGAACGACGTTGTTCAGTGGCGTTTTGTACAGGATTTGATTTCTGTTAATGAGGCTGTTATCGCGAGAGCACCGCGGGTGCCCAACCCGTACACGTTACTGTCGCAAATTCCGCAAGATGCCACGTATTTCACTGTGGTTGATTTGGCCAACGCTTTGTTTAGCGTCCCGGTGGCAAAGGAAAGTCAGTTTTGGTTCGCGTTTGATTTTGACAATAAAGGATTCACATTCCATTTGGAAAGGGAGGGGCACAAGGTCAGTCTGGCTAAGCTGCAGTTTGTGAAGCAGGAAATAACCTTTTTGGGTCACACGATCACACCAAACAGTAAAGCTCTCTCTGACAAACGAGTTAAAGCGATCAAAGATGTACCAAGACCAGTAACAAAGAAGCAATTGTTATCATTCTTGGGCATGTGTGCATATTGTCGAACGTTTATTCCAAATTATGCACTGCTAGAAAAGCCCTTGAGAGCCCTGACAGCAGGGAAAGGGCTGAGATCCTGTGACAAGATTGATTGGCCAGCAGAAGCACAGGAAGCTTTTGAAACCTTGAAAATGCAACTGGCTCAGGCTCCAACGTTGGGCCTTCCAGCAGTTGACAAACCATTCATACAAATGGTAGATGAGAAACACGGCTTTATGAGTTCAGTGCTCTTGCAAACCCATGGTGACAAACTAAGACCAGTAGCATATTTTTCAACGAAACTTGATGCAGTTGCAGCAGGGCTGCCACACTTCCTGAGGGCTGTGGCAGCTGCTGAACTGGCTGTGCTGGCTTCAAGAGAATTTGTGGGGTATTCTGATTTGACTTTGATGGTCCCGCACGCAGTCCTCTTTGTGGATGGATCGTCATCCAAAGATCCACAAACAGGTATAAGGAATAAGGTTGGTTTCGCGGTGACCACTGAATTTGAAGTGGTAAAATCTGGCAAATTGCCGTCAACTTATTCGGCTCAGGCAGCTGAATTGGTTGCACTGACAGAAGCGTGTAAATTAATGACAGACAAATGTGTGACGATTTACACAGACTCGCGTTATGCTTTCGTGGTTACACATGACTTCGGAGCAATTTGGAAGCACAGGAATTTTTTGAAGTCGGATGGACATCCGATATTGAACGCCTCACTCGTGTCTGAGCTTTTGGAGGCCATTCTTTTGCCAGACAAGGTTGCAGTCTGTAAATGCGCAGCGCACTCTAACGATAAAAGTTTTATTTCCACAGGAAACGCACGAGCCGACGCGGCAGCGAAGGCCGCGGCAGCGCAGGAGACAAAAGAAACGACTTGTGCTTTGGTATCTGTGCCTAACCCTGACATTTCTCTTTGTCTAGACAGCATGCAGACGTTTTCCACAGGAGCAGAAAAACAGAAATGGAGGTCGTCTGGCTGCAGTCTCAGGGGGGGTGTATGGATGAAGGATGGCATTCCTTGTTTACCAAAACATTTCTTTCAGCATTACGCTAAGTTGACCCACGGATTAGATCATGGGTCAAAGGGAAGTATGGTAATGCAGATGAAAGATTTATGGTATACTAAAGGTTTCACAGTCTTTGCTGAAAATTTTTGCAAAAGATTTGTCACTTGTAACACACACAATGTGGCAAGAGGGATAAAAACACCTTTAGCATCTCAACCAGCCCCAGCAGGTCCGTTTGAGTATCTGATGATGGACTTCATCGAATTAACCCCTTGTGGGAAACAGAAACACTGTCTGGTAATGGTAGACATGTGGTCAAAATGGGTGGAGGCTTTCCCGACCTCACAGCAAGATTCGGCAGCAGTGGCAAAGGCCCTGCTAACCGAAATTGTTCCGAGATGGGGAATACCAAGAAAAATCAGCTCTGACAATGGCAGACATTTTGTAAGTACTGCAATAAAGCAGGTGGGGGAGTTCTTGGGCATTGATATGAGAACACATTGCAGTTACGCTCCCTCGTCAGCAGGGGTGGTAGAGAGATCTAATCAAACAATCAAGAACAAATTGGCAAAATGTTGCGAAGAGACAGGTCTGTCTTGGGTTAAGGCTCTTCCAATTGTGCTGATGTACATGAGAATGAGAAAAAGAGTGAACACAAACCTGAGCCCATTTGAAATTCTGTTCGGCAGGGCGCCCTTTATGGGCATAGAAGGGGGTAAACAAAGGCTGCCATCCACGGATGTGTGTGAGAATGACATGTTGAATTACTGCAAAGAAATGTCTTGTCTGTTATCACAAATTTCTGTGCAGGTGAAAGCTGCCCAGGGGAAGGTTGCTGAGACGTTTCTGCACACGGTCAGGCCGGGTGATTTCGTGGTGATTCGGGATCACAGGAGAAAGAGCTGGAAGGCGAAAAGGTGGCTTGGGCCTTTCCAGGTGCTTCTGGTGACGAACACGGCGGTGAAGGTCGCAGAGAGGGCCACGTGGGTTCACGCGAACCACTGCAGGAAGGTGCCGCCCATTGCGGAGGCGGAGCAATCGCAGGAGGAGGTTCAACGATCATAAACGTCAAGTCCAGTTATTGAAAAGCAAGAAAAGGTACCGTTATCTGCGCGAGAGCAAGGCCATGCAAAAGACATAACAAAGCCTGCAGAAACAGACCTTTGCATTGAAACAGCAGGAAGGAGACAGGAGGAGACAAACAACTTTGGTTGCGCAAGCGGCATCCAGCAGGAATGTGTGGCCTAATTAAGACCACATGCATAATGACTGTGTTGCCAATTTTGGTCATAATAGTACCGATTCTGTTATGCATACCATGTATTATACAATGTGTGTCTAGCTTAGTGCAGAGACTGGTTAAAGTTGGAATGTCTGTTCAGTTGGTGAAAATGACAGTCTATCCGAATGATGATGTTGATGAACAACAATATGATGACACAAGTAGCGGAAGTTACAGCGAAACGTGCTAATTGAGTAAAGAAAATGTGTTTCCTTGTGTCACAAGATGACGTGCAAGGACGAGGGTTGAATTAAGGTTTTTTTTTTTTATTATTATACTTCTATCTGTTCGGGTTTCCTTCTATTTGTTTATTTTCTGAGAAAGATTAAGGGCAAAAGATTTAAAGAAGGTTACAAGCAGCGGTCATCCGTGTTACGAGGTGACGTACAAGGACAGGGTTTGAAACTGAGGGATTTTTTATTAGGGCCCAAGCCTTGAAAAGGCGAAGGCCCTATTGTTTTCCTTAGGATTCTTCTTCTTCTTCTTCTTCTTCTTATTCCGACTTATTAGGGCCCAAGCCTTGAAAAGGCGAAGGCCCTATTGTTTTCCTTAGGATTATTATTATTCTTCTTCCGACTTATTAGGGCCCAAGCCTTGAAAAGGCGAAGGCCCTATTGTTTTCCTTAGGATTATTATTATTCTTCTTCCGACTTATTATTATTAGGGCCCAAGCCTTGAAAAGGCGAAGGCCCTATTGTTTTCCTTAGGATTATTATTATTATTATTATTATTATTATTTTACTACCTTTTGGGCACTTTTGGGGGCCTTAACGTGCTCAAAAACTCTTGAAACTTTGCACAGGGTCAGAACCCGCGGCCATCAGGGCCGGGCTGAAGCTGGTACCCGGGCGTGGCAGGGGGGCTCGACAGCGCCACCTGGAACGGGGTTTGAACACTTGTCCATATATCAAACACGCTTGCATGTAATAATCTGAAACTCGCTACACTTATATATCTCATCGGGCCGAACAACTTTCGTGCTCTAAGTTTTACGCCAGCCCTACAGGAAGTCGGCTATTTAGGGTTGTTTGGAAACGCATGCTCAGGAATTTGAAACACTTCTCCTAGGGAATTCCCCCGTTCGTCTCCAAACTCGGTGTGCATGAAGTCAAGACACTGAGGATGAAAAATTGCCAGGGGATTTTTGATATCTCGAACGGTTTGGCCGTGGCGAGGAAACGAATTTATGGCGAATAATGGAAACAGGAAGTGTTTTATAACTTCTACATACATTAACTGATCTTGATGAAACGTCAGCAGTGTTTTCGCTGTAAGAGGCCGATCACATGGATGTGACTATTGTGAGTCAAAGTTATACCGCCACCAACTGGCAGCAGGAAATGTGTCACTTTCTAAATGCTTTTGACAAAAGTGGGGGGGGGGGTTAGTTTTATCTACAGTAACAAAACTCGATATGTATAATGTGCTCTTCGAGCCGGACAACTTACTAATTTACCGTAATTAGCAACGACCAACAGGAAGTCAGATATTTTGGTTTGAATATGGTGAGCCTCTCTCTGAGCTCTGTATGGCAAGGCCTTTTAACATTTAAAAGCTAAGTTTGACTATCCGGAATTAACATTGTTGATATCAACAACGTCTTTCTGACAAGTCGTAATTATATTTTGGATAGTTTGTATTATCATTTAAGATATTTGGGCGTGGCGAGGAAACGAATTTATTGCGAATAATGGAAACAGGAAGTGTGTTATAACTTCTACATACATTAACCGATCTTGATGAAACTTCAGCAGTGTGTTCGCTGTAAGAGGCCGATCACATGGATGTGACTATTGTGAGTCAAAGTTATAGCGCCACCAACTGGCAGCAGGAAGTGTGTCACTTTCAAAATGCTTTGAAATCACCCTCTTATTTTTACCCGATTTGCTTCAAACTTCATCTGTATAATGTAAATACACGCCAGATGTAGACCTGTGAAAGGATTATTGATATCTTAAATACTGTTGCCATGGCAACGCATTAAACTTTAATATTCTTTTTGAATGCTTTTGAGGCTCTTAACATTCTTCAAATTGCATAAAACTCGACAGACACATTACATTTATTAGCTAGTAGACATGTGCAAAGTTTCAGAAACGGGCGTGGTGAGGGGCTCAGTAGTGCCACCTTTTTTCAAAAGTGGGGGGATTAATTTTATCTACAGTAATAAAAATCGGTATGTGTATTGTTCTCCTCGAGCCAGACAACTTTCTAATTTACACTCAATAGCTCCAACCAACAGGAAGTCAGATATTTTGGTTTGAAAATTGTCATTTTATGTCTCTCTCTCTCTGAGCCTATGTCTCTCTGTGTGTGTGTGTGTGTGTCTGTGAGTGTGGGGAGGGGGAGGGGGGCTAGATTAACCATTTCACTGCTGTGTGGTTTGGCCGCATTAAAAAGAAAATAAATGTCTTACGCCTTGTATTTTTTAAATAAGTTGTATTAATAAGTAAAGGCATATAACCAGTTGAATTGTAGTGCATTGAAAATAGTTTTATATAATTAGTTTATTAATTAAATTAACTTGGTCCATAAACTTAGAAAATTTGGTCCATATATCAAACACACTTGCATGTAATATTATGAAACTCGGTACTCATATAGATCTCATCGGGCCAAACCACTTTAGGCCAGCCCAACAGGAAGTGGGCTATTTTGGTCTTAATGTGGATGTTTTGCAAAACCAGGCTCTACATTTTTACCCACTCCTCTTAAGTGGTTTATTTTATTCCCATCAAACTTTTTCAACATGATGGAAATACATTAAAGATGCAAAATTGTGAATATCTATTGAATATCTCTAATTGTTTTGCTATGGCGAGGGATTAAAGTCATGTAAAAAAATAAACACTAAAAGCCTCATATCTTCTAAAAATGTAATTATACACCATTTATTTCTAGATAAAATTATACAAATATCAGAACTAAACCCATTTTATTCTTGTTTTCAATTTAAGAATAATGTACAAGTTTAAAAACAGCCAGGATGCACTATTCAGTTAAAAAATAAATATATCAAATAATACATAGGGCTATACTGCCCTCTTGTGTTCAAAATCAGGTAGGCCTGTTGTATTTAAACATAGGTAGCTGCTATGTGACTCCGAGAATTTTTTCTCACCGGTTATTTGACGTGTAACACCGCTGGGGGCTAAGTTAAAAGTGAAAGTAAAGTAAGGACATTTATAGTGGTGGCGCTCGCAGTGCGCTCGAATGAATTTCTATGGAAGTAGGCGACCGTCTTAATGAGCGAGTCATTGATTCATTCGTTCAAACGATTCGTTCGAACGGCTGAGTCATTCATGAATGAGACAGATTATGGATTGGTCGTTGAATCTTTGAGTCAACCGATTCGTTCAAAATGCTGAATCATTCAGTAATGAGAACGCGTTGCTGTGAGATGCTCGATGGTTCTGCTGTGATCTTTGTTGAACTATTTTCGCTGCTGAAACAGAAAAAAAGTCAATATTGCATCTAAAATGTAAGTGATTTGACGTGTGTGTGTGTGTGTGTGTGTTTGTGTGTGTGTGTGATTGTGTCTGTTACAGTGATTGTTTAACCCTTGTTAAAGTTTAGGCTTTGTATTTTTGGATGTATATCTTTTTATATATAAAAAATTGCATACAACCCATATATTTTAAATGTATTGTTTGCTTTAAATTACATTGAGATTTGTATGTTTGGTAATTGAACCTGAATGAATTTTAAATGAATGTGCGATATTTCAGATCATATTTTTGTTTTCCTTAAAATTTGAACTAACACTAACTTTACTCTCATCTGAATGATAGATTATTTATTTATGTATAAAATAAAAACACATTTGATTTTTCTTTTTTAATCAATGTAGAATGTGTAACTGAAAAAATAAACAGATTAGGGCTCTGTTCGAGAACAAGATATGAAAACCAAAGCAATATGATGAATGTCCAAAAGATTTTTTTGCTTTTAAACTATGTGTGTGTGTGTGTGTGTGTGTGTGTGTGTGTGTGTGTGCGTGTGTGTGTGTGTGTGTGTGTAAGAGATTTTGGTTGGGTGACAGTTGTAGTTTACAGTTTGACAAAAGCACAATGTTGTGTTTTATTGCGATTGTACACAAATATAAGTAAACAATTTGTAGTTTGAATAATGTCCTGTATGAACAAAAGGACGGAGTATGTTTTTATGTCTACATTGTTCAATCACGCCTCACACACACACACACACACAAAAACTATTTTTCTAATCGGATCAGGCAAATATTCTGTCTTGGCACACTTCATATAACTTTCAAACTTGTGTACTTATTTCATGTGTCCATTAAGTCCATGAGAATGTAGGGTGTCTCATTTTTCATTTTAGGTTTCAGAAGGTTGCTCACTCATACTTTGTGGTTGATATGTGCCCTCAATGCACACTTTTGCAGAGCCCACACTGATGCAAGCTCTACAGCACACATCTTCTCAAAGGTCAAAGCGGGGTTACGTTATTGCCCGTCATGCACAGTAACCCTAAAGGCACCGGGGTGGCGGTGCCACCGGCTTGTTTATATATATATATATATATATATATATATAAATATAGCTGCGAGCAGCGATGAAGGGCCAAAGCCGGCGGCACCGCCACTCCGGTGCCTTTAGGTAACTAAAGGCACCGGGGTTGCGGTGCCACCGGCTTGGGCCCGTAATCGCTGCTCGCAGCTATATTTATGCTTGTTTTTCTTACTGTGTTATAACTATTTACTCCTTACTGGTGTGACTGAGGGTCTGCTTGCAGGAGCGCAGGAACAGTGATTCCTCGTTTAGCCCGGCCCAGTAAACATGTTTTACTTGCTTGCTAATTAATTATGGGGCTTTCCCCCACAAAAACAGCCTTATGCTTCTTCATTCTAAACTTTTTTCTTCACAGGTTCAAGGAGAGTGATTTGTATGTAATGACTTGAATTTGCATTTATTATTACTATTATTACAATGTTTGATTAATCAGTTATCAGAGTATGATAAACAGAGAGGAATTGTTATGGAATTTTCCATGTATTACTCTTATTTCAGTGATTCCTAATGATGGCCTCATCTGTTCTCTCACTTGTAGTGAGAGGGGGCCTTTGATTGATAATTTACTGTGGTTGGGAGTCAGTGGAGGTAAGGAAAAGTAGGTGGTCAAGGGGTCATCTTGAGTGCATTTATACTTTATACTTTATAGCCTAAAGGGTTAAGGGGGCATTTACCTCTCAGGGCCAGGGAGGAATGGAAAAAGACAAAGTATATCTCTCCCCTTAGGGGAGGGAAGAAATAAGGCCTTGGATATAAAAAAGACAGGCACTGCCTTCTCCTTATCTCTCCTCACTGACTCACAAATGTGTATGAGTGACGAAGATCTCTCTTGCAAGAGAATAAATACCTTTTAAACTATCAAATTGGACTCAGAGTGTCGCTTACTCAGTGGTGATGTTTGTTGAATGATAAAAAAAGCCACAACAGAATGTAGAAAAAAATTAAGATGATATAACTTGTTTGAATTTGTTTGTCAGACAAAATATATGTGTATAATATATGTCTGGGGTGTTTGTGTGTACTTGCTGATTTTGATAAATATATGATTGTATGTATGTTAGTGTATTTGTGCAGTGTGTGCGTGTATTTGTGCGGTGTGTGTGTGTGTGTGTGTTGCTGTGTATGCACTCATTTCACATTCCCTGTTGCTGTTTTTCACTAAAACTAATGAAAAACTGACAGTTTGGCTGCAACATAATATTAATCATTAATTTTAATTTAAAACATAATGTCCATTGCGAAAAATCATGAGTTCTAGCTATAAAAGATCCTCAAATTAACTTTGAATATTATTACTATTAAGATTATAATAGACGCAAGTTGATGATGCTACCATGAACATAAATCTGCATATAAAAGTTAAAAAGGAGCTCCTCCACCTCGTGTCGGCTAGCCATGCATGTCTTATGTGATTCCTGAATTTCAATCAGATTAAGTTATGGGTCACACTTTCATTGTGATTGGTTGATCGGGGACTAATCGGGGACCAGGCAGTACTCTGTATCGTAAAAACATAAAATCGTATTATTTTTAACCAAAAACCATGTGGTGTCCATTCCAATGGCCGCAGGGTCTGAAGGGGTTAACAACAGGCTTCTGTCTCTTTGTGTGAACATTTTTAGAGTGAGATGAGATCTTGTGAGTGTAAGTATAATTTTTGACCACTTGGTGGCAATGTGCCCAAACTGCTCAATGCCATGAAATAAACATGATTCTGCCCTCACTAAAGTGTCTCTCTTCCCAACGTTAGACAGATAAACTCTTTCCAGCACATTGGTGTGAAACACACATGGTGGGAAAATGCTGCTTTATTCCACACCACGATGTTGAAACTACAGAAAGGTGTTATGGTTTGTCTTTGTTTGTTCACTTTAGAGTTCGTTCTTGATCTGTTCTGCTCATGTCTTTTTCTAGGTTGGTTTTCAGTTTAATTGGTTCAGTTCTCTCCCTGTTTGTCACTATTAGTAGGCTAAGTTTAACAAACTGAATATAATTGAATCGTAAAACTCACAGACAATGCTTTCTACAGAGGAATTATGACCAATAGCAAATATAAAACATTAATAAATGATCCCAGAACAAACATAAACAGTCATTTTTTAAAAGTATATTTCTTTTGAAAAAAAAATAAATAAATCAGATTTCTCATACCCAAAGTTAAACCACTGATGTTACTACTCATTCAATCACTAGCCTATGTACTTTTATCTGAGTGTTTACTCTCTCTCTCTATGTGTGTGTGTGTGTGTGTGTGTAACTTTGTGTATTTTTGCAAAAGAAAAGTGGATGCATAAATTTGTTTAATTTCTTAGTCTGTTTTTGTCTTTATGCATCTCCCTCCAGTCAATGATGAAAGAAAACTTCTATAGAAAGAGGGAAAGAGAAGAGCAGACATGTGATTTGTTTAGTCTTCTTTCTTTTAAGTTTTATAGAGATGAAGTGATGGAGATCTCATCTCTCAGATGTCAGGATGATGTAATTGCTTTTAAACTTATTAATATGATGTCTGCGGCTTGTTTTATTCATAATACAGTCCAAATGTCTCATTCACTGCATGGCTATGTGTGTATCTGGAAAAAATGACTTATTGTTTAGCCGACTTGATCTGTTTTATATGATATGGCTTACCATGTATCTCTCTTTTATTGCATTATACTGTATAGCCTATATGGAGGTCATGTCAGTGTGTATTCCGTCTATGAGGACAATGAGTTGGCATTCAAATGTTTGCACTGCACACGCTAGAACGTTTGCATACATAAAACAGGGATCGTGCTAAGGATAAATGGTCAGCTCCAGCCACAACAAATTGCATGCTTGTCACATGTGACTCTTTTAGGTTGTGCTTTGGTTCTGGAGCATGTGTTTAATTTGCAGTCTCTAACTGCATTATCACTTTAAATGGATGAACATTTGCTGTGTGTATTTCTGCTGATATTACCTCAACGATCTGCTTCCCCCATTGTCAGTGCTTCTGATGAGTATCCAAGGCTTTTCTGGTGAGGGAAATCTTCCGCAAGACTGATTCCTTAGTGACTGGTTCAAAGCTGCTGACATACCAGGCTTTTGTTTTCCACTCACTGCACAGTGCCTGCTCCAGGCACCCATATTAAACCCAATTAAACCACAATTTCTCAAGCTAATTAGAGCCGGGCACTCAGCAGAAAGCTGCAACAGTGGAGGAATAGGGGTTAAATACAGTTAAATGTTCAATCCCCCCCTTTTTTTGGTTGAGCGAAACTGCTTTTGATGTTCTTGCATGTGGCTCTACTTCTTCTTTATGATTTCTGCTGATGTAGACGTTATTGAAGTTCCAGTTTCAGCATCCTGTATGACTCAAGTGCTGTTTTCCCTTTACTTAGATTCTACAGTCTGGAGAAGAGGTTCTTGACCTCAGATTAAATGGATTTCTGTGTATATCTTCTACCTCTGGATATGAAACATGAACATACCATATACAGCAACTCTGTACCACAGTAATAACACTTCTTACAGTTCTTTTAGCACAAAAAAAAAAAATTTGAAATTGCTACAAATTTCACAAATAAAATAGCAATCAACCTATTGACTTAAACATGAAATGTTGAAGTAGAAAGACTGAAATAGTATTCTCTTGTAAACAAACATATACTCGTTGTTTAATTTACAACCAAATATTTTTTCTTAGCCAGCCCCCCCCCCTCCCCCCTTTTTTTACAGTGCACCACTATGGAATTACAGTAGGCCTAATACATTTCCTCATTTTGCATTTATAGGCAGCTTCAATTAAATTAGTTATTTATTGGAAAGTGTGTGGAATATTATTGCATTCATAATATTAGAGTTTTAGTTTGTAGGAGTATATATAAATAAATTATATATATAAAATAATAAACCACATTTTTTTTTTAGGAAAATTTGATCCTTTAAGAAAAAAAAAAAATGAATAGCCTTCATACTTCAGAGGCTCAAGGCTAATTTCCCAAAGCTTTGTCAGTCTGTCTCACTCTCTGTCTGTGTCTCTCCCATGACCTGTCCATGACAGGCAAAATCTCTTTGGTGGACAGCCAAAAGAGAAAGAGAAAGAAGAGCCTGGAGCCCGCAAGCCGACATGTTATTGTTCATCCTGGCCAGGGAACAAGGTTGAGGAAGGCTGCAATTCCCTGCCTGCCAAAAGGCTTTGACCAACAACCCACACCCTGTCAGCCGTTTCCTATGTTACTTAATAGTAAAAACTGGCCCATGCCAAAACACTAGTTTGGACAAACAGACTAGGGCCTCTGTCTGGTTGTTCATCACCTAAACACCTTTGTTTGACACTCCCACTAATACAGACCTGTACCAGGTCAAATGCTGGCAGAGGTTATTTACATCTAACCAGTTGCACAGGAAAAAACATAAGCAACATAATATGAATTAAACCCTCTATACACAAAGGACAGCATACTTTTCCCCTTACTCATTTTTCACATTCAAAAGTTCCAATTAAAAAAGTTTAAAAAAGTGACGAAAACAGATGAAATTGTAGCCAAAATAGGAAAAAAAGTTCTTTTTCATTTTCAGTTTTTTTAATGCGTTATATTTCAGTATAATTTTAGGTAGTTTAATGGTTTGAATTATTTTATTTGTATTCCAAGCTTTAATATATTCTAGTTTCAGCTTTACAGTTAAGAAACCAAGAGAACGACAGTTTAGATTTCCTTTTAAATTAAGCAAGATTTCACACTTGTGTCCACACAATCTCAGGAAGCACCGCATTAGCTCAGTGTGTCTGCCACTTGTTGGTTCTCGTAAAGCAAACAAAAACAAATACAGTAAACTGTCCCACAATGTTTAAAAAGAAATTCTCTACCCGTGTTAATGCTTTCCTGTTTGGACAACAGTATGAGGAGAGCAACTGCAAGGCCCTCAGCGATAGGCTCGTGCTAATCTTACACTGGCTTACATTGGCAACAGGAGTCAGGGTTTACTCACCGCTAATGAGGATCATTTGGAGAATGTTTGTCAGTGTGGCCGCACTATGACGCAGTTTGCACTCAAAAAACTCTGCGTTTGTGACTGTGACAACCTGTTACATCGGTGTGAGTTACCCGTTTGTAATGTAAGAGCACAAATTAATAATGATTTTTTTAACAGTGCGCCAAACTATTTTTAAAGTCAACACATGCTTTATCTAAGTTGTATTTGGGCATGCTTCCGTTCTCCCACGTTTATACTGTCATGGGGACAGTGGCTCACAGAGACCAGATACCATGACGACGCTCTTCAGTAACCATACAGTGTAAACACTGCTGGTAGTGTTTACAACACAATGAGTCTCCAAAGCAGTGACAAAGAACAGTATTAGTTATGATATACCACAGATTTTTTTTTATAAATTCATTTTATAATAATTCCGCAATTTAGAATAGTTTTTTTGTCAAAAGTGCATAATTGAAAAACAAAAGGTTCAAAAAAAGCTTTTTTAATGTTATGATAGCCTACATACCGTTTCAAAAGTTAGTACAGTTTTTTTTAAAGAAATTAATATTTTAAAAACACGGATGTTTTTAAAAAGTCAAAGTAAAGACATTTACAATGTTACAAATGATTTCTATTTCAATAAATGCTCTTCTTTTGAACTTTCTATTCACTAAAGTATCCAGAAAAAGAATGTAACTGAGTTTCCACAAAAATATTAAGCAGCACAACTGTTTTCAACATTGATAATAATAACAATACGAAATTTTTCCTTGAGAAAAAAATGAGCATATTAGAATGATTTCTGATGGATCATGTGACCTACCTCTTACTGTGACATAGGCAAAAGACATTATTTTTTCACATAAAGTGATCAATGTGGGCGTTCGGTTTTTTCTTTTTAGACACATAAGGGTACGGTAATTGATATGATTACCCCTTGACTTGACTACGTTATCAATCAGCTAATAATGTGTTACACACATTACTTATAGTGTAATGTTACACAAACCATGTTTGCTTTCACCATCTCAGAGTGAGACAGCTGCCTTTTAAAAATCAGCATCCTTGGAACATCATAGAATGTTAGTGGAGATAGGCATAGTTCATCATAACATCGTAATATACATCATATAAATAATTCACCCGCAAACACGATTTTTCATATCAACAGAAAAATATACCGGGATGACCTGGCTTCTCTTGAGACTCCAAACTGCATTTTTGAGACTGTCTTTGGTAAACTGAAAATACTCAGCAATGGTGTTGACTGATGAATTTGCACATGGTTTGTCTTAAAGCATATTTAAAACATCACATATAAAAAAACAACAACTTGATTTTGGGCTGGGCAGGGGGTCGACAGTATTGGCTATTGGCAGTATTCTCCGCTCCTCATGAATCATTAGCCTTTATGTATAGCATTTTTTGAGGAAAGAAAAAGCTGTGCTTATTCAAAGAAGTTCTTTATTTACCCTTGCAAACAAGCAGAGACGGTCCAATCTGAGTGCAGCACTTTATTCACGATAGAGGAGTTATGAGGTTTGACCAACAGTTTGAGGATCCAATGGAGTAACGAGGTTAAGTCGCAAGTTCTTTTAAATACTTTTTATTGGTTAAATATTTGCAAAACCCACAGACATAAAGGGTGACCAATAGTAATGATTTATGAAAAGAAAAGATAAAAATGACTAAATATGGAGATACAAGCTTCTGCCCGACAGCAACAATATTATAATTTATAAAGTAATTCTCGTACAGAGTTTTAGCATATAAGTGAAATAATAATAATAACAATAATTATTATAATATAATATCAATAATAATAGCCTATATATTTCTCCTCATTGGAATTGTGCCTTTTTAATGACTGTCCTGCACACGTTAACCTTCTATTTTGTCACACTGACTATTGAAATGATTGTCTGTGGTAATTGACAGCGATGTCACAGATGCTTCAATGGAGCTAAACCCAGAATATCCCTGTGATTCTAATAGTCATTTTTGAGTAAACAGACACTATTTTAGAACAGTTTGCTCTAGGACATGGTGATAAACATACAATATACTTTGTTAACATTGTTGTTGTCCTGAAGCAAATATCCACCTAACCGCTTCATGATCCTGAGCAATTATAGACAGCGATCAGAATCCTCAGTACAGGACAAGCGGCTGGTGGTGTGAGATATTTAAGGAAGTGAGGGGCTTCGTGGAACAGGACACTGAAACCACCTAGGGAGAGAGAGAGAGAGATTGAGTTGCCCCTGCCTGACACTGTGGCCTTAGCAGGCTATGGCTCACAGTGCCAGCTCAGATCGGCTGGTGCAGACACACAGGGTTCGGCTGTCATCTATCTGACTTTGAGATATCACACTTAATGAAAAGAGTGGTTGAAAGAACAAGAGAGATAGGGAAACAGAAACAGAGGTTAATGTACTGTGAGATTGGGAATGGGTGGTGCCTCAGCCGGTTCTGGCTAGTTTCGTGCGTAATGCTGCCTGGGTGCCTGTGTGGGAGAAGTGCTGATGACTCATGTAATCCTCATGCTCGGGCCTGTCCCTGGATGAGCGTGTGTGTGTGTGGAAGTGTGAGGAAACACAAGCTGTTGCTCTTGGTACTGTGCCAGTGGCCACTAGTGTGTTCTACCCTTGTTGACCAATTATACACCCTCTCTGGTAGTTATGCAAACTCTGGGAAAAGAGGATTAATCAGTTATTATTATTTTGTTGTCTAAAAATCATTATGGGTTATTTCAGAAACATTTGAAGCTTTCTTCAACAGATCCAATAATATGGTTTTCCCTCTCATATTAACTCTGAAGTCACCATGAAATCAAAATTGATGCATGATGCATCTTCTTCTTTGTCCTTTAGCGTGTGTCCCATATTTGCACAGGGTCCGCTTTTTCGTATGCCTTTCGCCACTTGGCTCGATCCAGGGCATCATCAGGGGCGATATTGACTGCGCGCAATTTTGATTTTATGGTGACTTCAGAGTTAATATGAGAGGGAGAGCCTATATTATGCATGATGCATGTTCCTGGTTTTATTGTCATTTAATTCATAAGTGCAATATCTGCACTCTCAGAAAAAAAGGTAGCTACAAAAGCTGTCACTGGGGCGGAACCTTTTCAAAAGGTACACTTTTATACCTAAAGTGTACATACCAGTACCTAAAAGGAACAAAAGTGTACCTTTTTAAAAGGTACCGCCCCAGTGACAGCTTTTGCAACATGACATCATGACTTTTGCGTAAACAGACACGCCACTTTCAAGTCAAGTGGCGTGTTATACGCATTTTGAGATATCCGCGTGTATGCGTGTATGTCTACGCCATTAATGTCCAAGTGATTCCGCGTATATGTACACGCCATTAAATTTCCCAGCGAAACGAAGCAAAATGTAGATCTACATGTGGGGAGCGATATTTTTTTTCCCTAGGATGGTAGGGGAAGACTCATAAATGCTATTAACCCCAGTGACGGGTAGGTTTAGGGACGGGGTGGAGGTAGGTCATATATTTATATATACAGTAATAACGTTAAGTCAACTGCGTTCATAAACACGCTGAAAAGCGATTGTGCGTGTTGATAGCACGCCAAAAATGGAAATACGAATTGGCGTGTCATACACACGCAATTTTATGAGATCAGTCTGGCTTTTGTACCCTTTTTTCCTGAGAGTGTGCAGTCAAAATGTAATAACTCGCTCTTCCTCTGAAACAGAAGCATTCAATTAACCTTTTATGATCCAATCAATTCCCAATAGCTATAAATCAAAGTAATGAGATATTTTTATTTATGACATAAAGAAAGTCCGCATTCTGAGAGAACAATAATAATGACATAAGTCAAAATTATGAAATGACAAAAAAAAAAGGTCTTTTTATCTTATTAAAATGTGTCGAAATGGGATTTCATTAGTTTCTCTTAAATCAGCTGTTTGCTGATTTGGGGGGCACTTTTTATTTATTTTAACCATTAAAATCAATAAAAACAACAACAAATATCAAATTCTGAAAGGAGATGGGTTTATAAATGGCCAGTCCTATAGGCTTTTTGTTAATAGGCATCCTTCTTTGAGGTTTAGGCATTTTGAGGGAATGTGAAGCACTTTAAAAAGATACTGTTCATGTGTGAGTAATATTACCTCCAGTGGCTTTTCTCTCTTAATATGGTCAGGATAATTCCGGTAGTCGTTTTTGGCAAAGCAAAGACAACGGGGGAATGTGATTGGTATTTGGGCCAAGATTTAGCAGCACTGGCGGACTACCAATAGTTCCTTTGGTGTTAGATGCCTGTTTAATTGCTTTTTCTTAAGAAGTTGCCCTTCCGTGCTGATCATGGTTTTGCTGTTTATGATGGATTAGGTCGAGACATGAGTGTTTGTTTAAAAAACTGTTAGATGCCAGCTCTCTGTCTTTTATTGTGGATCCATGAAGCACAATGCCAAAACTGGGATTGCAAAACACAGCACTTGAGTCCCGGAATCAGGCTGTCATAAAAGACGATTACCGTTAACCTTACATCTTCCTGTAAACGGCCTCCAGCAGGCATTATTAAAAGGTGCCATAATTTGTAAGTCTGTGAACTAACAAATGCAGAGTTATTAGATTAAGCTGCATAGTTGTGGTTTTGGAATGACTGAGGCCTGTGGTTTGAGTGGTTGTGAAGGTCAGTAAGTTCAGTTCCAATTTCCATATATGACCTGAAATCTGACTTTTAAAAAACACTTATTGGTTTTTGAGTTTAGAATAAGCATAGAGTTGTTTCAATGTCATCGTTGATGTTAGTGTTTGGTCAAAAAAACACAAAAAAAACACTGACTTGCTGACTACTTGGACATTATGTTCAAATGCTAAATCTCTACAAAGATGCAAATGATACTATTAAAAACAAGTCCTTTAATTAAGCTGGAGTCTCCTGCCACAGACATTCCCCTGTGGCCAGATTTGACTGCAGTACCCTGATGTCAGTACACAACCACTATAATAGCAACAGTGCTAATGTTTCTGAGAATTGTGTCAAAGGTTTGTGTTTCTGATATGTTTCATTTTATATATTAGAGTTTACTCAGTTCACAAAATATGACAACACAGTTTTGCTAATAAACAATGAAACATGCATTTTAACATATAGGCTAAACAGATCAAAACCATTAAAATGCATGCATATTCATTTACACTATCATTGTTCATTTTTTCCACTCGTTTGGCTAAAACAAACAAGTTAATATGTCAGTCTAAACTTACAGTCTGCACTGAATGGCTGATGTGTCATGTCTAAGTTATTGTATTGAATTGGGTCGACTGAAATTAATTATGCACTATAAAATATAAAGGCTACAGTAGGTCTCTTTGTTTAAGAAGTGTCTTAATGCATTTTCTTGTTTCAGACTTTTCTCATGGGCAAAAATAAAACGATGATGACTTCATTACAACATTTGATCAATAATTCATGGTCAGAGTTTAAAAGTTAAATGAAGTTTGGTAATGCTGGTAGGTCTGCTCCAGCACATCAAGTCATCTTCTCCAGGGACAAATGTTGTCATATCCGACAAGCTGAAGACTCGGTCCCCACAGTGCTGAGTTAAGCAAAGCATGCAGGAAGGGATGAAAACAAAGCACAACATTCTTTACTTCATACAGCACACTGAGGTAAATGCTATTTTTTTTTAAACATCTTCACAGCTGCTTCCTTTTATTTTTGCCATTCAATAATCCTTACATTCTGTTACATTGTGTCACTGTTTTTTTTGTTGCATGACGTCATTCTCTACAGAGATGAAAGCTGAAAGCTTGTAAAATATTAAATAATGAAGTGATGATTCTATACACACAATAAATCTGTGCATGCAGTTTAGCCACAATGAATGTTAATATCTGTTAACATGGCAATCCTGATCTCCATTTTGAACATTTATTGTGTTTGACTGCAAATCGCATAACTTCAGTGCATGCAAACAGCACAGTAAATGAAATGCCTTCATGTGTAAAACTACTTCATTTTCATTTACTTTATTGCTCTTAGTGCTTACTTCTCCTCTGCTTTGAAGTTTTATGGGCTTGAAAATGGACAGCAAATAACAGACACAATTTTTGATTTTTTTTTATGTAAAACCACATAGTCTATCATTTGCACAAATTTGTCTGACGTGCAAATATTAAATACATAAAAAAAAATAAAAAATACTGACAAAGTAATGTCTGTGTCAGTGTGGGTTCTCAGTGTTAAGTGGGTTTACTCTTAAATCAGCTATGGCTCCAGGAGTGTGCAGGGGAGGGAACTATTTATCCTTTAGACAGACCAGCTGACGCGACGTTTGACCTGAAATAAATTTACTCTTCCCATTGTTAGGATTGATAAAGTACACTCAGCTTGTGTTAAAGAGGGCAGGACCAGGCTCTCAATCCAATGCTTCCTTTTCCCTGTCAAAAGGTCATATTGTGCTCTATATGCAAGACTCCGGAGAACTCTCTGCTTATTTTTATGATATGTTCCTGGCGTCTCCTCCACATTTCCCAACCTCCTTGACTCCAGTCATAACTGTGCCAGCCTGAGAAAGACAAGTATCCTGTTTCGCGCCAGACTCACAATGAATGCCAAGTAACAGGCATTCCACAAGATTATTGCAACAATGGCACATTTTTGAGGGGTCTCTGGTGGCCAAATAATATGTCACTACAAAACGTGATATTTTGGAAATCCCTTTGTCTGACTTGCTTGTTTTCCACCAAGACTGCAATGAAGGTTTAACGGCAAACCAGAAAGAGGGTAAACAGAGTGCATGATAATGTGTGTTGAGTTTTGTTTTACTCAGAGAATGCTAAAATGAGTTCCTAGTTATGTTATCTAAAAAATCCTCAGCGAATTAGCAATTATCATTCCTTTGAAAAGTAGAAAATGTTGAAAACGGATATTTATAGTTATCGTTTTTACCGGAAGCCTTTAAATTTTTTTTAAAATTCCCAAACTTATCTTAGTTTTACATCTATATCTATTGTTGTAGAGGATTTTGGACTGTTAGGTTCTGAATAGGTGATGGATGAGTAAACCCTTCTGGGTGCCGGTAAGAGCACAAATAATGAGGAGACAGGTGGTCAGATTAATTATTTGTATTGGAGGTAGAGGGATGAGCCACAAAGGTATATTCAATGATGTACATAGTCTGGAAAATAAGTACAATAAAGAGAATGAATAAACTAAATATATAAAATAATAAGCATTCACTGTTACATAATGAAGAATAATTATTCTTAATACGCATCATTGATATTTCTCTACTCAACATCCAGTTAAATAAACAGAAATAAGATATTCCATAGGGAAATACACACTGTAAGCGACCATTCTTCTGGTCAATAACATCCAGTGCCCATATGTGGATAACATAATGGCTCATATGAAGAGCATTCAAACAAACATGACACTGATCATTCGTCTGGTATTAGAACATCTTCACAGACCAACATCACATCATTAATAACCCATAACACTGATCTGCAGCATAATAAAGAATGAATAATCACACTTTAAATAATATTACCGATCCGAATAACACAGAACGATCTCTACAGGACATGTCCGGACATGCACGTATGTCACGGACGCATAACTCTATTCAGATCAAGTTTAACACAAATATAATCAAATTGACTTACTTTGGAGGTCAGTGACTAACATCATGATATTACAGCTGCAGCAATCACCACGAACAAACAGGAATCAACAACTTTACAGCTGACAGCTCGCACAGATCACACATCCACAGCAGATCGCGGCAGCTCAACTAACTACTGTACACTGCTCTGCATATTACCATGACTACGGTTTCAGAAAAAAAGTCCCGACTGAATGAGCCTTTAATACAGCCGCCCCCAAAGATGTGGAGCATCTTTGCTGCCATGAAAGGCGACTTCACTATTCAGGGCGAGAAGCATTATGACCATCCTTTGGTAAGGCCGACAGGATGACTAGGCGGGCTACAGGTCTAGTGTAAACTTGGCCCTTTATCTCCACATCAGCTGAACGGATATGACCATCCGGGCTTAGGTGGGTCTTGATGACTTGTCCCACAGGCCATAAGCTCCGAGGTAGTTGGGGGTCTACAACCAAAACAAATGTTTTTTCCTTCAAGTCGGGAGGAGAGGCTTGCCATTTCTGGCGAGTTTGCAGGCTAGGAAGATAGTCCCTTATGAATCTTGACCAGAATCGGTCCGCTAGGACCTGGGAATGTCGCCAGCGCCGGCGACTTAGCATCTCTGATTCTGGGTAAATTACTTGAGGCAGAGATCCATCAGGCCGCCCCTTGAGGAAACTATTTGGCATCACTGGGTCAGCATCTGCAATATCTGACGACACATAACCCAAGGGTTTTGAGTTCAGGATGGCCTCCACTTCCAGCAAGACTGTCATTAAGACTTCCTCGGGAACTGACTGTGAACCCAAAACCGTGTACAAGGCGGATTTAACAGATCTCACCTCCCTTTCCCAAACTCCCCTCGAAGTGGGGGGCCGATGGGGGATTAAAGTGGAAATGGATCCTCTGGCGGGCAAGCTGATGCTGTACCTCAGGAACTAATGCGGCATAAGACTCCCGTAACTCCCTTTCACCCCCGCGGAAGTTCGTACCTCGATCTGACCATAATTCAGCCGGTGTCCCTCTCCTCGAGACAAACCTTCTAAGAGCCATGAGGAAGGAGTCGGTACTCATGCTTGGGAGTAGGTCTAAATGGACGGCTCTCGTGGTCAAACATTTAAACAGAATACCCCAACGCTTCTCTGTACGTCTTCCGAGTTTGACTAGCAATGGTCCAAAACAGTCCATTCCACAAGAATGGAAGGCAGGCTTGTAAAGCCGAAGACGAGCAGAGGGTAGATCAGCCATCTTAGGGATTGTCGGCTGGGCCCTCCACCGTTGACATTCTGGACAGTCATGCTGAAACCGTCGAACAGCTTCGCGGCCACGTAGAATCCAGTAATATCTCCGTATTTCCGCGAACAGCCGTTCGGATCCAGAATGATGTAACTTATGGTCATAATGGTGTATGATCAAACGGGTGACTGGGTGACTAGGATCCAGGACCAGAGGATGTAAAACGGAATCCTCAATGCCTGCAACTCTCCTCAATCGACCTACTACCCTAATCAGACTACTGGATGGATCCATTTCAGGGGCTAAAGTAATTAGTCGACTTTTGGACCTGACTGCCTTTCCACTCCCTAACACTTTATAATCCTCAGGAAAGGATTCCTGCTGCACCCGTCTGAGAATTTGGAGCTCAGCCTGATGGTAATCCTCAGCTTGGGGAGAAGTCCCTGGAGAAAGGGTAGTTCGAAGTATTTGGGCTGTCACGGCCAATAGTTCCTGCCAGGTGTGGTAGTTCCATCCATCAATGTTTCCAGAAGAGGGAGGGCAGGTACTGATCCCACAGAAAGCAGATTTCCGCAGTTCAACCTTGTCTGCCATGATCTCAGTCTTAGGTATTACTGGCCAATCCTTGGGATCCTGGAGGAGAAAGGAGGGTCCTTGAGACCATCGGTTTGATGCAGCAAGGTATTGGAGAGGTTTCCCTTTCGTGAGGTCATCAGCTGGGTTGTCTGCAGAGCTTACATAATGCCAAGAACACTTATCCGTCAACTCCTGGATCTCAGCAATTCGGTTTCCAACAAAGACTCTGTATCGACAGGACTCCGAATTCAACCACTGAAGGACCGTGGTAGAGGCTGTCCACAGGGAAATAGACTTGATACGTAGGGTCAACTCGTTCTCAAGTAACTTAGCCAACTGTGCTGCAACTAGACTTCCGCAGAGTTCCAGTCTTGGAATAGAGTGAGCTCGTCTAGGAGTGACACGCGAGCGTGCTATGATGAAGGACAGGTAGGTCCGACCTTCCTGGTCGGTAGTCCGGAGGTAAGCCACCGCTCCATATGCCTGCTCAGAAGCATCCGAGAAGACATGTACCTCATGGGTAGCTCCACCCATTCCAACTTCAGGAGGGAGATATGGTCGGGGAAAGGTGATACAAGGGAGGTATTGGAGTTCCTCTTCCCAAGTATTCCAAGACTGGAGGAGCTCAGGGGGTAGGTTGGGGTCGTTCCACCCTCTCTGTTTGTTCCACAGTTGCTTGATGATAACTTTCGCTCGAGTCGTATAAGGTAGAAGCCAGCCCAGAGGGTCGTATTGGGAAGCTAGGACCTTATAGATATTCCTCAAAGTAAGAGTGTTATATACCACAGGTCGGTGCTTGTAGGACAAAGTGTCCGTCTGCCAGTTCCAGCTCAGGCCTAGCGGTGATTCGGGGATATCTGATTTCTCCTGCGTCAACCACAGTTCCACACTCACAGCTCGGGTATTGGTTGGTAGGTGACTCACCACACCAGGATCGTTACAGGCCCACTGGCGAATTTCAAATCCAGCTCCAGAAAGGATATTTCGTAGCCGATCAATCAAACTTCGTGCTGCATCAGCAGTAGGCAGGCTCTGCAGGCAGTTATCGACATAAAAACATCTCTCCACTGAAAACCGAATCGCCTCATCCGTCTGGGGATGTTGCTGTACATGGCGTTGTAGTGCGTAGGTTGCACAGCATGGACTGGAGGTCGTGCCAAAGGGTAGTACCTGCCACTCAAGAATCCTGGGTGCCTCATCCATGTTCAGGTCCCGCCAAAGGAAGCGGAGTAGAGAACGGTCCCCAGGTAGAAGACGGACCTGGTGAAACATCGCCTTGATGTCCCCACTCACTGCCACAGGATGTTCTCTGAAGCGGATAAGAACGCCCAAAAGCGAGGCCCCAAGGGTGGGCCCTGGCAACAGGTACTGATTGAGGCTTTGTCCTTGATACTGATGGGAGCAGTTAAAGACAATGCAGAACTTTCCATTGTGACTAACAATGTGGTGAGGGATGTACCAGCATTCAGCCGAATCAGGTAAAGGGTCAGTCGCTTCCCGAACAGCTCCTGTCTCAACTAATTTCCTCATTTCCTCTTTATATACCTCAGCTTTTGCAGGGTCCTTCAGAAGACGCCTTTCTACACTGCGAAGGGTAGGTAGGACTGACTCCTTAGGTGCATTCAAAAAGGGCATGTCCTTTCGCCGCAGTAAAGGTGTAGCTAACCGATTGACACCCTCCATTTGGTGGGTGAGAGTTTTAATTTCAAGCAGCTGAAGAGCCTCGTGATCTTGCTTGGACCGGGTTACATCTTTACCCTCCCACTGCAGAACCGCATCCAACTGCCACAGGCGTTGAATGTTCTGGAAAAGTTCGTCCTGAATGGGATCCATGAATGTTAACAGGCATTGCCTTGCTGCAGGAGGCAACCCCATGGAAGGGATGGGGCCCTGGAGCGTCCATCCTAGGCGCGTATGAACTGCTGCTGGCGCACCTGGGCCGCCCCAACGAACAGGCTCTGTTGGAATTATGAGATGGGGCTGATCAGAACCGATGAGTAGTAAAGGTTGGACTTCAGTAAGTGTACTGATCGGAAGACCCCGCAGATGTCTGTACTTCTGTCGTAGCTGTTCTACAGGGTAAGACTGGCGTGATAGATTAAGACGATCTGCTGTAAAGGCATGGTTGATCTTATAACTGGTTTGGGGTTTACAGAGGGAAGAGATCTGAAAGGATATGGAAGAACCATGAAGGACCTGAATATCGTCTCTCACTGTCCGCAATGGAAGATCTTCAGGGACACCCTTGATGCCCAAGGCCTTAACTGCAGTGGAGAGTAGAATAGTCCTCTCCGAGCCATCATCAAGAAGGGCAAAGGTGTCCAGGGTGCGATCTTCATAATGTAGATTTACATGAACCACTTTGAGCATAACTCGACCACCGACACAGGGTTTATCTAGGAAGAGCCGATCTGGAGAGGAACTGGTCAGGCAACTCTTCTCCACTTGAGCTGAATCCTCCCTCGTGGATAGACCAACATTCACCTCGTGAAGAGGGCGGAGATGGGTGCCTTGGCAGAGGTTGCAGGGCTTCTTAAGGTCACATTGAGCAGCATGGTGTGCCCTAGCGCATCGCCAACAGCGATTGTTACTCCGAATCCATGTCCTGACCTGGTCGGAGGTAAGCTTATTGAAGGATGCACACTGGCTCAGGTAATGCTCAGTCTTATCACAGAATGGACAATAACGTTTCACTTTAGGAGGCTTAGTTTGTAAAACGGGACACTTCCGAGAGACTGAAGTCTCAACCGGCGGTTCTCCAACCCCATGCAGGATGGTCACAGTTCTCTTTCCAGAGTCTGACTTAGCGTGAAAGGCTTTTGACATTGGCTCGGCATCGTAGCTGTGGCACCACGATTCGTAACGGAGCCAGTTCGAAAGGTCAACCAGATTAGGGGTTGTGCCGGGTTGGTGGAACATATGACGACGAAAGTCAGCGCGTAGCTCAGGGGGAAGCTTACAGAGAAGTCGCGCAACATGGGACCCACAACTCAGTTCCAGTTCACCATCGCGCCCCAAGGTTCTCAGTAGGCCCACTAGTGACTGTACCTGGAGAGCGAACCTCTGGAAGGCACCTCGCTTAATGTCAGGACTCTCAAGAACAACAGCAATCCTCTTTAAGGCAAGCTGATGCGGTTGGCCAAATTTCTCATGAAGGGCAGCCATTGTATCAGTGAATGGGGTAAGGGAGTTCAGATAAGCATCCGCTATCATTCTAGCCTCCTCAAGCCTAAGATGATCCACTAAGATCTGGTATTTGAAAAGTTCCGTCCCGTCCGGAGGGAGCAGGTTCTCTAAAGCTATCCGGAGTCGGGCAAACTCACCAGGATCAGGCCGGCTGAACTTAGGAATTGTAGGGGTAGGTCCTCTGTACACATATTCAGACCTAGAAGGTGCTGCAAGGGGTCGATTGGGTTCTGCCTTTAGCGCTAAGGTTGGAGGAATCGAATATGCAGGCACAGAGCTGAACCGTGGGGAGATAGGCACTGACTTGCGGTTGGCTGGGAGAGGCATGGCCGTAGGTGTTAGCAATTCTTGAAGCTCTTTAGGGGTAGGAGGTGGAGGAAATCCCCAAACATCAGGAGCATAATGTTGAGGAGGACGTGACTGAGTAACTGTGGAAACAAAAGGATACTTTCTGGTCTCTGGCATCACAGGTGGGTGAATCGTGGCACCCGTATCTGACAACGCAAGGGCATCCACCCGTGTTCTCAGGTCAACGTCAGGCTCAGGCCACGGTGGTGGGGGAAGCTCAGCGACGTGTCTATTTTCCACTAAGGTTGTGGATTCATACGGCCTCACGGGGGGACTAGATAACTGAGACGCTGTCGGCTGTGCTGGCAATAGGTTCTCTCCTCTAGCTTTACTGAGATCGACTCGAAGGGACTGAGCCACCTGAACTAATTCTCTGACTTCTGCTCGGACTTCTCTCAAATCCCTTAAGTCAACTTGGAAAGCCTGATGTGTCTGCATTAGTTGTGCATGCTCCTGGCGCAAATGCTGTCGCTCACTGTCATGTACAGAGGTAGTGAAATCAGCTGCCGAAGGCGACGAGAAGGATCGCTGAGGAAATACAACATGCTGTGGAGGCAGATAATTCGAGGACATGATCTGTGAGCCACCAGAACATACCAGGTCACCATCAGGGGCAATGGCGTAAGGCTGGAAGGATGGGGGAGGAGTCCGGTGGACAGGTGCCTTCCAGGTGAGTGGAACATCATCCTCAGCGACAGGTCTGCCTCGGGTATAGTGTACCTCATACTGCTGTAGGTAAGCTGGAGGACGAGTATTGCGCTTAGGGCGAGTTCCTCCAATCATCTCCTCATCAGAGTCCATAACTTCAGAGGGGAATACTCAATCCGGCTCGAAGGACCAATTTGTTGTAGAGGATTTTGGACTGTTAGGTTCTGAATAGGTGATGGATGAGTAAACCCTTCTGGGTGCCGGTAAGAGCACAAATAATGAGGAGACAGGTGGTCAGATTAATTATTTGTATTGGAGGTAGAGGGATGAGCCACAAAGGTATATTCAATGATGTACATAGTCTGGAAAATAAGTACAATAAAGAGAATGAATAAACTAAATATATAAAATAATAAGCATTCACTGTTACATAATGAAGAATAATTATTCTTAATACGCATCATTGATATTTCTCTACTCAACATCCAGTTAAATAAACAGAAATAAGATATTCCATAGGGAAATACATACTGTAAGCGACCATTCTTCTGGTCAATAACATCCAGTGCCCATATATGGATAACATAATGGCTCATATGAAGAGCATTCAAACAAACATGACACTGATCATTCGTCTGGTATTAGAACATCTTCACAGACCAACATCACATCATGAATAACCCATAACACTGATCTGCAGCATAATAAAGAATGAATAATCACACTTTAAATAATATTACCGATCCGAACAACACAGAACGATCTCTACAGGACATGTCCGGACATGCACGTATGTCACGGACGCATAACTCTATTCAGATCAAGTTTAACACAAATATAATCAAATTGACTTACTTTGGAGGTCAGTGACTAACATCATGATATTACAGCTGCAGCAATCACCACGAACAAACAGGAATCGAAAACTTTACAGCTGACAGCTCGCACAGATCACACATCCACAGCAGATCGCAGCAGCTCAACTAACTACTGTACACTGCTCTGCATATTACCATGACTACGGTTTCAGAATAAAAGTCCCGACTGAATGAGCCTTTAATACATCTATCTATAAATTACAGGAACGTCTGTCTGTCTGTGTGTCCGTCTGTCTGTCTATCTCTCTGTCCGTCTGTCTGTTAATCAAATATCTGACCCGTTAGTCTGATGGATTTCAAATTTGACAGGTGTCTTGCTACGGGCAGGAGTATGTGCAGTGCCGAGTTTGACGTTGTTTGGATTAGAAATGCTATCGAAGATATCGTTAAATATATCGGCAATAAACATTCTGACATTAGAGAAATATAGAGATTCTTTTCCAGGTTGTTATTATACATTTATTACAATGTAATTATAAGTTTATTACAATGTAATTATACATTTATTACAGTATTATTATACATTACAATGTAAGTATACGTTTATTACAATGTAATTATACATTTATTACAGTGTTATTATAAATGTGTTACATTATTATTATTTTACATTTGTTACATTATTATTTTGTTACATTATTCTTTTTGAAAAAAGTAGCAATTATTTTTGGAAAATGTAGCGATTCTTTTTGAAAAAAGTAGCGATTCTTTTTTAAAAAGTAGTGTAAAAAATGTAATTATACATTTGTTACAGTCTTATTATACATTTATTACAATGTAATTATACATTTAATACAACGTATTTATACGTTTAATACAATGTAATTATACGTTTATTACAAAGTAACTATAAATAGTTTAAAAATTGTATAGAACTATGAAAAACTATGTATGGAACTATGAAAAAGTAACGATTCTTTTTTTGAAAAAGTATCGATTCACTTTTGAAAAAGTAGCGTTTCACTTTCGAAAAGTAGCGATTCTTTTTTGAAAAAGTAGCTATTCTTTTTTGAAAAGGTATCGATTGTAGCGATTAATTTTTGAAAAAGTATCGATTCACTTTTGAAAAAGTAGCGATTCTTTTTGAAAATGTATCTATTCTTTTTTCAAAAGTAGCGATTCTTTTTGAATATCTATTCTTTTTTAAAAGTAGCGATTCTTTTTGAATAAGTAGGCCTATCGATTCTTTTTTTTAAAAGTAGCGATTCTTTTTTTTTTAAAGTATCGATTCTTTTTGAAAAGTATCGATTCCTTTTTGAAAAAGTAGCGATTCACTACTTTCGAAAAGTATCGATTCATTTTTGAAAATGTCTCGATTCATTTTTTGAAAAAGTAGCTATTTAACTGAATCTGTAAGTCAGCTACACTGTTTAATTCTGAATATTATATTTTATTCTGGTGCGCTTAACGTTATCGTTTTCTCAGAGTTTAGGCTCCTGTGTAATAGTAGCCTAGGCTATTAAGCAACTCAAACATACCAAACCAACAATTACTAAAAACACACAAACTGATTTTGCACGGCATTGCACTAGTATATATCTATAAATTACAGGAACGTCTGTCTGTCTGTGTGTCTGTCTGTCTGTCTGTTAATCGAATATCTCTCGAACCGTTAGTCCGATGGATTTCAAACTTGACAGGTGTCTTGCCCGAGTTTGACGTTGTTTGGATTAGAAATGCAAAAGATATTGTTAAATATATCAGTAAAAGGAGCACACATTGAAGTTGTGGTTTAAAAATAAACATTCTGACATTAGAGTTGTGGTTTAAAAATTGTGGTTTAAAAAGAAACATTCTGTCAGCTAAACATTAAGTCAGCTACACAGTTTATTTCTGAATATTGTAGTTATTCAGAAATAAGTAGTTGTCAGTAGTTAGTTATATAGCCTATGTAGTTCAGTTTTCCATATATATTTCCATATATATTGTATGTCATTATGTCAGCTATGCACAAATAAAAATGTCACTGAACTTTTGCTGTGTAATTGTAACAATGAGCACTCAAACACACCAAACCAACAATTACTAAAAACACACACAAAAACTGATTTTGCACATACATACTGTCAAATCGATTAATCAAAAACCATAACAATAAAAAATTAAAGCTGGAAGCAGCAATTAGCGGTGTTCAAGCAGTTAAGGCCTTTAAGGCCGTTAAGCACAAAAGTATCAAAAGACATTAAGTTTGATGTAGCAAGCATTTAACCACTGACATCATAGATGGAATAGACCATGTTTTAGCATGATTTACCATGATATCCGACATTATAGTGTAATTTTTCATGACTTACCATGTTCCAGTATGATTTACCAGGATTCTAGCATGATTTACCTTATTTACTATGATTTACCATGTTTCTAGCGTTATTTACCATGTTTCTAGCGTTATTTACCATGATTTACCACATGGCTAGCAATTATGTGAAGCATCAGAACAAATGAAGTGATAAACTCTGACAAAATATGAATGTGTTATAATAGTAATTGTTATATAAGGGATTTTTAAAGGGATACTCCACCGTTTTTTTCATATTAAACTATGTTATTCCCTTAACAAGACGAGTTGATACATACCTCTCTCGTCTCAGTGCGTGCACTCAATAGTTCTGGCGCGCGCGACACTTTGATAGCACTTAACTAGCCCAGTTCATTCAATATGGGCCAAGCAGAGAAGCGACCAAACACCACGTTTTCCCTATTTAAATACAGTTACACAAGTAGTGTAACTCGACCTAGGACGGTGACACAAAATAAAACGTTGCGCTTTTCTAAGGGTGTAAAGTGGATAACTATATTGTATGGCGGAATACCATAGCAAGTGCTTGGGAGCAGTTCGACTCGGCGCATATATGGACTCGGTGCAGTAATATCATCACTCCGGAGAGTGAGAGGGGGAGAGGACTTTTCACGAGGGATGATATTACTGCGTCGAGTCGAAGTGCTCCCAAGCACTTGCTGTGATATTCCGCCATAGAATATAGTTATCCATTTTACACGCTTAGAAAAGCGCAACGTTTTATTTTGTGTCACCGTCCTAGGTATCGCGTGGCGCTTTTCCATTACCAGTACCAGCTCGACTCGACTTGCCTTGGCTCGCCTCGACTCGGGTCGCTTTTCGCTCCGTTTTCCATTGCAGAAAGTACCGCCACAAATAGTACCCGGTCGTCATAGCGACGCCTTTCGTTCCTCGTTGCCCCATCAAGCTCTCGCTGGATCCTCTCTTCGGCAACCAAACAAAGGAATGTCTGCACCTCCTCGTTTGACCACGGCGTATTCTTCTGAGTTGCCATAATAATAGTAGTAAGTTAACTATCTCTGGCCAAACTATTTAAAAATGGCGGGGTTATTTATTCTGGATACTCCATCTGGCGCGTGCAATGATGACGCAGATTCTCTGTGACCAATCAGCAGTCGGCATTGTTTTCACGTCACATTTTAGTATCGCCTTAGCTCGCTTAGAACCTCGCTGGAGGTGGTACGAAAAAAAGTACCCGAAAGCAGGTGCAGGTACAACTTTTACACAGTGGAAAAGCAAACAAAGGCGAGTCGAGTCGAGTCGAGCCGAGCCGAGGCGAGCTGGTACTGTGTAGTGGACAAGCGCCAAAAGTGTCTCGCGCGCCAGAGCGATTGAGTGCACGCACTGAGGCGACAGAGGTATGTATCAACTCGTCTTAGTTAGGTGAATAACATAGTTTAATATGAAAAAACGGTGGAGTATCCCTTTAAGAGTCTAAATATATGAATGCAAAAGCACATGTGAAAAGACTGTTAATAAGTAGAGTGACCAGCAGAAGACCACTTATTGGCTCACTTTCATTTTGAGCTACTTGGTTTAACCAGTATTCTGCACTAAAGCAATCCAGATTTTTCATGTTATCTCCATAATGCATGCTTACAGACACACACACACACACACACACACACACACACACACACACACACACTATTTATAAGATTATTCAGCATTTATTCAGAAATCTAGGACAACACATGCATATTCTGTTGTACATACATACATTTGAACTCTGTGATGGAAAAAAACATGTTTACTGCAAGTCTCCTTCAGGATTCATATTTCTCAATTTGCTACAATGGTCAGTATACTTCAATAGAGGAATTTTGACTAAATGTGAGTGTAAATGTTAAAATAGTGATTTTATAAAGTCTAAATAAGAATTATAGAATAATATTAGTTAGTAGCATGACAAAATGACTATTTTAAACAGCAGGGGGCAGTAGAATACCACTTATTGGCTTAATATGCCATTGTTCATATCATTTTCGACCTTTTTAATTGTTATAGAGGCCACTCCCCCTCCACACTGCACACTGAGTGACCACTCCCCCTCTCACACTGCACACTGAGTGACCACTCCCCCTCCACACTGCACACTGAGTGGCCACTCCCCCTCCACACTGCACACTGAGTGGCCACTCCCCCTCCACACTGCACACTGAGTGGCCACTCCCCCTCCACACTGCACACTGAGTGGCCACTCCCCCTCTCACACTGCACACTGAGTGGCCACTCCCCCTCTCACACTGCACACTGAGTGGCCACTCCCCCTCCACACTGCACACTGAGTGACCACTCCCCCTCCACACTGCACACTGAGTGGCCACTCCCCCTCCACACTGCACACTGAGTGGCCACTCCCCCTCTCACACTGCACACTGAGTGGCCACTCCCCCTCCACACTGCACACTGAGTGGCCACTCCCCCTCTCACACTGCACACTGAGTGACCACTCCCCCTCCACACTGCACACTGAGTGGTCACTCCCCTCCACACTGCACACTGAGTGGCCACTCCCCCTCTCACACTGCACACTGAGTGGCCACTCCCCCTCTCACACTGCACACTGAGTGGCCACTCCCCCTCCACACTGTACACTGAGTGGCCACTCCCCCTCTCACACTGCACACTGAGTGGCCACTCCCCCTCTCACACTGCACACTGAGTGGCCACTCCCCCTCTCACACTGCACACTGAGTGGCCACTCCCCCTCTCACACTGCATACTGAGTGGCCACTCCCCCTCCACACTGCACACTGAGTGGCCACTCCCCAAAATAAACATTCTGATATTAAAGGGTTGTGGTTTGAAAATATCTGAATATTATATTTTATTCACAGCCATCTTTTGTAGTAGCCTATTCGCAAATTGTTTGCTCAAACGTAGGGTTTTCTCGGAGTTCACTGTGTGCTCCCTGAATCATTGCGCTTATTCATTTGTGGATGTTAACTGAATCTGTAAGTCGGCTACACTGTTTACTTCTGAATATTATATTTTATTCTGGTGCGGTTAACGTTATAGTTTTCTCAGAGTTTATAGGCTCCTGTGTAATAGTAGCCTTGGCTATTCAGCAACTCAAACATACAAACCAACAATTACTAATAACAGATTTTGCACGGGCATTGCACTAGTAGTAAGAAAAAGACACAAAGATGAGTTTTACTGGATAGATGGCTATGCTATGGACAATGTCATAATATTAATGTAATAATATGAATGACATCAGTCTTTTAAACAATCATGTGAATATTACCTAATCATGGCATAGTTATAAAAGAATCTGTTATGCAGGTTAATATATTTAATGACACTAATTAGAACACCATTGTGATGACACTATAATTATTCAGAATTCTAAGACAAGAGTCAAATGAGTTTTTGTCACGACAATACAGTACAGTAATTTAAAGTGTTCGCAACAAGAACACTATGTATTAAATGTCCATTTCACAACACACTGACACTGTAAACCGTATTTTCAAATTTACAATATTCATCTCCATTTGCATTCAAGTAAACACAAAATACAATGCAACCAAATGTGAACCCATGTTTTGTTCTCTAGTAAATATAGGCCTAGTATATTTATTTAATACGAACACTACTATTCCATTCTATTCTTATAAAAAAACTTGCTATACTGTAACTGGGACTAGTCACGCATATTTTTGCCCTTTTTTTGGTTTGATTGCTTCCATTGTTCTCATTTGTAAGTCACTTTGGATAAAGCGTCTGCTAAATGATTAAATGTAAATGTACATTTTTAGCAAAGGATAATTATACGTGGGTAATTGCTCTAGTTCAAAAGTTTGGGGTCTGATTTTTTTCTTCATTTCATTCTTTGATGCATAGAGTTAGAAAACATTTATTTGAAACAGATTTTTTGTAACAATGTAGAATTTTTTGCTCTCATTTTAATGCTGTCAATTTAATGTATTCTTGCTGAATAAACAAAACAATTTATTTAAAAACAATCTTACTGACCCCAAACACTTGAATGGTAGGCCTAGTGTTTTTTATGTTTGTTTTGGTTTTGTTAGTTTGTTTCAGGGGTTGAGGTCAAGTCATCTGGCATCGGGCACAATAAATCACCACCACACCAGATTGTAGGGTTCCCATCCAAAATCCCAGTTTAAACCCTATAAAATGTGCTTCCCGTGGTAAAATCTAAAATCTAAATTAACTGATTTTATAGTCTATATTATTTTATAGGGGCCTGGTTTCACAGACAGGGTTTAGATTAAGCCAGATTAAGCTTTAGTTCAATTAGGACATTTGAGTAGCTTTTATAGATGTGCCCTAGAAAAAAACATTACTGGTGTGCATCTTGAGACAAAACGGCACTGATACATTTTGAGATTTGTCAGTCAGTACAAGTGCTCAAACATGCATTTTAGTCTGGGACCAAGTTTAAGCCTTAATTGTCTGTGAGACCACCGTGGGAATATGTCTTAAGGGTCAGGTCAGGTAGAAAAAAAACTCTTTAGGTTGCAATTAAACAACTCTATGAGATAAACCTTGCGCACTTATGTTGTCAGCATTCTCATCCATAATTACTACTAGCATTTCCAAAGCTAGAGGCATGTTGGCGAAATAGCAGTTGAAGGCGTTTCTCCAGGGAGGCAGCGCGGATGATGTCATCTCCGTAAGCGGGACATGAGCGGTCTCTCTATAAAGAGCAAGCCGTCACTACAAACTCCTCACTCTTCTCAGTCACACTCACAGCCATCAAAGCTGCTCAGCTCGGTCGAGTTGGCGACTCCAGCGCTGCTAAACAACACAAAAGCCGCAAGATGTCGACCGACATGTACTCAGAATCTCGCCGGGTCTGCCCTTCGATCCACGGGAACAAGTTTGACACAGCGAGCCGCAAGCGGGCAGTGGCGAACATCTTCGAGAACGTCAACCAGGACGCGCTCATGCGACTCTTCCAGAAAACGGGAGACATGAAAGCCGAGGAGAGAGTGAGAAGCATCTTCTCCTTCGCGCAAGACCCCGAAGAGACGGCCAGAGCTCTGATGGCCCTCAAGCAGAGGAAGAAGGACAAGTTCCTCCGGATCGCGGGGATGCTGCGACACTTTCTGAAGCTGCGTTGAACGTCTTCACGCGATGACTCGCGGCTGCAGGGTTGTTCATTTCAGACCGCCGGTGTCATTTACCACCTGGCGATGACGGACACGTCCCGAGTGGACGAGAAAGGACCAGACAGACATGAAAGGAAGCCTCGTCAATGACACGAGCCCATTGAGACCAGACATGAAGGACGGGACGCACAGTATCTGGAGCTGTGGAGGAGCTCAGTGTGAAGGAGTCCCCTCGTGCATCATACTATGAAGACGCGCGAAAATGTTTCTCGTGAACTATGCATTTTAAAAATGGACTTTTCCACGTACTACTGCACCTTATAGGTGTATTTGTTGGAGCAGAATGTGTGATTAGAGACAGAAGTTATATTGCCTGAAAACTGCCTATAAATATTATGCCTTATCTCTATGCCACTTTGATATTGTGACACGTGTTTTAACTCAATGGCCACTTATTTATTTGTCACAATGTTATAACACCAGTTAATGCATTTTTCACAATATTATTTTTCATTATTTGTATAATAAATTATTAACTAAACAGTGACTTTTCTCTTTCTTGACTTTACATTTGGTTTTAAAATGACTGACATGGTCATTTTATTATAAAATGCCTGGGATGGAGTTAGATGATTTACAGTCAGGTCTCTGTGCTGCTTAATTGTACATTGTTTTAGGCACTTTCTATTTAAACATTTTTTTTTTTTCAAAATTAAGGGTCCTCCTGGAGTTGTTCCCAACTTTACCTTTAATAGATCCGGCCTTGTTTGTAGTTAAGGCCCCATATCTACTCTACAAAATCAAGTTTGACACATTGATGCGTGAAATCTGAAAACTGACATTGCTGCAAAGTGTAACCCACAAACCCACAATTTCAGTTGTATAGTACAAAAGATATATCAACAATACAACTTTTATTAGACCTCAGCCAGGGGTATTGCACTTCTTTCACTTTTTGTGAAAAAGGCTGAAATAAGGAGGGACTGTCACTCCTGTCACTCATCACTTGCGGTCTGGTTCATTTTCATGCAGGCTCGTCTCTTTGCTTTGCAGCTTACCAGACCAGAGTGAACCAGTTTCTGGTCGATTCAGCCGTTTGTTAAAGGTGTATTGCATTACCGTGACGTGTAGATAAGAAGCTTTAACAGGGGCTCATCTCTTTAGATCTTTCTCTGTCATTCTTTTTGATAATTTGATACACTGTGAAAAAGTAACTGCCTTGACTTTTTAAGTACAATCAACTTGGATGTTTAAGTCTATTAAACTTAAATTACATTAAACTGACTTTTAAAAATTAAATGAATATTGTATAACTTATAAGAAAAGTTGAAAATTGCTTAACTTATTTTGGTGAGTTAATGTAAAAACATATGTTGTCATGACTTATTGATCATTTAATTTTTTACAGCGTAGCGATATGTAGTTTAGCACATACTTTGTCAGACTTTTGGCATGGTTTAGGATTAGGGCTGCAAGAGGGGAAGATCAGTGGATGCCTGTTAATCTTAATGCTCTGATCAGTCGCCGTATACTGGCTCAAACCAGTTCTGATGGGCTGGGAATGCGTCATCTGACATCTGACTACCTTGCGGTCATGTAAGGTCTAGACGACAGAGAGCTCAACCCCCTACCTTTGCTTCATCGCTGCAGGAGGGAGTTTCCTATGTAAACATTCACCTGGCAAAGGTGAATGTGGTGGAGACAAACACACACACACACACACACACACACACACACACACGCGCGCGCACGCACGCACGCACGCACGCACGCACAGACACTGTGAGCTATTATTAAAACCTTTTGAACTAGAGCAGCTGTAGGAGTTTAATAAAATAATGACATTCAACATGACATTGTTAGAACGCAGATGCAATGTGCTCAATGTTTGAGTTATTTGCTGTCAGCTTGCAGCGTCCAACTTTCCATTTAAAGGGTTAGTTCACCCAAAAATTAAAATTAAGTCATTAATTACTCACCCCCATGCTGTACCAACCCCGTAAGGCCTTCGTTCGTCTTCGGAACACAAATGAAGATATTTATGATTAAATCTGACAGCTGGATCACTCCTCCATAGGCTCCCTAAGGGAATGACACCGGACGGCCCAGAAAGTCATTAAAGAAAATGTTTAAATATTCCATGTCACAACAGTGGCTCAACTATAAGTTTATCAAGCGACGAGAATACTTTTTGTGCGAAAAAACAAACAAAAATAACGACTTTATTCGACTATTCCTTTTCTTCCTTGAAACGAGACTTCAAGAGATTTCCACGACGCATGCGCGAGAATTGCGATCTCCTTCAACTACTTCAGTTAAGTTCTCGCGCGTGCGCGTCGTGGAAATCTCTTGAAGTCTCGTTTCAGGCCTACAAGAAAGAAAAGGAATAGTCGAATAAAGTCGTTATTTTTGTTTGTTTTTTCGCACAAAAAGTATTCTCGTCGCTTGATAAACTTATAGTTGAGCCACTGTTGTGACATGGAATATTTAAACATTTTCTTTAATGACTTTCTGAGCCGTCCGGTGTCATTCCCTTAGGGAGCCTATGTAGCAGTCATGAACCTCTCAGATTTAATCATAAATATCTTCATTTGTGTTCCGAAGACGAACGAAGGCCGTACGGGGTTGGTGCAGCATGGGGGTGAGTAATTAATGACTTAATTTTCAGTTTTGGGTGAACTAACCCTTTAAGCAAACAATGATTTTCTTTTTTCAATTTGTCTGTCAGCATTCATTTCCTTGTTTTTTTTCCTTTTACGGTAACATGATTGTTTAGGTCTACTACTGCTAAATATTTAGCCAATTGTCCTGTCTGTCTTGTGTGCTGTATGATATGCTTGACACAAGATTGTCCTCTCTCTCCCACCCATTTCCTGTCTTTCAGTGAGTTCAGAACAGGGAACTTTGAAGTGAATAAACTGCATGGAAGCAATATGTGTATGTGTGTGTGTAAGTTTCTATAGTGACAGAAGGAGCAAAGTAGAACTGACAGCAAAGCTGCTTTTATCAGTTTACACCGGACTCAGGCCTCTCCGGTACAAACTGGTTGAGACTGACAAGTGATAAAGGAACCAAAACTGCTTGTGGTGTTGCATAGAAAAGTGAAAAGAAAAAGGTTAATTTAAGTGAACAAGAAAAAGTGGCATTTTGTGGACTTAAAGTAAAGTCCACTGATCTGTTCTGAGTTAGTTTTTTTAGTTCCAGTATAAATGAATGTCCCAGGTCCATTTGGTGTTAACATGGTTTCCAGATAGCAAGTGGAATATTTTAATGTTTGCATATACCATTTATTTAACCTGTTAACTGTCACCCCACTTTTCAGCATAGATCTGAACTTGGTTGTAATTCATGAATGCTTTGGAATACAGACAGAAGGTTGGTATTATGTTTGATGCAGACGCGGTGTAGAAAAGTTATAGTAGTTTACGTTTACTGTAAAGCAAATTTACCGAACTAAAAAAAAAATATTTTAAATAAAATCAAAGCCATTTGTCTAACCAAGTTGTACTCCAAATTTGAAGTCGAACCACTAAATGGTTTAAAGTACCATTACCATGGTAATGCAATGTCCAATTGCATTACCACAAGCTGCATGTGTGTTGTGCTTGTCTCACATTAGCAATCGCTCCAGCTGCCTCGTTCCGCTCCAACGGCTTTTGTAACGTTGATAAATCTTTAATACCTGTACATTACCGGTAATCCATGAATATATGATTTCTGCCCAAGTCCCGTCATATTCTCCACCGGCTGTAAAGGTGAAGACAACAACTCCCATGATTTCGGGAAATCAAGGCGTCATCAAGCTATGCTTTTGTTTTGAATAACCTCTAGTGGCGAAAAATTACATAGTGTTCCTTTAAGCTTATGATTACCCAATAGTTGATTACTAAAAAAAATGTGATGGGGAAAAAAGTCAATAAAATAGCACGGCAAGTGTACCACCATACAAGTACACTGACACGCTATACCAAGTCACATTTTATATGTTTTTAGCCTATATTGTGTTTTAAATAATAACCAATATCAATAAAAAAATTGTATCTTTAATTTATTAACAGCTGTTGTTTGGACGTTATTTATAAAATAAAATAAAAACATTAATAGTCAGCTATTTTTTTTTTATATTAGTCAGAAATCCTCAGTAAGTCCAGGTGTAGTGAAGGTTGCAGTGTCCACCTTTTTACTGAGGTGACTGTTCACTTAAAAATGCATCTGATAATCAGTTCAATGATCTAAAATAGTGATGTCAGAGTGGTTGAGTTTGTAATTAGTTTGTCCATTTCCAGCAGTTTAACCAATTCAGGGAGTTTTGTTGACTGAAAATACTGAGTTTAAACGTACTTGAATTTCCATCTGTATTTTGTGGTTATCTTTTAATATATCTCTGGTTTAATTTTTGTACTTTTGATTAAGTGGATCGGAGAGAACAGGGTATCGCAGACATATTGTCCTCCGGGGTTAAATGGATTTCTGCATGCGCACATAATTTCAGTTTGCAATTGCAAGAGGTTTCCCATTTATACTGTACCTATAGGCTGAGAATTTCACATCTTGGTGTAACATTCAAAATCATTCTTAAGTTGGCATGCCATTGGCTATTTTTGTTTTAGATAAAGCTGCGAACAAGTGATTCCATTTAATTTCTTCTGAAACAAATGTGGTTGTCACAAAAGCAGAACCAGACAGCTTCACCCAGACGCTTCTGTACACATTTTTCCTCAGCTGAGTAAGAAGTCTAATTTCTGTCATGTGACCAGTCCAGCTCAGCTGCTGACAGACTAGCTTCTCTACACACGAATGCTCATGTAATGCTCATTGTGACCAGCTTCCTCTATTGGCATCAAAGAACCTATAATGAAAGTGGTGATAGGGAAACATCCACCACACCGCAGCCGTCCAACAGATGTCAAGCAGGATGAGAAATGGTTGTTTTACAGGAAAGAAGGGGTTAGAAGTGGGGCAGGCATTAAGTGGTGTGTTCAGACTGCTTTCCGCTACACATGCGGACATGATTCTCTGTTTCCTAAAAGCACATACTTTATCTGTAAGTCACTTCAAGCCTAGATGGCGCTGAGTGAGAGATGGCCCACAATGTTGATGAAAAGCCCATTGTTACCAATGGATGAATCAATTCTTTGTGTTTGTTTGTATGTGTATGTCTACATTTGTGCGTATATGTGGTACGTCAGTGCAGTATATTATCTGACCCCTACAGTCCCGACGTCACTCGAGAACAGCTCTGCTGACTTGTGTTGACGCAAAGTCCACATACCAAGCGAAATATTTGGGACATTTCAGTCATATTTCTGCAATTTCCTGTACACTTATATCCATCAAAAGTGATGATTTGATGATTTTTGCTGTCGACAAATGAAAATGTAACAGAAAATAAAAAAACAAGTGTACAAGACCATGTTTTTGAGAATGAGGGAAACAGTTTAAGCCAATCTAATTAATTAGTGACACAATCTTAAATCCCATGCATATTCTGTTCAAATGTTCGAGGTCATAAAATAATACTATGTATCTGCTACTGTTGATGTTGGAAAGTGTTATTTTCGAAAATTAATGCTTTACACACTATTGGACCTCGCATTTTATTAGCCTATTATTTTTAAACTCTTTTCTCTGAATTATTTTTGAGGAGACACTGTAAAAGCAACCCTTTGTCACACTCATGCCTCCGACAATAAGATAGATCTTGAGAGAGAACATTTTATAAAGAAACATTGTCCTCCAGTCTTCTATTATGACGTTCTAATCGTATTAAGTTTTTCTGTGTTAAATCTAGAGGCTGAGAAAAGAATATCTGTGACATAAAAATGTATTCTTAACCTCAAATGCTCTTGGCTTTTTTTCTTTTTATGGAGCAATATGAACTATAAAAATGATTTCAATTAAAAAGGACTTCTGTGACAAAAATGGCAAATGATTTCTTTCAGATTTTGCTTAAGCACAAAATATATGTAAGTATTTGAACTAAATTACCTAACAATGTTCCAGGTAAATCTGAAAGAATAATCATTTGCAGCATGCAATAATTTACATTGACTGTCCCATATTGCACTTTAACCTTGTGTTTCTCTAGGACCTCGGATAGACTCAGTCATCAAATGCGTTCTCTCTGGAGGGGATCTCCTCTCTATTGTTCTCTCCCTGTCGTGTGTGTTCTGGACAGAGGAGTGAAGCCTCTTCCTGTGTGGCTCTTCTGGCTGCCCCGGGCAGGGCGGCTGTCTCGGCCCGCAGACTCTCTGTCTCGTTGCTGTTCCACTGGCCGGCCTTGCCATTGTTCTATCCCTCCTCTCCTTTGTCCTGCTCCCCTCTCCACCTCTTTCCCCACTCCCTATGTCCTCCTTTTTCTCTGCAGGTGTTGAGAAGGAAGCCCTCTCAATACCACACAATGGCAGAACAGCCCTCCTATTTATATATCCATTTCTCTGCTTATTTATTCTCCTGGGTATTTTTGGAGTGCTGTTATAGTGCTCAGAAGAAGTGATTTAATAATAATGGGCTAATACTTAAAGAAAGACAAACAACTTTTATATACAGTTGGTTATATATTGCAACCATTTAGAGCCTTTTTCTTAGAAATGCACAATATATTGGCGGTCATGTGGGCCATTTTGATAAATGTCATACAGATAAATGCATGAATTTTTAATGTTAGGTATTGGTCCTCTAAATAAAATGTGCTGATGTATTTAAACAGATGTATTATTTGTAGTTAGCCCACGTTTGTTAAACAAATACATTTAATAATTGCTAGTGAGCAAACAATAAATAAATATATATATATATATATATATGCCGATATCCTATAAACTGGGTGGGGCTTTCTGGGATAGTCGTAAAATGGTTCAGATCATACTTAGATTTATGGTCTCCTATACTCACATAATAACCTCTCCCTTCTGAGTGGACATCCATGACATGCAGAGTCCCTCCAGGCTCAATTCTTGCACCACTCCTATTCAACCTGTATATGCTCCCAATGAGCCAAATAATGAGAAAGAACCGAATCTCTTACCACAGCTATGCAGACGACACACAGCTCTACTTAGCCCTATCGCCTAACGACTACAGCCACATTGACTCCCTGTGCCAATGCATTGATAAAGTAAACAGTTGGATGTGCCAAAACTTTCTTCAGTTAAACAAAGACAAAACTGAAGTCATTGCGTTTGGAAACAAAGAGGAAGTTCTCAAGGTGAATGCATACCTTGACGCTAGGGCTCTAACAACTAAAAATCAAGTCAGGAATCTTGGTGTGTCTCTAGAGTCAGACCTTAGTTTCAGTAGTCATGACAAAGCAATAACTAAATCAGCATACTATCACCTGAAAAATATTGCAAGAATTAGATGCTTTGTTTCAAGTCAAGACTTAGAAAAACTTGTGCATGCTTTTATCACCAGCAGGGTGGATTATTGTAATGGACTCCTCACTGGCCTTCCTAAAAAGACCATAAGACAGTTGCAGCTCATACAGAACACAGCTGCCAGGATTCTGAGCAGAACCAGAAAATATGAACATATCACACCAGTCCTCAGGTCTTTACACAGGCTCCCAGTTACATCTGTCTCCTCAAAAGAGTCCATTTGCAAGCAGCAGAAGGCCACCTTATGTTACACACACACAGCACAGTAAACCTGCATTGTTCACTCAACTGCGCATAATGGCAGCAAATTAATAAAAAACGCAATATTGACCCGCGTTCTGTTTTCTATCATGCGCCGTGCACGTTTGCGATGACGTAATATGCACGCAAGGCACCAGGGTTCGATATAATCAAGTTGAGTGTGAAACCAGACCAACGCTGCGGGGAGCGCCGGGAACAAACGCGCTCGGGCTCGGACCGCAGCAAACGAGCCCAGTGTAAAAGCCCCCTAGGCTGACAAGACTAGACTAGACTATGACTGTACAAAAAAAAAAAAAAAACAATAGGCCTACTACTAATAAAATGTTCACAACGACAAAACTTTCCACAATGTAGGCTACTCACAGGTAAGATAAGCACAGAGAATGATACACAATGAACTGACACAGGACAGCAAACACAAGGAGATTAAATAGGGAACACTAATGACGAGGACAGGTGAGGCTGACTAGACAATAATGACAAGATGAGGATAACAAGGGGGCGGGGTAAGGTAACGAGACAACACAAGCACATGACCCAAACAACAGGCCATGCTTGTACACAAAACAAAACATGCATGGGTCTGCCATGATCCTGCCACAAGAGAAGACTAGGAAAAATCAATGAAATGGCAGAATCATGACAATTATGCCAGCCGCAGCTGGAACCAGCTTCCAGAGGAGATCAGATGTGCTCCTACAGTAATCACATTCAAATCCAGACTCAAAACACTTCTGTTTAGCTATGCATTTACTGAATGAGCACTGTGCCACTGTTCGTCCGACTGTTTTTACTGTACTTTATTTTAATTTTTATTCTAAACTGTTTTAATTATTCTTATTTGTTTTGATTATTTTAATTTCTTTATTCTAAACTGTTTTAATTATTGTTATTTCTTTTGATTTTTTTATTTCTTCTATGTAAAGGACTTTGAATTACCATTGTGTATGAAATGTGCTAATAAACTTGCCTTGCCTTGCATATATATTTATGATATGATATTTAGTGTCATTTGAAGCATGTAAGGATCTAGACTCTTAGAAAAAATGGTAAAATTGGATTCTAAATGAAACCCCATAGGGCTCTTGACTCAATAAAAAAAAAAAAAAAAAACTTTATGCCAAAATGGTTCTATAGCAGAAGACATGTTTAAATGAACATTTTATGATTAAATGAAACTGAAGAAATCACACATGATGTAATAGCTCTCGATAATATTATTCACTTGAGTGTAGAGATAGACACGTCACAAAATGTTTCAGTGTTTCATCAAGGCGAATGAGGTAACAGTCTGTTTCAAAACTGATGACAGGATAAACATCGTCAGACTGTTGTCTTAATCTTTTAAAGACTTTTAGCTTTAATCTTGTGGTTGTTGGCAAAGTGCACTGTGTCAACCTTGTGTGTGTCAGAAATAAAGATGTGCGAACTCTTGGAGTCTTCACTAAACACGTTTTCTATTGACAGACAGCCAGTGTCTAGTGGCTTAGTTAGACAGAATACTAGAATCCTGGTTAATTCGACGTTTTGTCATATGGCGTCACCTATATGACGCCAAAGGATGAGAATGCGTTGGTTAAATCACAGATGTCATCACATCAGCATTATACAAATCAGAGAGGCTGTTTTTTTTGGCCCTTGTTACGTGGCTTGTTCAATGACTCATTGAGCATTGTCTGGGGAACCTGGTAAATGCTGTGCTACTTATTTATCTACAGTAAATGATTTCATAGTACATCCTGTCTGTAGTCATCTCAAAGTCTGAAAACACTCCTTCAGAAATTCACCTGCCATTATCTGACTTAGTCACTTTTCGTGAGGTGTTTCCCCTGAGAGGCCTCTTTAAAAAAAAAAAAGTCAAAGAAAATAATAAAACAAAAAATAGGGGAGCGCGGGGCACAACCTAACGCGGGGTTAAATGTAACACGGACCTTTTACATAGTTAGTCGGGATCAAGCCGGTTGCGTTTCCACTCTTTTTCTCGCGCTGCCAGAAGACAGCAATGCGTTTTTGCGTCCCGCGAATTTGCGGAAAGTTTTGATAAGATTTCATGAAGATGCTGGACAAAGAGTGTTTTGACACCATGCAAGTAAATTTTTTCATCATAGGTTTTTTTTCGGTTTCTGAGTTGGGTGTGTACGTCACCAAATCTAACTTTAGGCCGGATTCACATATAGCGCCTAAAAACGCGTAGAAAACGCTGGGCGCGCCGCATTCTCCTTTTTCCAAAGCGCTAGAGCGGTTGCGCTCCGGTTGGTTCTTGTCACGTGACCCACTGTGCGCTTATGGTGCGCTTGCGGCATTCTGAAAAGTTGAGATGTTGTTATCTCGATGCGGCGCGGACGCGCTTGGAAAAAAACGAGCGCGTCGCACCGCGACCGCGTCGCTTCCATTATGAGCGCGCATACCGCGCGCCTACATTTGAAATAATGAACTTGAGCGCGCAAAAGACGCGATATGTGAATCGGGCCTTATATTGCCTTAATAACTGTCTTGTTGGCTAAAACATAGCACCGTTTTGAAACATGTCAGCAACTCCTAGCAACTGTTAGCTAGGCTTAAAATCAAGAATTAAAATTAAAAGAAGAATTAAAAGCCGCCAAGTGTACAATGATAATCAAATGAAAACAGGGAGCCACACAACTTCTAGGTTTGAGTATTTATTTATATATTTAACTTTGTTGGACTTTCACAAACAATGTTGGAATTTTTTATTTATTTTTTATTTAGTTTACTATGCATTGATCACTTGTTTCTTTTTTTTTTTAATATAGCCTGGTTTTAATGCAATAAACCCTTTAATTTTTTTATTAAAATGTTTTATTAAGTTTTTATTATTATTACTGTTATTATTATCAATAATAATAATTTTACATGCAGCTGCCACACATAAATGTAATTCAATTGCAATTACAATATTTGATGATTTTATTTATTTATTTATGTATTGCTTGCAAAACTGTGCAGCCCTTTTCTATGTCTCTATCCATGATATTGATCCATAATAGAAGGATGATTGGATGAAGGATGGATGTATGGATATCTATCTATACAGATGCACAAACAATATCAAACTATACAGATAAAATAGTACTGAATTATGTGTGTTACACACAAGTGTTACAACTAACCCCTCTGTCTGTTACAATTAACCCCACATATGGGGTAAGTTGTAACATTTGCACTTCTGTCACTTTCAGTGCAACTGTACGAAAATGGAAGCTCCTAGAAAAAAACTTTAAGTGTTCATATGTAGCAGAGATGTGTATGTTGCTTGTGTAAAAAAAAGATGAATCTAACTTAATTATTTTTTAAATAATTGAGCCAAAACCAAAATGTGTTAGGTTGTGCCCCGCTCTCCCCTATTACAAAATAAGATTTTGTAAAATTATTTTATTTACTCAGGGAAAACACCTCATCCTCCTCATACAAAAATACTCAGATAATAGATAGAGAGAACAGTCCATCACAGAAACATTTTGCGCACACAATTTCAGCAGGTGTCTTTCCATGTTATGCCTTCATGAATATCTGCATGTAACACTGACATTTGTGTATTTCATAATCGAGATCTTGGCTAATACAAAGTAGAACTACACAGCTGCGCTCTGTTTAATATAGGAGGTTGATAAGAGAAACGCATGCTAATAATATCCTATACAGGTTTGAACCTACCAATGACATACAGTATAGGCAGGAAGTGAAAGGAGCCTGGCGTTGTCACCTTTTTCCAGTTCAGTCTCTCGCCACATTGAGGCCCTGCAAATGCTCTTAACTTCCTATACATGATGTTATCACACCGAGTCATGGGGAGGACTCATTGTTATAGATTCAGCTGAAGCGTTTATGATAAAATCACAAAGAAACGCTATCATAAATTATGTCTGCTATTGTGAGCCTGCCTTTGTGAGGTGCTCTGCCGTTTCCTCAGTATATCCTCGGAAAGATGCAATCAGTGTTGATACTGAATCTGAGTTACTCTTCTCTATAAACTCTCACTCCCGTCATACACTTTCCAGAATCCTCTGCCTGTTCTTGCATGCAGTTTTATGTCTTTTATATAACTTGTGATATTTTAAGGAACAGTATGGGGGTCATTATTTTGCTCATTCCATCCATCTGGCCTTTTTATCACTGCTTCTGCATTTATTCTCACATCGAAAAATCGGTCCAAATAGAAAGTGAGGAGAGAAGAGAGAAAGCAGTAAGAATGCAAAAAGATGAGATGGATGAAGTAGTATGTCGGGTGATGATGGTGAGGTATCTGGCAGGACAAGGAGGCCACATGATTGGAGTATGACCACTGCAGTGGGAAGGATTAGAATGGGTAACCAATGGCAAATGAGCCAGGTCACATCAGGGGCACAGATAAAACAATGTGACCTAAATAGACACCAGCTGACTAGCTCATTTGTAACTGAAATGGAACATCTTGAAGGCATCTCAGACAGGTCTAGTTAGATTACAGTTTCAAACCAAACAGACTCACTTTTTGACATTACTGTGAAGGTTAACTTCTGGAAAAAAGAAAGGACAGATTAAAAAGGTCATTTGCTTCTAATTTCTTCATCCTTCTGTGTAGCTCAAACAGTAGAGCATTACTACAGCAAAGTCATAGGTTCAATTCCCATGGAATGTAAGAACTGATAAAATATATGCTTTTTAATTGCAGTTTGAGTTGCATTGGTTTACAAACCACTGTCAAATATATACATCATGTGGCTCAAACAGAGAAGCATGGTGCTAGCAATGGCAAGGTCATGGGTTCAATATCTGGGGAAAGCATGAACTGAAAATGCAATGTCATTCACCTTGGATAAAAGCTTCTGCAAAGAAAAGTCCAAAACAAAAGGACCAAATGTATTGTGCTAATATGATGGAATTTTCCATATTGAATTGCAGTTGTTTTCCACGTCTTTTGAATTACACATCGCATTGTATTTTGTTTTAGGGTTAAAGGAAATGTCCGTAAACTTTATAAGTACAACTTTTATAAAACATTTTTGTTGATTGAAATAAAGCTTAAATAAAATACAATTAATGAAAAACTAAACACAAATTTGAAATGTTGCCTAAATACGTACTAAAAGTACTAACTGAAAAATAAAAGCAAAACTGAACTAAAACTAAAACTTGTTACCACTGTGCAGGCTGCTGGTGGTGGTGTAATGGTGTGGGGGATGTTTTCTTGGCACACTTTAGGCCCCTTAGTGCCAATTGGGCATCGTTTAAATGCCACGGCCTACCTGAGCATTGTTTCTGACCATGTCCATCCCTTTATGGCCACCATGTACCCATCCTCTGATGGCTACTTCCAGCATGATAATCCACCATGTCACAAAGCTCGAATCATTTCAAATTGGTTTCTTGAACATGATAATGAGTTCACTGTAGTAAAATGGCCCCCACAGTCACCAGATCTCAACCCAATAGAGCATCTTTCGGATGTGGTGGAACGGGAGCTTCGTGCCCTGGATGTGCATCTCACAAATCTCGATCAACTGCAAGATGCTATCCTATGGGCCAACATTTCTAAAGAATGCTTTCAGCACCTTGTTGAATCAATGCCACGTAGAATTAAGGCAGTTCTGAAGGCGAAAGGGGGTCAAACACAGTATTAGTATGGTGTTCCTAATAATCCTTTAGGTGAGTGTATAATACTAAAAACAACACTGTACACATGCACTAAAAGTCATTAAGTGAATAAAATGGAGTTGAGGATTTTACATGTCTTAAATGATCTAAATGTTTTTAAAAATTTGGCCATAGATTGCTTTTGAAAAATATACACAACGTAACTCTCCTGTCATTCACAATAACATTACTGATTGCATAAGTCTGCAGGGCCTTGGTTCAGTTTACTTTTTGTTCAAGGCTTGGGAAGAGTTCCAGCAAAACAAAGTCCTGCATTGACTCATATTATAACATAACATAAACAGAAAAGGACACACTGAACTGATCAAGTGTCAAAACAACAGACGCAGCCCCACACCCCATGACACTTTTGGAGCCATCCGAGATCCAATACATCTGGCTGTGTTTTTCTAGTGGCAGCAGCAATATAAGTGAATGCGCTCTGGACCAGTGAAAGAACTGGTCTCAAACCTGTTCAGCTTAACCACAGCCAGATCAGTCCAGAAAGAATAGAAGAGCGAGCACATGGGCTTAATGCTGCCGCCTGGTATCTAAAGCCATTAAGTAGCTCAGCTCAGCTCTCCGAGCCGAGCACTAACTCCACTTCACACCCAACCTGGGCGGCGATGTGCACGGTAAATACAGCAGCACGAAACCAGTTGCTTTGTGATACTTTTGGTGGGTTTGTTTGGTGTAACTCAAATAAATAAGAAACATTTTAAAATCTGTTTTATGCAAATGCAATTTGTGAAACTGTCCAGCTTTTAGGTTTCTTCCAATGGCCTCTGGGCTAGTGAAATCTGCTCATGACTGATGCTTTAGGTCACCTGAACACTCATCCTCTGCATTCCTGTTGAAACCTGATTAGCTGGTTTTGAATAACCTCTCTTTATGCTGAGATTATTTGAGGTATTAATTTTATTATGGGTTCAGGTAGAATTTGGTTATGGGAAACAAGTATTAGAACATTTATAAGGGGAAATTTGGCAGGTGTATCCCTTACAAAAAAATACTGCAATTTTTTTCAAGTAATACTGCAGTTTTTGCTACATGTAGAAAAATGCAGTTTTTTGGACACGAAAAAACTGCAATATTGCAGTATAGCTGGAGTACAACTGCAGTTACGGCAATACAACTGAAGTAGTACTACATATCAGAAATACTGCAGTATTATTGAAGTAGTACTAAAATAATACTGCAATATAACTGCGGTATTACTACTATTACTGTGGGTGGTGATGGCGCAGTGGATAAGACACATGCCTTTGGTGGGTTCGAATCCACTGTGAGACACCAATGTGTCCCTGAGCAAGACACTTAACCCCTAGTTGCTCCAGAGGCGTGCGACCTCTGACATATATAGCAATTGTAAGTCGCTTTGGATAAAAGCGTCAGCTAAATGAATAAATGTAAATGTAAATTACTACACTGAATACTACAATAATACTGCAATATAACTGCAGTAGTACTGCACTGAATACTACAATAATACTGCAATATAACTGCGGTATTACTGCACTGAATACTACAATAATACTGCAATATAACTGCGGTATTACTGCACTGAATACTACAATAATACTGCAATATAACTGCGGTATTACTGCACTGAATACTATAATACTGCAATATAACTGCGGTATTCCTGCACTGAATACTACAATAATACTGCAATATAACTGCGGTATTACTGCACTGAATACTACAATACTGCAATATAACTGCGGTATTACTGCACTGAATACTACAATAATACTGCAATATAACTGCGGTATTACTACACTGAATACTAAAATAATACTGCAATATAACTGCGGTATTACTACACTGAATACTAAAATAATACTGCAATATAACTGCAGTATTACTGCACTGAATACTACAATAATACTGCAATATAACTGCAGTATTACTGCACTGAATACTACAATAATACTGCAATATAACTGCAGTATTACTGCACTGAATACTACAATAATACTGCAATATAACTGCAGTATTACTGCACTGAATACTACAATAATACTGCAATATAACTGCAGTAGTACTGCACTGAATACTTCAATAATACTGCAATATAACTGCGGTATTACTGCACTGAATACTACAATAATACTGCAATATAACTGCGGTATTACTGCACTGAATACTACAATAATACTGCAATATAACTGCGGTATTACTGCACTGAATACTACAATAATACTGCAATATAACTGCAGTAGTACTACACTGAATACTACAATAATACTGCGATATAACTGCGGTATTACTGCACTGAATACTACAATAATACTGCAATATAACTGCGGTATTACTGCACTGAATACTACAATAATACTGCAATATAACTGCGGTATTACTGCACTGAATACTACAATAATACTGCGATATAACTGCGGTATTACTGCACTGAATACTACAATAATACTGCGATATAACTGCGGTATTACTGCACTGAATACTACAATAATACTGCAATATAACTGCGGTATTACTGCACTGAATACTACAATAATACTGCAATATAACTGCAGTAGTACTGCACTGAATACTACAATAATACTGCAATATAACTGCGGTATTACTGCACTGAATACTACAATAATACTGCAATATAACTGCAGTAGTACTGCACTGAATACTACAATAATACTGCAATATAACTGCGGTATTACTGCACTGAATACTACAATAATACTGCAATATAACTGCGGTATTACTGCACTGAATACTACAATAATACTGCAATATAACTGCAGTAGTACTGCACTGAATACTACAATAATACTGCAATATAACTTCGGTATTACTGCACTGAATACTACAATAATACTGCAATATAACTGCAGTAGTACTGCACTGAATACTACAATAATACTGCAATATAACTGCAGTAGTACTGCACTGAATACTACAATAATACTGCAATATAACTGCAGTAGTACTGCACTGAATAATACAATAATACTGCAATATAACTGCAGTAGTACTGCACTGAATAGTACAATAATACTGCAATATAACTGCAGTAGTACTGCACTGAATACTACAATAATACTGCAATATAACTGCGGTATTACTGCACTGAATACTACAATAATACTGCAATATAACTGCGGTATTACTGCACTGAATACTACAATAATCCTGCAATATAACTGCGGTATTACTGCACTGAATACTACAATAATCCTGCAATATAACTGCGGTATTACTGCACTGAATACTACAATAATACTGCAATATAACTGCGGTATTACTGCACTGAATACTACAATAATACTGCAATATAACTGCGGTATTACTGCACTGAATACTACAATAATACTGCAATATAACTGCAGTAGTACTGCACTGAATACTACAATAATACTGCAATATAACTGCAGTAGTACTGCACTGAATACTACAATAATAGTGCATTATAACTGCAGTATTACTGCACTGAATACTACAATAATACTGCAATATAACTGCAGTAGTACTGCACTGAATACTACAATAATACTGCAATATAACTGCGGTATTACTACACTGAATACTAAAATAATACTGCAATATAACTGCAGTATTACTGCACTGAATACTACAATAATACTGCAATATAACTGCAGTATTACTGCACTGAATACTACAATAATACTGCAATATAACTGCAGTAGTACTGCACTGAATACTTCAATAATACTGCAATATAACTGCGGTATTACTGCACTGAATACTACAATAATACTGCAATATAACTGCGGTATTACTGCACTGAATACTACAATAATACTGCAATATAACTGCGGTATTACTGCACTGAATACTATAATACTGCAATATAACTGCGGTATTCCTGCACTGAATACTACAATAATACTGCAATATAACTGCAGTAGTACTGCACTGAATACTTCAATAATACTGCAATATAACTGCGGTATTACTGCACTGAATACTACAATAATACTGCAATATAACTGCGGTATTACTGCACTGAATACTACAATAATACTGCAATATAACTGCGGTATTACTGCACTGAATACTACAATAATACTGCAATATAACTGCAGTAGTACTACACTGAATACTACAATAATACTGCGATATAACTGCGGTATTACTGCACTGAATACTACAATAATACTGCAATATAACTGCGGTATTACTGCACTGAATACTACAATAATACTGCAATATAACTGCGGTATTACTGCACTGAATACTACAATAATACTGCGATATAACTGCGGTATTACTGCACTGAATACTACAATAATACTGCGATATAACTGCGGTATTACTGCACTGAATACTACAATAATACTGCAATATAACTGCGGTATTACTGCACTGAATACTACAATAATACTGCAATATAACTGCAGTAGTACTGCACTGAATACTACAATAATACTGCAATATAACTGCGGTATTACTGCACTGAATACTACAATAATACTGCAATATAACTGCAGTAGTACTGCACTGAATACTACAATAATACTGCAATATAACTGCGGTATTACTGCACTGAATACTACAATAATACTGCAATATAACTGCGGTATTACTGCACTGAATACTACAATAATACTGCAATATAACTGCAGTAGTACTGCACTGAATACTACAATAATACTGCAATATAACTGCGGTATTACTGCACTGAATACTACAATAATACTGCAATATAACTGCAGTAGTACTGCACTGAATACTACAATAATACTGCAATATAACTGCAGTAGTACTGCACTGAATAATACAATAATACTGCAATATAACTGCAGTAGTACTGCACTGAATAGTACAATAATACTGCAATATAACTGCAGTAGTACTGCACTGAATACTACAATAATACTGCAATATAACTGCGGTATTACTGCACTGAATACTACAATAATACTGCAATATAACTGCGGTATTACTGCACTGAATACTACAATAATCCTGCAATATAACTGCGGTATTACTGCACTGAATACTACAATAATCCTGCAATATAACTGCGGTATTACTGCACTGAATACTACAATAATACTGCAATATAACTGCGGTATTACTGCACTGAATACTACAATAATACTGCAATATAACTGCGGTATTACTGCACTGAATACTACAATAATACTGCAATATAACTGCAGTAGTACTGCACTGAATACTACAATAATACTGCAATATAACTGCAGTAGTACTGCACTGAATACTACAATAATAGTGCATTATAACTGCAGTATTACTGCACTGAATACTACAATAATACTGCAATATAACTGCAGTAGTACTGCACTGAATACTACAATAATACTGCAATATAACTGCGGTATTACTACACTGAATACTAAAATAATACTGCAATATAACTGCAGTATTACTGCACTGAATACTACAATAATACTGCAATATAACTGCAGTATTACTGCACTGAATACTACAATAATACTGCAATATAACTGCAGTAGTACTGCACTGAATACTTCAATAATACTGCAATATAACTGCGGTATTACTGCACTGAATACTACAATAATACTGCAATATAACTGCGGTATTACTGCACTGAATACTACAATAATACTGCAATATAACTGCGGTATTACTGCACTGAATACTACAATAATACTGCAATATAACTGCAGTAGTATTGCACTGAATACTACAATAATACTGCGATATAACTGCGGTATTACTGCACTGAATACTACAATAATACTGCAATATAACTGCGGTATTACTGCACTGAATACTACAATTATACTGCAATATAACTGCGGTATTACTGCACTGAATACTACAATAATACTGCGATATAACTGCGGTATTACTGCACTGAATACTACAATAATACTGCGATATAACTGCGGTATTACTGCACTGAATACTACAATAATACTGCAATATAACTGCGGTATTACTGCACTGAATACTACAATAAAACTGCAATATAACTGCAGTAGTACTGCACTGAATACTACAATAATACTGCAATATAACTGCGGTATTACTGCACTGAATACTACAATAATACTGCAATATAACTGCAGTAGTACTGCACTGAATACTACAATAATACTGCAATATAACTGCGGTATTACTGCACTGAATACTACAATAATACTGCAATATAACTGCAGTAGTACTGCACTGAATACTACAATAATACTGCAATATAACTGCAGTAGTACTGCACTGAATACTACAATAATACTGCAATATAACTGCAGTAGTACTGCACTGAATAATACAATAATACTGCAATATAACTGCAGTAGTACTGCACTGAATACTACAATAATACTGCAATATAACTGCAGTAGTACTGCACTGAATACTACAATAATACTGCAATATAACTGCGGTATTACTGCACTGAATACTACAATAATACTGCAATATAACTGCGGTATTACTGCACTGAATACTACAATAATCCTGCAATATAACTGCGGTATTACTGCACTGAATACTACAATAATCCTGCAATATAACTGCGGTATTACTGCACTGAATACTACAATAATACTGCAATATAACTGCGGTATTACTGCACTGAATACTACAATAATACTGCAATATAACTGCGGTATTACTGCACTGAATACTACAATAATACTGCAATATAACTGCAGTAGTACTGCACTGAATACTACAATAATACTGCAATATAACTGCAGTAGTACTGCACTGAATACTACAATAATAGTGCATTATAACTGCGGTATTACTGCACTGAATACTACAATAATACTGCAATATAACTGCAGTAGTACTGCACTAAATAATACAATAATAGTGCATTATAACTGCGGTATTACTGCACTGAATACTACAATAATACTGCAATAAAACTGCAGTAGTACTGCACTGAATACTACAATAATACTGCAATATAACTGCGGTATTACTGCACTGAATACTACAATAATACTGCAATATAACTGCGGTATTACTGCACTGAATACTACAATAATACTGCAATATAACTGCAGTAGTACTGCACTGAATACTACAATAATACTGCAATATAACTGCAGTAGTACTGCACTGAATACTACAATAATACTGCGATATAACTGCGGTATTACTGCACTGAATACTACAATAATACTGCAATATAACTGCAGTAGTACTGCACTGAATACTACAATAATACTGCAATATAACTGCGGTATTACTGCACTGAATACTACAATAATACTGCAATATAACTGCGGTATTACTGCACTGAATACTACAATAATACTGCAATATAACTGCGGTATTACTGCACTGAATACTACAATAATACTGCAATATAACTGCAGTAGTACTGCACTGAATACTACAATAATACTGCAATATAACTGCAGTAGTACTGCACTGAATACTACAATAATACTGCAATATAACTGCAGTAGTACTGCACTGAATACTACAATAATACTGCAATATAACTGCAGTAGTACTGCACTGAATACTACAATAATACTGCGATATAACTGCGGTATTACTGCACTGAATACTACAATAATACTGCAATATAACTGCAGTAGTACTGCACTGAATACTACAATAATACTGCAATATAACTGCGGTATTACTGCACTGAATACTACAATAATACTGCAATATAACTGCGGTATTACTGCACTGAATACTACAATAATACTGCAATATAACTGCGGTATTACTGCACTGAATACTACAATAATACTGCAATATAACTGCAGTAGTACTGCACTGAATACTACAATAATACTGCAATATAACTGCAGTAGTACTGCACTGAATACTACAATAATACTGCGATATAACTGCGGTATTACTGCACTGAATACTACAATAATACTGCGATATAACTGCGGTATTACTGCACTGAATACTACAAAAATACTGCGATATAACTGCGGTATTACTGCACTGAATACTACAATAATACTGCAATATAACTGCGGTATTACTGCACTGAATACTACAATAATACTGCAATATAACTGCAGTAGTACTGCACTGAATACTACAATAATACTGCAATATAACTGCGGTATTACTGCACTGAATACTACAATAATACTGCAATATAACTGCAGTAGTACTGCACTGAATACTACAATAATACTGCAATATAACTGCAGTAGTACTGCACTGAATAATACAATAATAGTGCATTATAACTGCGGTATTACTGCACTGAATACTATAATAATACTGCAATATAACTGCGGTATTACTGCATTGAATACTACAATAATACTGCAATATAACTGCGGTACTACTGCACTGAATACTACAATAATACTCCAATATAACTGCGGTATTACTGCACTGAATACTACAATAATCCTGCAATATAACTGCGGTATTACTGCACTGAATACTACAATAATCCTGCAATATAACTGCGGTATTACTGCACTGAATACTGCAATAATACTGCAATATAACTGCGGTATTACTGCACTGAATACTACAATAATCCTGCAATATAACTGCGGTATTACTGCACTGAATACTACAATAATCCTGCAATATAACTGCGGTATTACTGCACTGAATACTACAATAATACTGCAATATAACTGCGGTATTACTGCACTGAATACTACAATAATACTGCAATATAACTGCAGTAGTACTGCACTGAATACTACAATAATACTGCAATATAACTGCAGTAGTACTGCACTGAATACTACAATAATAGTGCATTATAACTGCAGTATTACTGCACTGAATACTACAATAATACTGCAATATAACTGCAGTAGTACTGCACTGAATACTACAATAATACTGCAATATAACTGCGGTATTACTACACTGAATACTAAAATAATACTGCAATATAACTGCAGTATTACTGCACTGAATACTACAATAATACTGCAATATAACTGCAGTATTACTGCACTGAATACTACAATAATACTGCAATATAACTGCAGTAGTACTGCACTGAATACTTCAATAATACTGCAATATAACTGCGGTATTACTGCACTGAATACTACAATAATACTGCAATATAACTGCGGTATTACTGCACTGAATACTACAATAATACTGCAATATAACTGCGGTATTACTGCACTGAATACTACAATAATACTGCAATATAACTGCAGTAGTATTGCACTGAATACTACAATAATACTGCGATATAACTGCGGTATTACTGCACTGAATACTACAATAATACTGCAATATAACTGCGGTATTACTGCACTGAATACTACAATTATACTGCAATATAACTGCGGTATTACTGCACTGAATACTACAATAATACTGCGATATAACTGCGGTATTACTGCACTGAATACTACAATAATACTGCGATATAACTGCGGTATTACTGCACTGAATACTACAATAATACTGCAATATAACTGCGGTATTACTGCACTGAATACTACAATAAAACTGCAATATAACTGCAGTAGTACTGCACTGAATACTACAATAATACTGCAATATAACTGCGGTATTACTGCACTGAATACTACAATAATACTGCAATATAACTGCAGTAGTACTGCACTGAATACTACAATAATACTGCAATATAACTGCGGTATTACTGCACTGAATACTACAATAATACTGCAATATAACTGCGGTATTACTGCACTGAATACTGCAATAATACTGCAATATAACTGCGGTATTACTGCACTGAATACTACAATAATCCTGCAATATAACTGCGGTATTACTGCACTGAATACTACAATAATCCTGCGATATAACTGCGGTATTACTGCACTGAATACTACAATAATACTGCAATATAACTGCGGTATTACTGCACTGAATACTACAATAATACTGCAATATAACTGCAGTAGTACTGCACTGAATACTACAATAATACTGCAATATAACTGCAGTAGTACTGCACTGAATACTACAATAATAGTGCATTATAACTGCAGTATTACTGCACTGAATACTACAATAATACTGCAATATAACTGCAGTAGTACTGCACTGAATACTACAATAATACTGCAATATAACTGCGGTATTACTACACTGAATACTAAAATAATACTGCAATATAACTGCAGTATTACTGCACTGAATACTACAATAATACTGCAATATAACTGCAGTATTACTGCACTGAATACTACAATAATACTGCAATATAACTGCAGTAGTACTGCACTGAATACTTCAATAATACTGCAATATAACTGCGGTATTACTGCACTGAATACTACAATAATACTGCAATATAACTGCGGTATTACTGCACTGAATACTACAATAATACTGCAATATAACTGCGGTATTACTGCACTGAATACTACAATAATACTGCAATATAACTGCAGTAGTATTGCACTGAATACTACAATAATACTGCGATATAACTGCGGTATTACTGCACTGAATACTACAATAATACTGCAATATAACTGCGGTATTACTGCACTGAATACTACAATTATACTGCAATATAACTGCGGTATTACTGCACTGAATACTACAATAATACTGCGATATAACTGCGGTATTACTGCACTGAATACTACAATAATACTGCGATATAACTGCGGTATTACTGCACTGAATACTACAATAATACTGCAATATAACTGCGGTATTACTGCACTGAATACTACAATAAAACTGCAATATAACTGCAGTAGTACTGCACTGAATACTACAATAATACTGCAATATAACTGCGGTATTACTGCACTGAATACTACAATAATACTGCAATATAACTGCAGTAGTACTGCACTGAATACTACAATAATACTGCAATATAACTGCGGTATTACTGCACTGAATACTACAATAATACTGCAATATAACTGCAGTAGTACTGCACTGAATACTACAATAATACTGCAATATAACTGCAGTAGTACTGCACTGAATACTACAATAATACTGCAATATAACTGCAGTAGTACTGCACTGAATAATACAATAATACTGCAATATAACTGCAGTAGTACTGCACTGAATACTACAATAATACTGCAATATAACTGCAGTAGTACTGCACTGAATACTACAATAATACTGCAATATAACTGCGGTATTACTGCACTGAATACTACAATAATACTGCAATATAACTGCGGTATTACTGCACTGAATACTACAATAATCCTGCAATATAACTGCGGTATTACTGCACTGAATACTACAATAATCCTGCAATATAACTGCGGTATTACTGCACTGAATACTACAATAATACTGCAATATAACTGCGGTATTACTGCACTGAATACTACAATAATACTGCAATATAACTGCGGTATTACTGCACTGAATACTACAATAATACTGCAATATAACTGCAGTAGTACTGCACTGAATACTACAATAATACTGCAATATAACTGCAGTAGTACTGCACTGAATACTACAATAATAGTGCATTATAACTGCGGTATTACTGCACTGAATACTACAATAATACTGCAATATAACTGCAGTAGTACTGCACTAAATAATACAATAATAGTGCATTATAACTGCGGTATTACTGCACTGAATACTACAATAATACTGCAATAAAACTGCAGTAGTACTGCACTGAATACTACAATAATACTGCAATATAACTGCGGTATTACTGCACTGAATACTACAATAATACTGCAATATAACTGCGGTATTACTGCACTGAATACTACAATAATACTGCAATATAACTGCAGTAGTACTGCACTGAATACTACAATAATACTGCAATATAACTGCAGTAGTACTGCACTGAATACTACAATAATACTGCGATATAACTGCGGTATTACTGCACTGAATACTACAATAATACTGCAATATAACTGCAGTAGTACTGCACTGAATACTACAATAATACTGCAATATAACTGCGGTATTACTGCACTGAATACTACAATAATACTGCAATATAACTGCGGTATTACTGCACTGAATACTACAATAATACTGCAATATAACTGCGGTATTACTGCACTGAATACTACAATAATACTGCAATATAACTGCAGTAGTACTGCACTGAATACTACAATAATACTGCAATATAACTGCAGTAGTACTGCACTGAATACTACAATAATACTGCAATATAACTGCAGTAGTACTGCACTGAATACTACAATAATACTGCAATATAACTGCAGTAGTACTGCACTGAATACTACAATAATACTGCGATATAACTGCGGTATTACTGCACTGAATACTACAATAATACTGCAATATAACTGCAGTAGTACTGCACTGAATACTACAATAATACTGCAATATAACTGCGGTATTACTGCACTGAATACTACAATAATACTGCAATATAACTGCGGTATTACTGCACTGAATACTACAATAATACTGCAATATAACTGCGGTATTACTGCACTGAATACTACAATAATACTGCAATATAACTGCAGTAGTACTGCACTGAATACTACAATAATACTGCAATATAACTGCAGTAGTACTGCACTGAATACTACAATAATACTGCGATATAACTGCGGTATTACTGCACTGAATACTACAATAATACTGCGATATAACTGCGGTATTACTGCACTGAATACTACAAAAATACTGCGATATAACTGCGGTATTACTGCACTGAATACTACAATAATACTGCAATATAACTGCGGTATTACTGCACTGAATACTACAATAATACTGCAATATAACTGCAGTAGTACTGCACTGAATACTACAATAATACTGCAATATAACTGCGGTATTACTGCACTGAATACTACAATAATACTGCAATATAACTGCAGTAGTACTGCACTGAATACTACAATAATACTGCAATATAACTGCAGTAGTACTGCACTGAATAATACAATAATAGTGCATTATAACTGCGGTATTACTGCACTGAATACTATAATAATACTGCAATATAACTGCGGTATTACTGCATTGAATACTACAATAATACTGCAATATAACTGCGGTACTACTGCACTGAATACTACAATAATACTCCAATATAACTGCGGTATTACTGCACTGAATACTACAATAATCCTGCAATATAACTGCGGTATTACTGCACTGAATACTACAATAATCCTGCAATATAACTGCGGTATTACTGCACTGAATACTGCAATAATACTGCAATATAACTGCGGTATTACTGCACTGAATACTACAATAATACTGCAATATAACTGCGGTATTACTGCACTGAATACTACAATAATACTGCAATATAACTGCAGTAGTACTGCACTGAATACTACAATAATACTGCAATATAACTGCAGTAGTACTGCACTGAATAATACAATAATAGTGCATTATAACTGCGGTATTACTGCACTGAATACTACAATAATACTGCAATATAACTGCAGTAGTACTGCACTGAATATTACAATAATACTGCAATATAACTGCGGTATTACTGCACTGAATACTACAATAATACTGCAATATAACTGCGGTATTACTGCACTGAATACTACAATAATACTGCAATATAACTGCGGAATTACTACACTGAATACTAAAATAATACTGCAATATAACTGCAGTAGTACTGCACTGAATACTACAATAATACTGCAATATAACTGCAGTAGTACTGCACTGAATACTACAATAATACTGCAATATAACTGCGGTATTACTACACTGAATACTACAATAATACTGCAATATAACTGCAGTAGTACTGCACTGAATACTACAATAATACTGCAATATAACTGCGGTATTACTGCACTGAATACTAAAATAATACTGCAATATAACTGCAGTAGTACTGCACTGAATACTACAATAATACTGCAATATAACTGCAGTAGTACTGCACTGAATACTACAATAATACTGCAATATAACTGCGGTATTACTACACTGAATACTAAAATAATACTGCAATATAACTGCAGTAGTACTGCACTGAATACTACAATAATACTGCAATATAACTGCAGTAGTACTGCACTAAATAATACAATAATAGTGCATTATAACTGCGGTATTACTGCACTGAATACTACAATAATACTGCAATATAACTGCGGAATTACTACACTGAATACTAAAATAATACTGCAATATAACTGCAGTAGTACTGCACTGAATACTACAATAATACTGCAATATAACTGCAGTAGTACTGCACTGAATACTACAATAATACTGCAATATAACTGCGCTATTACTACACTGAATACTAAAATAATACTGCAATATAACTGCAGTAGTACTGCACTGAATACTACAATAATACTGCAATATAACTGCGGTATTACTGCACTGAATACTAAAATAATACTGCAATATAACTGCAGTAGTACTGCACTGAATACTACAATAATACTGCAATATAACTGCAGTAGTACTGCACTGAATACTACAATAATACTGCAATATAACTGCGGTATTACTACACTGAATACTAAAATAATACTGCAATATAACTGCAGTAGTACTGCACTGAATACTACAATAATACTGCAATATAACTGCAGTAGTACTGCACTAAATAATACAATAATAGTGCATTATAACTGCGGTATTACTGCACTGAATACTACAATAATACTGCAATATAACTGCAGTAGTACTGCAATACATAATACAGCTAAAGTATAATTACAATACTACTGAAATGCAATAAAATGCTGTACAATACCATTGAAATACAACCAGAATATCCTAAATAAGTTTTATTTTCACACATCTGCAATATAATGAATTAAGATACAAAACAGTGAATGTCTCAAACTGCAATGCAACAAATAATGTGATTTTACTTTTTTTTTTTTTACTTCAAATAACAGGCTGAGAGTTAGACAATGTATTTAAAGTGTTTATTTACAAATCATGCATATATCTTCCTCCACATTATTCAGAGAAGTTGTGTTTTTTTGAAGAGCTTATTCTCATTATTCCACTTTGTTCTTTTAACTGCCTTCATCTCAGATGTGGAAACACGATTGTGGATGTAGGCCTAGTCTGTAAAAAACAAACAAACAAAAAGAATCAGAGACACTCTTTTCAGTTAGGCCGGTGACACACTGGCTGTGTGGCGTAAGCGTCTCAGCTGCGTGGCGTGTCCGTGTTTATTTCAGCTCCCATGTTAACAGGTTAGAGCTTGCAGACTGCCTGCATGACACGCATGTCTCAGGCACACGGAAAACGCGTGCATGCTAGAAATAGAACCGATGCCTATTTTTCACGGGACACGCAAGCGCATTGGAAGCGTTTCCAGGCAAAAGAGAATAGGAAAAGATGTTTATATGTTATTTTGTACACGAATACATATTAATAAATTACATTTTGATAGTTAAAAAGTCTAGGTATTGACAAATTCAGATATAACTTTAATTTGAAAATAAATAAATAATTATGAATTTTCAAATATTGCACCTGTCAATACAGAATGAAATATTCTGTAGTCTATTTTGCTGTCAATACTGCTGACAGTGTCTTTATCAGTAGGCTTTATATTTATGCTTAACATGAAGTATAGTCACCCGGCAGCAGCGCCGCGTCAGACACGTTTCTGGTGTGCAAAGACACAGAAAACGCGACACAGCCGCCACGCAACAGAAACGCCACGCTCACGCCACGCAGCCAGTGTGTCACCGGCCTTACACTCTTCCCCACAGGCATATATTATGCTTAAAATGAATCTGCAAGTTAATCTCTTATATTTAAAGGAACACGCCACCGTTTTTTTAAATAGGGGTTATTCTATGGAATTAATATTGTGTCATAATTAAACAAACAAATCCAGCATTTTGCAAACAAAGTCGATCTGCTTTGCAAAGGAAAACTCGACTCGCAAACAAACAGAAAGCAATGTGCAAGTACAAAGGTCAATTTGAGCGAAAATGTAGTGGAGTAACACGTGCATTGTGTTTTGCAAATATAAATAAATGAGCCTAGGTAATATTTCACAAATAAATACAAACCATCCTACAAATTGCTTGTAACCTTTGAACAAATACCAAATCTAGTGCATACAAATGCATATCTGTCTGTTATAATTGTGTGAGACACTTGGCTTTTTGTGAGATCTCTCGGCTCGATTTTCTCACAAATGCAGTTGAGCAACTTCCTCTTCTAAAACAGTAGATGGCGCTAATATAGGGGATTCATTTAGCGCTAGTCTCCCAGGAGAAGCACTGATTTGAAACGCGTACTTGGCTTTGCATACAGCTGTGGAAAATGAGCGGTGAACAGGTGTGTTTACTGTATCTATAATGAACCTTTTTGAGGTTTTCTTTTGCAAAATGTTATTACATATCTAGACAGAAATCCACATTTAGCACTTAGTAGCACTTCACTCTCTCTAGAATAGAGGAATGAGCTGAAAGCTCTGCCATCATATGTTGCATTTTAAAATTTTTGTAAACGTTACATTTACTGAACAGTCTATTGCTTTCGTTCTCCATAAATTAATGACAACATTTAATTTAATTGAAAGGAGGGTTTCATTTGTCCAAAATAATAATTTGGGCACTGCATATGTCACAGGCAGGTTATATTGTTTGTTTTGTTCAGTCATTATTTTATTACATTAACAGTTAAGCTGACTGAATTCCAACTAAATACATAAGTGGGAAATGTTGTCATTAATTTATGGAGAACGAAAGCAATAGACTGTTCAGTAAATGTAACGTTTACAAAAATTAAAAAATGCAACATATGATGGCAGAGCTTTCAGCTCATTCCTCTATTCTAGAGAGAGTGAAGAGCTACTAAGTGCTAAATGTGGATTTCTGTCTAGATATGTAATAACATTTTGCAAAAGAAAACCTCAAAAAGGTTCATTATAGATACAGTAAACACACCTGTTCACCGCTCATTTTCATTTTCTCATCATCAACAAATGATTCCATTCATTATGCTAAGCTAAGCTAGCGGCGGCGCTGCCAGACTAAGACAATACATGCATATAGACAAAAATGCATATGCCCACCTATCTAAATGTAGGTGAGACAGTGAATAACCCCTATTTCAAAAAAAGGTGGCGTGTTCCTTTAACTTGTTGTCTGCAAGTGTTTGTGGAAAGTATTCATACTATTTCCAGTTAATTTATGGTTTATTGTTCTACATTAATAATGAGTTTGAACACTCCAGATAAAAAGTTAAATTACTCACCCTCATGTCATTCCAACCCCGCAAGACTTTCGTTCATCTTCAGAACACAATTGAAGATCTTTTTGATGAAATCTGAGAGCTTTCTGTCACTCCATTGGCAGTCTACGCAATTTGCCCAATAACATGCATTTCTGGAAAAAAGCAGAAAGACACAATTTTATGAGTGCATATTTGTTTCACAGCAGCCATTATCTTCTGTTCAATTACATTTTTTATCTTTAGTTGTTACCAGTGCATTTTCCTAAATAATCACACCATAAAAAGTATTTTTTTTATCCTTTTCTGCCCATTAATGTCAAACTATTAAACATAATTGCTTGTATTTTTGTGTATATCCAAGTTAGTGTCTGATATTCCAAATATTCCTAATATTAAATTGAAACAATTTAAGTAAAGTCGCCATTATGTATAGCGCTTTATACAATACAGATAGTTAAAAAAATGCATTAAAAGTGATAAAGAAAATAATGCTGCAAACATACACAATCTGCCGTGACGCAGCTCTAAAAAATAACGTAAACAGTTTAAAACTACGCTACAGTACGTAAGCGGCGTTTCCTCTTATTTGCTCACCGGTTTTTAGACTAATCTAAAATTAAAATAAACAGATATGAGGACATTATACGTTATACTCACCTCTAAACTTAATGACTTGACAAGGCCAACACTCCACTTCGCGTAATGAACTTCTTTTCTTCCAGAAAACGCTTCTCTTCCGACCCACTTGTGAATGACCGTCACCACGGGTTGTAATGCTGTAATGTCTTTGTGTTTTAATTGTGATAGTCCATAAATATGAACGTATATGAACGATATTTTCAGTAAGGAAATTAACAAAACCGTATTTTATGGAGCAGACACCACGGGAAAAGACGCAGGCTGGCCGTAACGAGCCGCGGTGCTCTCGCGCGAAGGAAGCTCTGGTCACGTGGGCTATACGCGGGTGAAAAAGTTAGTGTCGCACAATACAGCATAACTGCAGTAGGCAACAGTGTAATATTAATGGTAGACCAAGACTTCGGATGCAAAAACCAAAAAGTTCATCTGATTTTTTTTTCATAAAGCTCCTTTATTTAGGTTCAGTAATTTCACTTTTTAATGGCAAGAAAAATAATCTCATTGCCATTAAAGGGAAATAACTGAGACCCTGACTGTGAGTTTTTTTTTTAAGTCTATCACTTTTTAAAGTGTATCACTGAACTGCAGTTATTGTATCTATAGGCTACTTCATTTTACTGCAAATCTACAGTTGTACTGCAGTTTTACTTCACTATTCTGAAGTTGTACTTTTTGTACTGCAGTTTTACTGCAGTTGTACTTCAATGTAGGCCTACTGCAGTTATATTGTATCTATACTTCGTTAATACTGCAAATCTACAGTTGTTCTTCATTGTACTGCAGTTATACTGCTTTAAACTGCAGTTTTACTGCAGTTGTACTTCATTGTACTGCAGTTATTTTTTGTAAGGGATTGCACATGAAAGAATACATCAGACAGAGAGGTAATAGTAAATATGCAATTATATCATATATTGCTCCACAGAACATTAAGATCCTTACTACACAACAGAAAAACAACAAAAAATGCTAAACTGGACAAAGTTGAGTTGTGTACTAAATCACTCCAAACCCTTCAGAGAGAGTGAGGGTTTGTTTAACAAAAGTATGTGGCTCTGATCCCGTAGGGGCTAAAAATAGTGTCTTAAGATTATTTATCGACTATTCAGTTGTATAGTTTACCCAACTGAATGTGCCAAAAAGACAAGAGCTATTTGTTTATGTAGACTGCTTCTCCTTCAGCTAAGGCCAGCCAGACACGTGGCGTCTGCTAAGAGCATCCCGTTTGTGTGTGTGTATGTGTGTGTGTGTGTAGAGAAGGTTGAAAGAATAAGCATGCTTAGCTCAGGTCAGGCATGCACTTTCTAAATTTGTTTTTGTGGACCTGTAAAGGAACAAACAGAAGAGAAAGGAGGGAAGTAATTAATTTTGCAGGCATTCCAAAATAAGACTGATCTTTCGTCTAATTGGCCTTGGTCTTGAATGCTCGTTTTTTTTTTTTTTTTTGGTTGCTATTGTTAGTCAGTGATGATCATTGTAACATTATTTTGTTCAATTCTGCTAATTGATTAACTTCTGTGCAAATAAATAAAAACACACTTGTTGCTTTTTGATTCCTTTCGGGAAATGGTCAGGGGAGCCATCTAGTGGATAATCAGTGAAACACACCAACAATATATATTTTGCATCAATATGTATAATGATAACAATTTGTCCATTTGGAATTAGTGTACACTTTCAAATAAAATAAAAACAAAACAAAACAGTATTGTATAGTATTCTCCATCTTCATCTTGTTTGAAGCTCTCTTGTTGTATAGAGTAGAATAACTCCAAATGTTTTTTTTTTATGTAAAAAAAAAAAAAAAAAAAAACAGATGAAAATTTTCAGAGATTAAATTCAGATTGAGAGATGAAACTGTTCAATTTCACAAGATTATTCTGACTAAAAGTGATATGAAGGCATGTGATATACATGTTTGTGATACTACCATCTTGTGGTGAAGTGTTGCATACACAAGAGTTGAGTCAGGTCAAGGGGTCAATGTTTGGTAGGCTTGTTCCAGTTAGATGAAGTTTCTATTTTGTCAAAATACACATATATTTTTTCAAATGTCAGTCAGTGCACTTTTTATTTGTCTTCATCCACAGACAAATTCTAATAATAAAGACACAACATTTCAAGTCATTTTGTGTCCTGTCATTTCAAGTCATTTTGTGTTCAAGTCAAAACATATATATATATATACTAACCGAAAGGATTATTAGGAACACCATACTAATACTGTGTTTGACCCTCTTTCGCCTTCAGAACTGCCTTAATTCTACATGGCATTGATTCAACAAGGTGCTGAAAGCATTCTTTAGAAATGTTGGCCCATATTGATAGGATAGCATTTTGCAGTTGATGGAGATTTGTGGGATGCACATCCAGGGCACAAAGCTCCCGTTCCACCACATCCCAAAGATGCTCTATTGGGTTGAGATCTGGTGACTGTGGGGGCCATTTTAGTACAGTGAACTCATTGTCATGTTCAAGAAACCAATTTGAAATGATTCGAGCTTTGTAGCATGGTGCATTATCCTGCTGGAAGTAGCCATCAGAGGATGGGTACATGGTGGCCATAAAGGGATGGACATGGTCAGAAACAATGCTCAGGTAGGCTGTGGCATTTAAACGATGCCCAATTGGCACTAAGGGGCCTAAAGTGTGCCAAGAAAACATCCCCCAAACCATTACACCACCTCCACCAGCCTGCATAGTGGTAACAAGGCATGATGGATCCATGTTCTCATTCTGTTTACACCAAATTCTGACTCTACCATCTGAATGTCTCAACGGAAATCGAGACTCACCAGACCAGGCAACATTTTTCCAGTCTTCAACTGTCCAATTTTGGTGAGCTCTTGCAAATTGCAGCCTCTTTTTCCTATTTGTAGTGGAGATGAGTGGTACCCGGTGGGGTCTTCTGCTGTTGTAGCCCATCCGCCTCAAGGTTGTGCGTGTTGTGGCTTCACAAATGCTTTGCTGCATACTTCGGTTGTAACGAGTGGTTATTTCAGTCAAAGTTGCTCTTCTATCAGCTTGAATCAGTCGGCCCATTCTCCTCTGACCTCTAGCATCAACAAGGCATTTTCGCACACAGGACTGCCGCATACTGGATGTTTTTCCCTTTTCACACCATTCTTTGTAAACCCTAGAAATGGTTGTGTGTGAAAATCCCAGCAACTGAGCAGATTGTGAAATACTCAGACCGGCCCGTCTGGCACCAACAACCATGCCACGCTCAAAATTGCTTAAATCACCTTTCTTTCCCATTCTGACATTCAGTTTGGAGTTCAGGAGATTGTCTTGACCAGGACCACACCCCTAAATGCATTGAAGCAACTGCCATGTGATTGGTTGATTAGATAATTGCATTAATGAGAAGTTGAAAAGGTGTTCCTAATAATCCTTTAGGTGAGTGTATATATATATATATATATATATATATATATATATATATATATATCCTACATTTAATACAATCGTTCATTCCTTATACCCATTTGAATAAATGATGCAATGTCTAACACTTTTAGTTGCTGGTATGTGTGATTAAAAATTCAACATGTTTTTGATAATTAAAGGGACCCCAGAGAATCTTTCTGCACTAGTTTTATTTTAATTGGCTGAAAATCCTTTTCATAAAACTTAAAATGGCCAAGAAAAAAATGGATTTTTTTTACTCACCCTCAAGAGTAAGACTTTTTTTCTTCAGCCGAACACAATCAGACTAATAAATATCAATAATAATAAAAAAAATATAGGCTATATATATATATATATATATATATATATATACATATATAGCCTATATATTTTTTTTATTATTATACAAAAACCCATTGCTTCATTTCAGAATTTAACCTACTTGAATGCGCTCTTTGGAGCTTCAAAAACTCGGACATTATTAAATGTTATTAGAAAGTTGAGAGAGCCAGGATATTTATATTAAATATATATACATATATATATATATATTTAATATAAATATCCTGGCTCTCTCAACTTTCTAATAACATTTAATAATGTCCGAGTTTTTGAAGCTCCAAAGAGCGCATTCAAGTATTGAACTTGACTTGACTTGAGAGGTCACCCTCCAACTCGATTCTCTCGTGAACGGGTGTTCGGCCGTTGCCAGAAGCCAGTGATTATAGTTTATAAAGATTTAAATATGGATATTTTTCTTACAAAAACCCATCGATTACTTTCAGACTGCATTTATTAATCCACTGGAGTCGCATGGATTACTTTTATGATGGATGGATGCGGTTTCTTGAGCTTCAAAAACTTGGACATTATTCAATGCCATTACAAAGGTGGAAAGAGGATATTATTTAATATGCTGTAACTCTGATTGTGTTCGGCTGAAAGAAGAAACTCATATACACCTAGGATGGCTTGAGGGTGAGTAAATTATGGGATTCTTTTTATTTTTGGGTTAACTATTCCTTTAATTAATGGAAAAAAAGAAAAAAGCTTATTCTAACACATAGGCTACTGTATACTGTAGGTCCTGAGCAATTTTAAATTGCCATTTTGTGGCAAAACTTTTGAAGGCACATCCTTTCTAAAATTTCATGTCAATCTTTTATTTACAACTGAAATCACTGGCTACTAAAATAAAATGTAGGCAGAGTTACAGGGATGTTTTCAAAACAGTTTAATTGTTTACAAAAGATTATTGTAAGGTTTTCCCCCCAGATGGCAGAAAACCTAGGACTAAGTATATTTTTCATAAATGGCAAAACCTTTTTTCAGGAAAAAAAAGATGTACTTAGTTATGAGTGAAAATCAAATTGTGCTCTACAGCGGCACCTAGTGTTTCAAGAAAATATGTGCGTCCATCTACATATCAATGTTTGAGTAGTGCTTGGAATTTGGGACCATCCTACCCAGTTTACATCTCTGTGCTTTACATGCTGTGACGCCCCGAGACATTTGAGGGCAGAAAAACAAGATGAGGAAGGTCAGTGGTTACTGAACAGTTCATGTCAAAAATCCAGTCCACACATTCCCAGTAAAATAAACAGAAGTTTTTATCCATTTTTCGGTTTGACCTTAGCTCACTTCCAGCACTGCAGTAATGCAGCTCTTCAACCCCCAGTCCATCTGTCTCCTACCATTAATCTCAGCTTCATATTGCCCTCAGCAACGAGACATAATTGTTCATCCTCCCCCTGGTTCGGGTCACCTAATCAGGGCAGCACTCTAAAACCTCCTACATCTTCTCACTTCCACTTACATTCTCTCTCTGCACAAAACTATAGTGAGATGACATGACTGCGTAAGTGGCCACATGACAACAATCAACGACAGCAATAATTATTCTATGATACTTAAAGGGTTAGTTCACCTAAAAATGAAAATTAAGTCATTAATTACTCACCCCCATGCTGTACCAACCCCGTAAGGCCTTCGTTCGTCTTCGGAACACAAATGAAGATATTTATGATTAAATCTGAGAGGTGGATGACTGCTACATAGGCTGCCTAAGGGAATGAAACTTGACGGCCCAGAAAGTCATTAAAGAAAATGTTTAAATATTCCATGTGACAACAGTGGCTCAACTATAAGTTTATCAAGCGGCGAGAATACTTTTTGTGCGAAAAAACAAACAAACATAACGACTTTATTCGACTATTCCTTTTCTTCCTTGTAGGCCTGAAACGAGACTTCAAGAGATTTCCACGACGCATGCGCGAGAATTGCGATCTCCTTCAACTACTTCAGTTAAGTTCTCGCGCGTGCGTCGTGATTTAATCATAAATATCTTCATTTGCGTTCCGAAGACGAACGAAGGCCTTACGGGGTTGGTACAGCATTGGGGTGAGTAATAAATTACTTAATTTTCATTTTTGGGTGAACTAACCCTTTAAGGCTTTGCAGTTGTAAAGGAATTTGTATTGGTAATTTTTGCGTCTTGCACAACACAAATTGTCTTTTTGGCTCAGTTAGACAATTAAAACCAGGTTTTGCTTGCCATTGTACATTAGGCAACCCTATATGTTGACAAACCATGTTTATTCTTGCGCAAGTGAACCTGTAAAAGTCTGTGTTTTTATATTGTAAGGGGGGCGGTATGTTCTCTCACCTTGCTTATTTTTAAAGAGGATGTAAACTAGTTTCTAAGTGATGAATTTGAGCCAAAATATCTTGTAAACAACAAAAGATACAGGAGGCATTTTTTTTTTTTTTCTCCTTTGATCCCCAACGGACGGTGGCAAAGGGTTACACGGACAAAGCAAGACAAGAGACAATGATGGCATGAGGGCTATATATGCACAAAGACCAATGACTTAACAAGACACAGCTGTGAATAATCAAACAATGAACCAATGACAAACAGAGCAGAGTATCACATGACAAGACAAACCAATAAGAACACAAAACATGAACCAAGGAAAGCACATGACAAGATCACACGAGGGCAAGGGAAACACATGACTTGGAAACAGGAACCAAACTACAAAATAAAAGACATGAAACATAAAACAAAACCAACCGTGACATCCCTTATACTCACAGGCTGCATTTATTTGCTTAAAAATAAAGTAAAAACATTCATATTGTTTAGTTATTATTTTGTTATTATTACAATTACAATTTAATTTTCCTGTCAGAACAGATCAGATAAGTTTTGGGCTGCAATCACGAGTCGAAGGCCACTGATCTAAAAGATTTAAACTAATGCAAAGTAAAGACTGGCCATTTTGCACCATGAAGGGCAGCCTTTCTGCATGAGTGAGTGAAGCAAGGCCAACAATCTTGATGTATTCCTCAGGGACCGATAACTCTCAGGGACCATTAGCTTTTAACCATCGGCTAGCATAAATCATGCATAAATTTAAACCACCTGGCTTGTCGAATGTGTGCATCTGAGAGTGGCACAGCAGTAAATGGCATGCATACTGTAACTGCAGTTTGTTTGTTTTTTTGTGGGGAGAGATTTCACAAAAACATGAAACTCAATGAAAGCCTCACACAAGGACATGCAAAGAATGTAAAAGGGGCTGTGTTTAAAGCATCTGTTTATTTATTCACCTGTCCAATAACATAACTTACTGATTTTCCCTTTTGATCGTCACTTCTGCTGGTAAAAAGGCTAGGCGTTTAGAAGAATTTATTTGCACATAGTGTTGGGGATAATGTTTCGGATAATAATCTAGTCTCCTGATTATAACAGTAATTCATCCATTCACTCATCTGTCCATTAGCTTAACTTTCTGATTTTCCCTCTAGATCTTCAATTCTGCTTATTAAAATACCATTGCACAGGCAGGCAGATGAACACTTTCTTCAGTTTGCACATAGTGCTGGGGGATAATGTTTCAGATAATAATCTAGTCTCCTGTTGATTAATTATAAAAATAAGAGGATTTCGTTTCAGAATTCTGGGATAAGATCGGAAGGAAGTCTCAAGATCTTTCTCTGCAGTGTTAACACAGCCTATTTTTCTTTTTTTTTTACTGAGAATAGGATTGCCTCAGGTTAGACTTAAGCTTGTGGTAATCATGCCTCAAATTTCTGTTTACTGGTAATAATTGAACCTGCTCCAAACTGTGAGAATGTTTGATTTGTTTTTTGCTCCAAACAAGTCCAAATTCAGATAGTATCAAACTTGTTACCTCAGAAACAGGTCAGCAATTGGCTATTGGATTTTTGAGAGCTGAGAAATGTCAGGTCACTGCAAAGTTTCTATAGCAGTGTGTTGGACTGTAGCTGTTTCTTCTCATTCTTTTCATCTCTTACATTCTCACTGTGTATTTCCAAAATCCTTGTGACAGCGTAGCTGCATTACCTCTAAATCATTGTCCCATGAATAGCAAACAAAGAGTTGATATAAAATCATTACGGGAACACTGTTTGCTTGTGCGTCTTGTATCTGTTTGTAGTACAATTCCAGGCAGTCCAGAGGCAACAAAACAAACAGTCAAGACAGCAAATCTCTGTGGAAAATAAAGGAGTTGACTCTAAATGTCTAAAATCATAACCTTTTGCTTGTACAATTATCACTAACTGTGTGACATGTTGTTGAATTGCATCAGCGATCCTTGTGCAATCTATTTTCAGTGATCTCATCTGTCTGCTTGAGAAATGGCTTGTTTTGTGTGGTATTATAATTGTAGTGGGACAAAATGGATTGGTACCTCAGCATGA